>JAJIBD010002597.1:0-37510 GCA_021461705.1 Cryptotis parvus | reverse complement strand
ATATATATATGTATATATATATTTATGTCATGCAAATAAATGCAGTCATTCTATATCTGTCTCTCTCCTTCTGGCTAATTTCACTCAACGTAACATAATCCTCTCCATGTCCATCCATTTATAGGCAAATTTCATAACTTCATTTTTCCTAACAGCTGCATAGTATTCCATTGTGTAGATGTACCAAAGCTTCTTTTATCTATTCATCAATTCTCGGCCACTCTGGTTGTTTCCAGATTCTGGCCATTGTGAATAATGCTGCTATGAACATAAAAGTAGGGATGGTGTTTCCACTGCATATTTTTGGCTTCCCAGTGTATATTCCCAGGAGTGGTATGGCTGGGTCAAATGGGAGTTCAATTTCTAGTCTTTGGAGAAACGTCCGTATAGTTTTCCAAAAAAGGTTGTACCAGTTGACATTCCCACCAACAATGGATGAGAGTTCCCGAAAAGGTAATTTCTTATGATACATAAGAAATTGACACTTGCCTGCTTTTAACATTGATCAAAAAATAACAAAAATGATAATTTATTTAATGTGGAAATATCTTTCACAGTATGAAGGAATTAGTGTGTTTAAAGTGAAATGGGGAAGACAGATAACACGGTAGATAAGGCACTTGTCTTGCATGTGGCTGACCCAATTTGATCCTTGATATGGTCACCACTGTCCCTTCAAGAGTCAAACCTAAGCTCAAAGCCAGTAGTAAATCCTGAGCACTGCAGGTTGTGGCCTCAAACCAAACAACAAACAAAAAACAAACAAAAAGAGTGAGGACTGGAAAGATAGTACAGGGCTTATGGTTCTTCCTTTGTATGCTGCCTACCCCAGTTAGAGACCCCCTGTCCTGGGCATTGCATAACTGAGTGCTGATGAGGACGCTGGTGTGTCAGTCTACATTCTTAGTATCTCCGACAAAGAACCAAGCAAGACACACAAGACTTCGGGCAAAGGTTCATTAGAAAGTGACAGTACAAAGCATAGCAGAGTGGTCTGAGCAGACACTGCATTGAAGCCCAGAGAACATATTTCAGTGTCCAGGTTCGGTTCCCAGATCTTCATTGCAACCCAAGTCCTAAGCCAGAAATAGTTCCTGCACACTGCCAGGTAGAGCCCAAAATAAACCAGCAAGCAAACAAATGAAATGACCCTATTTCCTACAGGTTAAATTCTATGCACATAAGTTAGAATAAATACATTGCACCAAGAGATGCTCAATAATTTTTTACCTCTTTAGTTTCTGATGTTTATATGACATCTTTTTGCGTCATATATGTGAACATTCTTAGATAATACTGATTTTAGGATAAGGTCCTTCCCAGGATCTTTCACATTTATACACTTTATACAGTTCTAGGCAGGTTCTAACTGATACCTGTCATCCCAGTAAGCCTAGCAAGAAGCCAGTACAACCCACACATCATGCGGTCAGTCATTATCAACATTCAGACTCCATAGTTCCTCAGAGCTCCACCCAAGAGAAAACCTGATCTTTCCCCTATAAGTTTCATCAGTAAATGCTCGAGATGAGAGCCTTCTACTGATAGTATACCATCTACACGGCAGAGCCTGGCAAGCTACCTATGTTTATTTGTTATGCCAAAAACTAGTAACAATTATGGACCTTAATTCCTTGACCTGAAGAATCGTTTGAGGCTCTTCCTGTCCCTGGAGCAAGCAGATGCCCTTGGGCTATACTTGCTTGCGACAGGACTTATGGAGATGTTACTGGTGCCCGCTCAAGCAATTCTATGAACAAATGGAAGACAGTGATACAGTGATACAGTGATATGTGAACATTTGGTAGTTGTTAGATGATTAAAAATTTCATGTTTGTAAATTTAACTTTGTTCATTAACAAATGAAAATTTCTCGTGAATTAATCTCTAAACTTTAGAAAAGCACATTTTACTAATTAAAGGCACAAAATTCTAAAGAAAAGCCATAAATATGGTTTGGAAAATTATGTACATATTTACTTAACACCATTTCATTTCTTTAAGAAGACTTTGGATACTTATTTAGAAAGCTGAAAACTACTTGAATACCAAGCAGTTTAACAGGAATTTTTAATGAGTTAAGTGTAAGTGAATCAAAAACACATTAATTCTATTTTCTGTAAATAACACATGGTTTTGAAAACTGAAAATGTACTTGAAAAAATGTTTCCTGCATGCCATTGACTTAAATAAGCTTGAAGAGTAAAATTTTCTAAAACATGGCAAGCTTTCTTTAGATCCTAGAATACTTTTTCAGGTGAAGTCACATGTCTAGAAAAAATATTTTCTATCATATTTTATATATTTGATCTTAAAATTACATGAGGATGGTGTCTATGGTTACTTTTGATGGTTTTTTGGGATATTTCCATTTTCACAATTGAACAAAGGGTTGAAGTAATCATTTTCTTTGTAGACAAAAATGAAAACAACTCTTTTTATAAAGAGTTTCAATGTTTCAATGGGGGAAACTCTAGTACCTTAGACATGAAGTGTATGGTGAATGGGAGGAGGTGTTAAGGAAATATGACACCACCCACAACTTTCCAAGAAGAATCCTTAATTTGTAATGAACTATGCTAAAATTTAATCAAGATATTAAAACCTTTCACTAAAATTACCAATTAATTGATATAAAAATTGATATAAAAGTCTCAATAGATTAGTGTAATATGTTCTTTATACATTTTAGAGAGATATCCCTAATCAAAAAATATGATTTGCAGTTTTTTCTCCTATTGTGTGGGTTGTCTTTTCTCTTCTTTTGGTTTTTGTTTTTGGGGCCACACCTGATAACTCTCTGGGCTTACTCCTGGCTCTGTGTTCAAGGAATACTCTTCTCAGGAGAATATCAATAATATTTGAAATCTTAATTAAATAATTTTAATGTTATAGCTCTATAAATCTGAATATCTTTTTTGTTGGTATTAAGGAAAGTTTCTACCAATTAGACATAATGGAGATTGCCAACTTAACTTGTTAATTACAAAATAAAACCATGAACAATAAAATTACTTTGGAAAAGTTCATTTTTGTGCAATTAAATGGGCCCTAACAAATGACCAAATATACATAGACTGAAATCACCAGAAACACTGGCAGAAGAGGATAGAACTCAAGCCCAATGGAGTAAAATTAAGAGTCCAGAGGTAAGCCATCACTTTTATGGTCAATTGACTTTGAGTAGTATAAGACTCTACTGGGGCAGGGGGAAGGGGTGGAGAATACCATTTCCAGGGAGGAAGGGACTAACTCAGAGGCCATGCTATACCTTGCCAACAGAAAGTGGTGAGTTTGATCCCCAGTGCTGCCATGTGTGCCAAGGTGCCAAGAGCAACCCTGGCCAACTGTGATCTCCAGCACCACAAGCAGATTTTGGCAACACTGCAGCCGGGTTTGTGGCATGTGTGCACCATACAACTAAAAGATATTTGAACACCACAACATCACAATTTTGGTGAGCAACTTTGTAAAACTTCAGTGACCCCAATAGGCACTACAATAGAATCCCCAGTTTGTCACACAACTAAAGCATGTGTCCAAGCAAGCACTAGTGCAGCAAGGCAGTTAAAGGAGTACCACACCATGGCTAAGTGTCTGAGTCCAACCACCGATGTTTGGCCCCAGTGAGCACCACAGATGAAATGCAGACTTCACAATCAGGTAGGGGTCTAGGCCCTGAACACTACAATAGCAACATATGACAACAAAGGGAATGGAAGTGTGGGAGTTAAATTAATATATTTTAAGGACTTTTCTCTGAGTTCCTAAAATTTATTTTGTAAGGAACATTATGAGAAAGTGCTTAATAGGCTGGAGTGCATGTTTTTGCTGCAGGATACCCAGGTTCTGTCCCAGTGGTGACCTTGAGCTCAGAGTGAGGAGTAAGTCCTAAGCACTGCTAGGTGTGGCCCAGGAACCAAAGCTATGAAATAAATAAAGGAATAAATGAATGAATATCTGTAGGAGGAGACTACTGGGTTGGAAGACGCAAAAAGCATGAGGTTCAGAATTGGGAGGAAACTTGGTAATACAAATGAAAGCACTGGTTTTCTAGTTCCACCATTTATTGGAATCAATTGTAAAGTTTGTTCAAGCATATTCCTTTTCCACCCAGAGTGATTTAGGAAGCCTGGGTGGAGATCAAGAATGTGTACGTCTCAAAAGTGCCCAAGTGGTACTGATGTTGCTACTCTGGGAACCACTAAGCAGTGGCGTGGGGAGAGAGCACTGTAGTGAGAGCACTTGGGCATGTGTCCCGCCCAGCTTCAATTCTGGCACACACTCCCCCTGAGTATTGCCAGGTGCAGCCCGGAGGACTTTGAACACTGCTCTGGAGGGGTGCAGGTGGCCCAGGTAATCCCAAGTGCCACTTGGCCTTGCAGCATCTCAACCAACAAGGACGCATGGCCTCCTGAGGACCCTTGAAGCCACCTTCCCTGCCTCCCCGATATATAAAAGAACCACTGAGCAGAGGCAAACTAATGCAATGGGCAGAGTAACACAGAGGATGATAGGCACAGAGACTCCTTCAGAGAGTTGAAACTGCATGAACCTTCCCAGCCCTGAATTCAGGTGATAGTGAGCCAGCACTGAACTGGGGATCTGCTGTGCCTTCTGTCTGCATGACAGCAGGTTTGGGAGAGCTGTAAAGTGGCGCTGCTGAGCACGCTGGCCCTTGTTTGCACCTCGCATTTTGGTGGTGCCAGCATCAGATCACAGGACAGATGTGCTCTGTTGGGGGCCACTCTCTGACCTCTTCATTACCCAGGGTAATGATCTGGGCCCCCTGGGATGAACCCAGAGCTATGGCAGAGCCTGCCAAACTACCCGTGGTGTATTCAATATGCCAAAAACAGTAACAATAATGGACCTCATTCCCAATGAATGGAGACGTTACTGGCTCCTGCTAGAGCAAACCATGAACAACGGGAAGACAAGTGACAAGTGAATGTTCTGAGCCTTAGAAATCTCTTCTTGAGCCCACATTGTCGCGAGGTGATTGGGTTTCCTTTGTGAGAAAAGGCACTCCCTCTGATTCCAGTACTAGGGTGCTGCCTCTTGCCCTGGCAGTGGAAGCTTTGAGTTTCTATTGGTTCTGGTATAGTTTGTGATGATCAAGAGAGGAGTAAGCACGAGTCTTCCCTATTTGGTCTTCTAGAGATACTTTCAACATTAATGACATTCTGCTAATCAATTGTTTATTTCATAAGTAATGCTCTTGCAACTGTCTATGACAGGTCATCTAAGTTTTCTCCTATTTATCTTCTAGTTTTATATACCTTTTATTATTTTGCTTTTTACATTGAGATAGAGATCCATTTTGAGTTCATTTTCGTTCATTTCTTTGTCTAGACTTATGATTTTACATGCGACTGTTCAATTGTTCCAGAACCACTTGTTGAGAAAATGACCTTTGTTCCATTATAATAATTCTCTGCTCCTTTGCCTGTATTATTCTGGTCTATTCTGGGTTGTGTATTTCTCTCCACTGATGTATTTGTTTTTCTCTAATGTCATACTGTCGATTATTCCGACCTTATAGAACCTCTTGGTGCCCAATGGTATCAATTCTTTACTTACTTTTCTCCTTCAATAGCATTATTTAGTTAGTTAGAGAATTTTGTCTCTATATATAAGACTTTTGGGTTAGTTTGTAAATATCCTCAAAAAATTATTTTCTGGATACTATTGGGATTACATAGAATCTATAGATGAGATCTTATTGGGAAATACATTTATTTAGCTTTTCCTTGATTTTGTTTAGCATAATTTTGTACTTTTTCTCATGTGCATCATCTTATATGTATTTTATCATATTTATATCTAAGTATTTTGTTTGGGACTTGGTAATATAAAATACATATGTTTTTACTTTCAAGTTCCATTATGAAATGTTGGTATATTAGAATTTATCGACTTCTCTATATTCATTTTGCATATCCTGTAAGCTTGCTATTTTTGGAACTCATCACTTGATCACTTGACATCCCGTTATTCGTCGATTTGCTTGAGCAGGTGCCAGTAATATAATATATTATATTATATATAATATAGTGGTATAATAAAATACTTTAAGAAAGAATATGTTAAACAATCAACTTCATATTTTGCTGACAGGAACATAATTAACATAACCTCTATGTAAGGTAACTAGGTAACATTTATCAAAACTCCAAGTGCACATACTCCTAGAATCAATAGTTCTACATCTAGGAAGTTGCCCTATAAACCATTTACATATGTACAAAGTGACATGTACAGTACAAGTTGTGTCCATCACTGTATCACTTATCTTCCCATTGTTCATCAATTTGCTCGAGCAGGTGCCAGTAATGTCTCCTTTCATTGGGAATGAGGTACATTATTGTTACTGTTTTTGGCATATCGAATGCACCACAGGTAGCTTGCCAGGCTCTGCCATGGCTCTGGGGTCGTCCCAGGGGACCCAGTTCTTTTCTATGTCAGACCATCAACCATCCAGGGCCCCTGGGACAGAGCCCTGGGTGTAGGCAAGCATGTCTCCTGTCTGCCACCTGCCAATATAGCCGGGCACCACAGCCACACCTGCAACACCTTGAACTTTGAATTCTTAGACCAGAAGATAGTATTCAAGTTGTGTCCATATTATTTGTAATAATGAAAGACAGGGAACAACCTAAATTACTATCAATCTGAATTGGGTCAAAAACTTTACAATGCATCCGTTCAGTGAAATATCATGCTACTGAAGAAAGGTAGGTAAATTTTGTTAGTGACACAGAATTAGTTCAAAGATATAGTTTGATGAGGAAAAATCTTCAGAGTATACATAATTTTCTTCATGAATGACCATATGTATTTGCTTTCTCTGAAATGTATGCTATTTCATCTTTTTGAGAAGGGCAACTGAATGACTGCACAGGAATTGAAAAGGAACTTATATAGCACCAGGAGATTGCTGAGAGGTAGAGCACATGCCTGGTATTCAAACCCTTGAGTTTTGTTACATCAGTGTATGAGTACTACATCCTATAGGACGGGACCCTGCTAGCCTCTAAGCAACACCATGTCGCTGGGCCAAATTTATATATATTCATAAGTAAGAAAGAGGGAGGAGGGGGCCAGAGCAATAGCACAACAGGTAGCGTTTGGCTTGCACTTGGCTAACCCAGGTTCAATCCCGGCATCCCATATGATCCCCAAGCACTATGAGGAGTAATTCCTGAATGCAGAGCCAGGAGTAACCCCTTATCATTGCTGGGTGGGACCCAAGCAATAGAAGGAAGGAAGGAAGGAAGGAAGGAAGGAAGGAAGGAAGGAAGAAAGGAAGAAAGGAAGGAAGGAAGGCAAGAAGGAAGGAAGGAAGGAAGGAAGGAAGGAAGGAAGGAAGGAAGGAAGGAAGGAAGGAAGGAAGGAAGGAAGGAAGGAGGAAAAGGAAGGAAGGAAGGAAGGAAGGAAGGAGGAAGGAAGGAAGGAAGGAAGGAAGGAAGGAAGGAAGGAAGGAAAGGAAGGAAGGAAGGAAGGAAGGAAGGAAGGAAGGAAGGAAGGAAGAAGGAAGGAAGGAAGGAAGGAAGGAAGGAAGGAAGGAAGGAAGGAAGGAAGGAAGGAAGGAGGAAAAGAGGATTCTGTTGCTTTTTTCCTGGCGGAATTTGTAAATCCTTTTAGGAGTGATTAAGAGAACTATGCTTGGAAGCCGCTGCGGGCCGTCCAGAGTTTGAGCGGCTGGAGGCGGGAGCTGGCTCCGCCTGCCTAGCTGACTTGGAACCCGAGGAGGGCAGATGGGCTTTGGGAGGCGCCGCCTCCGGGGGTCCCAGAAGCAGCCGGATGGGACTCGGTCCACCACACTGGCCACCATTTTCGTTCCAGACGCTGGGGAAATGTCCCCGACCAGAGGACCAGCAAAGCCGGTTCGAGTCAGGTGCGCGGTGGGGGCCACTAGGGTGGTGGAAAAATGATGTTTTTTGGTACACTGCATTCGAACAGCAGGAGGGTTGCTGAGAGGGAGATATACAGAGGGAGGAGATGACATATGAGCCCGCCGGGTGGTTGGGATTCGGGAGGGGGAGGGAGACAGGACGTTGGTGATGGGAGATGGGTTCGGGTGGAGGGTGCATCTTGGAACCCTGGGAGCCAGGACTCCACAGAGCATCCTTCAATTAAAAGGAGAAAAGGTGGAATAAATAAATAAAAAATAAATATCTGAGGGCAGCCAATTGTAAAGAAGAGGGAGAGAGATGCAGAGATAGAGAGAAGAGAGGAAGCAGGGGCTACCGCTAGGAAGGCAGCCTGGGGGGAGTGGGAGGGGTGGAGGACAGTGGTGGTGGAAATGGGGTACTGGTGGAGGGATGGGTGCTGGGAATACTGTATTACCAAGAACCAATTGCACCTTGTAATTGTATGTCTCACGGTGGTATAATAAAGAATAAAAAATTAAAAAAAAAAAAAAAAAAAAGAGAACTATGCTTTACCAACCCAATTTTAAGTCCTATCCTATTTTTATTTCCATGGTAGCCTGATTCAGATTAGTGTCTTTGCAGCACTTTTTCAATTTCAAATATTTCTCTTGCTTATTCATATGTAAACACTAAAACATCTTTATAAAGCTCTCACTATATCATATTTTAATTGCATTGAACTTAAAGGGGTTTCTGTTTGTTTTAGAGTCTACCAAATTGGGAATTCTTACTGTCTCTGCATAATTCATGTATTTATTTTTATAACAATGAGACAGAGAACTTGAAAATAGTTGATAGAAAAAGATAAGTCATACACTTTCATTTCCTGTAAAATCCAATGTCCAATGTCCAAACAATATTTAGCAACACCTTTTCACCTGTTGGCTTAAAGGAGAAAAACTTAAATTGTCATGAGTTTATGTGACTAATATGAACTATAGGAGTAAGACAGGCCAATCAGAAACCTATGGATAATTCCTTAGGATATTTCTAGATTGTTTACTCTAGAAAACTGGAGGAATATTTTGACACCCTACATTTAAAAATATATATAATCTTTTATGAGGTAGTGATTGTAGCCTTCTAATGAAATTTACTTACAATCTCCTGATGCCCTATTAATCCTCCACCAATGGCAAAGTCTCATTAGACCTGTCCATGCTAAAGCCTATTTGATATTAAAATAGAGGAAAGGTCTCTGCCTAAGCAGATTAGAGACAAAACCAAGCAAGCTAGATTTCTAAACAAGGGAACTTTAAGCAAGGAATTTGCATACATTATTCATTCCTCCTCCATGCAAACATGTAGATATTGCTCAGTGAACTTTAAACTTCAGCAAACCTAACTGGGTTTTAAAAGAATGGTAATTGTTAGTATCCACCTCTCCACGGCTGTAGCTAGAGAAAATTCAAATTCCATTGGGATTTTTTACAAAAATTCCCTTAATGCTTTTATTCTCCCTAAAATGCCACAATACCACTTAGAATTTTATAAGTGAAAATGATTTCTTTCTTTCTGAGACTTTTTTAAATTGTAGCATCACACCCAGTGGCAGTCATTTCCTACAAGGTCACAGAGAGAGAGAGAAGAGAGAGAGAGAGAGAGAGAGAGAGAGAGAGAGAGAGAGAGCCAGGAATCAAGCCCCATCAAATTAATTTAATTTCCATCAAATTAAATGTGTGAGGCACACATGTGTAAGGCATGTATTTTTCCCCTATGACTCACGTCCCATCATGCCTTGCCCTGCTCTGAACATTCTTTTTTTGCTTTTTGGGTCACACCCAGCGATGCTCAGGGGTTCCCTCCTGGCTCTGCACTCAGGAATTACTCCTGGCGGTACTGGGGACCATATGGGATGCCGGGATCGAACCCGGGCGGCACAGGCCGGCCGCGTGCAAGGCAAACACCCCTACCCGCTGGGCTATCACTCCAGCCCCTGCTCTGAACATTCTATATCTGAATCCCTGCTTGGCACTTTTACCTTTTAGTTTCTAACAGAAAAAAAATATTCAGGTCAAATTTAATTTGATGGAAAAAAATTAAGTACAATAAAGAAGTGGCTGAATTTACGTTGTAGCCCAAGCGGCACTGTGACTCGCTCTCACCTGATGGCAGCCCTTGCATCTTCCACGCCTCTGTTAGGCATAGGGGCATTCCTTCACTGAATCATTTTGTTGCGCTCCCTGATTTAGTGCCTTTGTGCTACGAAAATTCTATGTGCTGTGCGACAGTAACACAAGAGATGCGGCAGCAGCTAAGTTCACAAAGCTACATGAAAGCTTCACAAGCAGGCATTCCCTTTAGCTGAGGTTTAGAGCATTTGAGTTTCCGTTGCACAGGTTGGGGAAGACCATACCAGGCAGTGAGAATGGTGCTTGAAACTATAAAGAAGGGAGGAATCGAGTTTGGCAGCATTAAACTGAAAATTAAAATGACAATTTTTCACATGCTAGATATTAGATGTAGGCAGCCTGGCTCTGGATCGCTGAGATTCATTTAGCCTGTATTTCAGAGGAAAAGAAAATACCACGCTTTCATTTATTTTATCTTTTGAAACAAAATGAGCCCAACAAAACCAATAATCTTTTAAAGAGCAAGAAACAGTAGCACATCTGGTGGAGGCCATAAAGAAAGTCACTTGAAGGACAGGGCTCACTAATGGTAAGTGGGTGTAGCTGAAAGAGGGGGATTGTGGAGATTACCCATCAGACAGGAGAGGCGAGCAGAATGGAGGCAAGAGATCTGAAAGTTTTTCTCTGGAAATTTTTCTTGAATAAATATGTTTAGTGTTCCACAAGGGGCAGCTGGATTAGTTGCCAGGTATAGCTAGAGCAGCAGTAAAGGAAAGCTTCAGTGCACTCAACATTTTGCTCAGAAACCTACAAACCCCAGCAATGAAGTCAAGCACAGGGTTCAGGCCGGAAGTACTGGTGGTTTGGCCCACGCTGTCCAAGAGTTCTTTTCTTCTTTTTTCTTTTTTTTTTTTTTTACTTTTGGGTCACACCTGGCAATGCTCAGGGGTTACTCCTGGCTCTTCACTCAGGAATTACTCCTGGCGGTGCTCAGGGGACCATATGGGAAGCTGGGGATCGAACCCAGGTTGTCAGCGTGCAAGGCAAACGCCCTACCCACTGGACTATTGCTCGGGCCCCCAAGAGTTCTTTTATCCTATTCCTTATCCTATTCCTTATTAATGATGAAAGTCATTGCCAGCAACATTTTCTTCTGTCTTTTTACCTCAAATTTACTAGTGTGTGGTCCAGCGACTCCATTTTTTTTCTCCCTCTTAATGAGCTACAAGAATATATAGCCCTGACTGGAAACCAAAAACAAATGTCTCTCATTTTCTTAAGTTTTATTTTATTTTTATACTTTTCAAGTTTCTGTCAATCTTTCCTGTCATTATGACTCTCTTGGTCTCATCCTGGAACTTTCAAGTTCCAACAGTTATGTGAAAGAAATTTTTTGCATTCTCTTTCTATTATAACATCTTTAATTCCTCTAACAACATATCTAAGAATCTTCTAATTATCGGTGTGCACAGGAAAGTTACAGAAGTGGGTTATTATTTCATATTATTTATCAGCCATAGTTACTAGCAGGAATCTGGGCCACTTTTTCTATGGCAACACTGCAGCTGTGTCCATGTATATCTTATAGCACATAAGCTACACATCACACTAAGAATTATAATAAGAGATAGGAAAAAACATTTGCAATAATTAAGAAATCAATAAAAAAAGAGGCTTGCCACTCAATACATATGCACAAAAGGAGTTTCAATATATATAAAAATATATATATATATATATATATATATATATATATAAAGCTATAATTTATAGATCTGAAGAAAAATATTGGCAACCACAAAATAGAAGTAGGAAACTTCAGGAACAGAGAGATGCTAAATGAGCTAAGTGCTAACTTGAGATGCTAAATGTGCTAAGTGCAAACTTGGCATGCAGATCTGGGTTAAAGCCTAGCAGTGCACTGTCCCCTGAGTACCAACAGGAGTGACCTCAGGCCTAGAGTCAAGATTAGCCCTGCACCACTGCACTATGGCACCATCTCCTCCATCTTCATCATCATCATCATCATCATCATCATCAAAATTGGGGATTTCAACACCATACTCTTATCAATGATAAAGTCAATCAGAAAATCAATAAGGAAACAATAACCTTAAATGAGAAACCATATAAGACAGGCTAACTATATATCTACAGGGATCTCTACCTCAAAAAATCTGGATATACTTTTTCTTGGGCACACATGAATATTCAGAAGGAGAAACCATATTTGATACACTAAACAAGAGTCATGAGTGTGAGAACTTAAACCATATCAATATATTTTCTGGTCACAAAGGTATAAAACAAAAAAAATCCACTATAAAAATGTTGAGAACACTCAAATGTAGACTCTATAATAGATTACTGGATGCTTTCGGATCTGTATAAGAAGTATGGGGCCGGAGCAATAGTCCAGTGGGTAGGGCATTTGCCTTGCATGCAGCCGACCTGGGTTCAACCCCGACATCCCATATGGTCCCCCAAGCACCAGCAAGAGTAATTCCTGAGTGAAGAGCCAGGAGTAACCCCTGAGCATTGTCGGGTGTGACCCAAAAAAGCAAAAAAAAAAAAAAAGATATAAGGGTAAATTTTAAAATATTTGAAGCTAATGACAGGTTATTAGAAATATCTGAAAGAAAGAAAATGCAGTTCTGAGAAGTTCATATCAACATAGGTCTACAAAATAAAAATTCCCAAATAAATCCAATCGCACATGTAAAGGACTCTAAAAGTAAGTAGAAAAAGAAAAAATAAACCTAAAGTCAGTAAAATAGGAATAATAAATATTGGCTCAAAATTAATGAAATAGAAATTAAAGTGACAATATGAAAGATTGGCACAGCGGGTAGGGTGTTTGCTTTGCATGTGGCCAACCTGGGTTCGAGCCCCAGCATCCCATATGGTCCCTTGAGCACCACCAGGAGTAATTCCTAAGTGCAGAGTCAGGAGTAACCCTGAGCATTGTTGGGTGTTACCCAGCAAAAAAAAAAAGAATCAAGAAGAAAAAGAAGAAGAATAGGAAGAGGAAGAAGAGGAAGAAGAAGAGGAGGAGGAGGAGGAGGAGGAAGGAGGAGGGAGGGAAGGGGAAGGGAGGAGGGAAGAAGGAAGAAGAAAGAAGAAGGAGGAAAAGGAAGAGGAAGAAGAGGAAGAAAGAAGATGAAGAAGAAGAGGAAGAGAGGAAGAAGAAGGAGGAGGAGGAGGAAGAAGAGGAAGAAGAAGGAGAGGAGGAAGAGAGGAGGAAAGAAGAAGAAGAAGCAAGAAGAAGAAGAAGCAGAAGAAGCAGAAGAAGAAGCAGCAGAAGCAGAAGCAGAAGAAGCAGAAGCAGAAGAAGCAGAAGCAGAAGAAGAAGCAGAGAAGAAGAAGCAGAAGCAGAAGCAGAAGAAGCAGAAGAAGAGCAGAAGCAGAAGCAGAAGCAGAAAAGAAGAGAAGAAGCAGAAGAAGAAGAAGAAGAAAAAAGCAGAAGCAGAAGAAGAAGAAAAGAAGAAGAAGAAGAAGAAGAAGAAGAAGAAGAAGAAGAAGAAGAAGAAGAAGAAGAAGAAGAAGAAGAAGAAGAAGAAGAGGAGGAGGAGGAGGAGGAGGAGGAATTGGTGCAACAAAAGCTGGTTCTTCAAAAGAATAAATAAAATTGGCAAACCCTTTGCTAAGCTTACCAAGAGAAAAAAAGGAGACAAATTTCTTGTAAATAGAATTAGACATGAAAGGAGAGGGTTCTGGAGGGCGCTCAGTCACAGAGAAAAGCTTTGCATGGGTGAGACCTTGGGTTTGATCCCCATCACTGCATACAAAAAGAAATGAAAGGGGAAAGTTCCAACAGCGACATCATAAATACAAAGATAACGAAAGACTGTATGTACAACCTGATGCCACTAAACTATAGAACCCAAAAGAAAAGACCAAATGCATAGATTCATTCAACCTCCTATATTTTACAGCATTGCAAAATCATATAATCAATTGTATACTATAAATTATACAATCATATAAATAATAATTAAATGAGTATAAAAATATATTATAAAACTTTATAAGCCAAGCTATTTATGAGTTTTAAACATTTCTACTAATTGTGGGAAAAGTTAATGCCAGACTAGAATAGAATGTTGAATGTACACAAAGGAATTTACATGATAATCCCTAAATGTCTATAGGGCAAGCCATATATACTATACTCTTGTACATTACTATACTCTTGTAGTCACCTCTGATCTTGAGCATTTATTAATGTACCGCATGACAGCAATCAATAATGTAGTATACAGAAATGTTTATTTTCAATGTTGCAAATCTAAAAGTTATTGCTATAAGTTTCTAATAAACTCCAATAAAAGATGATTGATTTAATATGTGTATATATGTGTGTATATATATTACCTTTCGTTATCTATACATCCTTCATTGGATGCTTAGATTGTCCCATAATCTAGACAAATTCTACAACAAATAATGGTATGCATATGTCCTTCTAAATTAATGTTTTTGAATCCTTGGGGTAGATACTGAGCTGTAAAATTACTGATTCGTCTGGAATCTCTCAACTTCTTTTTGGAGAAATATCTGTACTGTTTTTAAGAGGGGTTGAACCAGATGATAATCCCACCACCAATAGATGCAAATTCTTTTATCACCACAACCCCACAGAGATTGTTTCCTGTTTTTGATAGGTGCCATTCTCACTGGTGTGAGATGACCTCTCATTGTCATATTGATTTCAATTTCCCTGAAGACAAATGATGATAAACACTTCTTTAGGTGCCAATTGGCCATTATCTATCCTCCTCAGAGACCTGTCCACTCATTTCCTCTCCCCACATTTTGATTATAAGTGATTCTTAGAAAAGACTTCATTATTTAGAAAAATGAAAATTTTTTCTGTGTTTCATCAAATTTTCATGATGATTTTTATCTTCTGGAGGCACGATCATTTTATTGAACAGTTCTCTACTATTAGACCTTCATGTTTTCTGCTTCCAAAACCACATCCTCTAGTTTTATCCTGGATTCCTTGAGAAACCAGAGAACAACAGGTGAATGTTTCTCCATATAGTCTCTCTTCAAAAATCCCAACCAGTTTAACTAAATTTCATTTCCTTTTCTCATTAGGGGAGGGTGGAGGAGGTTACATCCAGTGGTGTGTAGGTCCTGTTTCTGGCTCTGGCAGTAATGGGGCAGGGGAACAGTGATGTAGCGGTGACTGGATGCAAACCAGGTTAGTAGCATGCAAGTGTGGCTGTCTGTCTACTGTACTATCTCTCCAGTTGGAGTCCATTTTTGTGACTCTTTCCTCAAATTCTCCTTGCTACTCACATATATATTGAAATGCAGTAACCAAACTTGGCAGCATATTTTAAGGGTGTGACCATTCTAAGTTTAGCAGAGGAATACTTTCCCAACTGCTGGATGTCATGGACCTATTAATATATTTCACTATCACAGTTAGCTTTATAAAAACAGTCACACTATACTGTTGATTCATGCTCAGCTGGTGGTCTTAGACTATCAAATTCATCAAACTAAAGTGTCAGGTGAAAACAACAACACAATGAGATTCAAATACTGAAGAGCAGACTGTTCACAACTTCCTTCCCTCCTTTGGTCATACAGAATCATTTTTTCTTATTCAGGTCAGTTCCTGAACTTTTAAGGAAGTTGGTGAGTTAGGGGAGAGGAAAGATGGAGCACTGCTCAGGAGAAGCAGAAGCTGAAGATGGAGGAAGTACTAATGGCAAAAGCCAGTAGCAGTGGCTATTGAGAGTTCGGAGATTTACCAGAGGAAAGAAAGAAATTGGATTTGTTTCTGTGTCATGGCAAGGAAGGATTTTAAGAGGAGGAAAGAAGTTTTAAAGGAAATGTTGTCATGTGTTATGAATATTGTGTCACTTTGTGTGTGTTCCAGGATGATTTTTTCAATTACTTTTGGATGTCTGAAACGTATTTTCCAATGGAACTTTAAGCTGGGCAGTTGCCACAGAGTATCTGAACCACACACAAACTTCAGAACCAATGTCACATCTGCAGAACGATGCGGCTCGTGACAGTCCTGCCATTGGACACACTGTGTATTATCCTCAGCCCAGGGACCACAGTTTTACAAGGTGTCTGTGACGGTTTTCGTAGGAAGTGCCACAGATTGAGTGTTTTCTCACAGTTATGAAAGCTGTGACTGAGCTCATGAGTTAAATGTAACTTTCTCTGAGCCTCCTTCTTGGTTCAGAGATATTCGTCATCCTCATCATAATCTGTACAGTTTCTTCCACTCCTAATATTCTATAATTGTTCTTCAAGGATAATATAAGTATATAAATAAATATAATGTTGAATATTATGTCTTATAAATAGTGGAGCTGATCAAGTTAGGAGCTGTGAAAACTGTTCTTAAAATGTGAATGACAGGGACCAGGGGTGTGGCTCAAGCAGGAGGGAAGGAGGGGGAGGAGGGGAAGGAAGGAAGGAAGGAAGGAAGGAAGGAAGGAAGGAAGGAAGGAAGGAAGGAGGGAGGAAGGAGGGAGGGAGAGAGAGAGAGAGAGAGAGAGAGAGAGAAGAAAGAAAGAAAGAAAGAAAGAAAAAGAAAGAAAGAAAGAAAGAAAGAAAGAAAGAAAGAAAGAAAGAAAGAAAGAAAGAAAGAAAGAAAGAAAGAAAGAAAGAAAGAAAGAAAGAAAAAGAAAGAAGAAAGAAAAGAAAGAAAGAGAGAAAGAAGGAAGGAAGGAAAGAAAGAAAGAAAGAAGGAAGGAAGGAAGGAAGGAAGGAAGAAAGAAAGAAAGAAAGAAAGAAAGAAAGAAAGAAAGAAAGAAAGAAAGAAAGAAAGAAAAGAAAGAAAGAAAGAAAGAAAGAAAGAAAGAAAAAGAAAGAAAAAGAAAGAAAGAAAGAAAAAGAAAGAAAAGAGAGAAAGAGAAATAGGAGAAAGAAAGAAAGAAGATAGAGAAAGAAAGAAAGAAAGAAAGAAAGAAAGAAAGAAAGAAAAAAGAGAGAGAAAGAAAGGATGAGAGAAAGAAAGGATGAGAGAAAGAAAGGATGAGAGAGAGAGAAACAAGCTATAGCATGCAGAGCCTCAGACACA
The DNA here is from genome assembly GCA_021461705.1 of Cryptotis parvus. NCBI lineage: Eukaryota > Metazoa > Chordata > Mammalia > Eulipotyphla > Soricidae > Cryptotis > Cryptotis parvus. Next base: position 20,444 of record JAJIBD010002597.1, on the reverse strand, counting down.
ACAGAGAGAGCTGGCATTCAGCTCTCCTCTAGCCCAGCAGACCATGATGCTTCCAGGAGGACAGATGGGTTTTGGGAGTGGTCCCATCACCTCTGGGGGCCATGGAAGCAGCAAGAAGAGACTTGCCCACCACAATAGCTGCCATTTTCGCTGTCCGGATGCTGCAGCACATCAAACCGCCCAAGAGAGATCAGATGTCAAGACCACATTAACAGAGTAGCTGAGTTCGTGCCCAGGTAGGCGGCTCCCAGAAGCAGAAGTCAATAGGCATTCGTCAGATGGAGCTGGGGCCACCCCTTCCCCTCTCTATCTTGTCCCAGAGCCTGATGAACCCGCCCAGGAACTGCCCCGGGGCGACCAGCCATAGCATGCAGAGCCTCAGATGCAATGGGGAGAGCTGGCACTCAGCTCTCCCCTAGCCCAGATGACCATGAGGTTCCCTAAGTCGCACGGCCTTGAGGCCCATCAAACTAGTGGAACCAATCATATCCTAGAATATACTACATTCCATGATGTGTAGGAAAGGTAGGCAGGAGGGAGAGATGGAGAGAAAGAGAGAAAGGAGATACACAACCCGCCATGGAGGTGGGCTGGGGGAGGAGGGAGGGAGATGGGGACATTGGTGATGGGAGATGTGCACGGGTGGAGGGATGGGTGTTGGAACACTGTAGAACCAAAACTCAAACATGGGCATCTCGTAACTATATGTCTCAAGGTGGTATAATGAAATAATAATAATAATAATAATAATAATAATAAAATTTTAAAAAAGAGAGAAGAGAGAGAAAGAAAGAGAAAATCAATTATCTAAAATATCTTGGATGAAAATTCTTATTTAATATCCTTCCCTTCATTGATGTTTTGCCATTGTAAGATGGGGGGTCGCACCCCCTGTGCGTAGTATTTGCACACTTGGTCGTGGCATTTGCACTGAAGCAAGGTGCTTGCTGGGAGCTACGCCGCATTAGCTAGGGGCCCACTGGGCGCCATCCGCCGCAGTGCTCACCTAGAGTCACGGTCGTTCCTGGCTGCCAGCTGCCCACCAGCAGCTGCACACTCCTGACTGCATGGCCATAGATCACACACTTTGATGTATACTTGGGGTTCCTCAACAGCAGAACCCTAGAAGCAAGCTAGTGCTCTTGGTAGGGCCAAGATCAAAGCCTTGAACTCAGTCCTGTAAAACAGGATGCAAGACAGGATGCCACAGAGCAGAGCCATTCTGAAGATGCTTGGAGGAAAGTGTGATCAGGAACCAGAATCAGGCCGTCAGACTCCTGACACACTCCACTGAGCAATTCAGGGTCCAGTGTTCATACTGCTTCTGAAACCTGCACTTTCTGCTCCTAATTAACCTTTAAAACTGCTGCAGGAGAGGCGGAAGACATGCAGACAGTAAGGGGTCACCCTGCGGCAGCAGACCGGCCTCAACACCCAGCACTGCATGTGGGACTGAGCCGCCAGGAGGGATTCCTGAGTGCAGAGCTAGGAGTAAGCTATGGGCACCACCAAGTGTGGAGCCCCTAACAAAACAAAACAAAACAATTGCGGCAGGAGAATTGATCCAAGAACTCTCAAGCCCTGTTGTACATTTCACATTCCTACTTAAGTGGAAACATATATTAAGTGTCCATTTCCCTTTTATTTATTTATTTTTCAGAAATAGTTAACTCTTAATCAGCATTAACTGAGAGTCTGCGTTGTTAGGCAGAGAAGGTAAGACAGTAAGCTTTGGCAGGACACAAACATCTGGGCTTGACAGTGCCTTATACTTTCTAAGTCTTCATATTTCCCAAGTTAATGTGGAAATCTAGGTGCTTTCCAATGAGCGAGGATTACACGGTCGATCTGCCAATCCCTAATATTAGTTTTTAAAAATACCTGTATAAGTCAGAAAATATGGCTAATCTCTTTGAAAGTAGAAGACAGGCTAATATTTTACTTTTCTTTTTTAAAAAGAAGGGGGACAAAGATAAGGGAATATCAGGAAAAGTTGTGAAAATGTGGTCACAGCTGGAGGTAGGTTTCTGCAGTGAATTATTACACTGTGAAAAGCTTTCATATACCACTGAGGCGCATTTCTGACGGCAAGTTAAAATCATTTTAGCATGGATAATTTGTAAATGAAACATTTTCTGAGGGTGGAAAAGAGCCATATTGGATTTTATCTAGATATGAAATTCAAAAAGCACCTTGTATCAAGAAAGTGGGTACCATGCCCAGCATTATTAACATTTCCTATTTGGAAAATGACATTGTTATTCAGATGAAAACAGATGCATTGCTAGATAAAGTTAAATTCCTCCACAGGTCTCAAACATGTATACATGAAATCACAGGAATTAATTATAATTCAAGCAAGGAGTTGACTCTTCTTTTGCTATAAAGGAAATGTTGGACTTATCTACTGCAACATAACAAACCACCCTGAAACTTAATGGCTTAAAATAAGACTGAAACTTTTCCTACAAAGGACCAAATAGAAAAAAATTGGAGTTTTAATATGCCTCATAATTTCTGTCACAATTATTCAACTCTGTTGTTTCATCTCAAAAACATGTCATAGCAAAATGTAAATAAATATGGTGTGACTGTGGGCCAAATAAAATTTTATTTATGAAAAGAGCCTGTGTCAGATTTAACCCATGATCTATCGTTTATTATGGCCAGATTTGAGCCACTGGCTTCTGATTCATTAAGATTCACAGTGTTAATGGGTTGATAATTTGGGCAGGATTTTCAGTGGGGATAACTTGTCTCCTTCCCATGGTTAAGCAGGTTGACATACTGTTTGCAGTCAGAAGGCCAATTGACTGGTCTCCCTTTTCATCTGATACTGCTCCGAGCTATTGGCAAAAACCCCTCAGTTCGCCTCTCTCAGCCTTCATATTCCATATATATACATACATATCGGCAGAGCCTGGCAAGCTACCCATGTCATATTTGACATGCCAAATACCAGTAACAATTATAGACCTCATTCCCATGACTTGATGGAATGGTTTGAGGCTCTTTATGTTCCTGGAGTGGGCAGATGCCCTTGGGCTATCTCGCATGTGACAGAATATTGAGATGTTACTGGTGCCCGCCGAGTAATCGATGATCTACGGAAGTCAAGTGATCAAGTGATAGTATATATACATATAATATATATATATATACACATATATATGTGTGGCATACTTCCTCCCATGACATCTAGATTTCAGCTGAGCAAAAGCAGAAATTTAAGACTTCTCTGGAGCTAGGAAGTCACATACACACATACACACACAAAATGCACACGTGTGTGTGTGAGTTTGGGGGAGCCTCCCACCTCTTCAAGGGAAAAGCTACAGAGAATTAGGAGCCAGGTAAATTCTGTCTGGCGGTGATCAATTCCTGTCAGATTTAGCAATTGTCTAAGATTTGGCCAGTGGGAGCCTCTGGAAGCGGACTTTTAGTTCTTTCAACATTCCTATCATTCTTTGAATGCTTCCTCACTTCTGACACAGCAAGCTGCTCTAGGTTCAGTTTTACTTTCTCTGCCTTAACCCTTCTTTTTCCTTTGAAAGAAAAATGTAATTTGGAAATAAATGCCTAAATGCTAGCCATGCTCATGCAGCTGGGATATTGATTTCCGGGCTCTCACTATGAACAGACCAGGAAATAGATAACAAATAAGTACACACACAACAATATATGTATTTATATACATTCTAATCAAGACCACCAAAAACAGGGGCCAGGAGGACTTGTCAATGGTTGGAATCTATCACAAGTATGTGGGAGATAGATTAGGTTAGATAGAGAAGGAACCAGTGTGCCAATAATTGTTGGAAATGGTAGCACCAAATTACCATTGAACATAGGCTAGAACTGAGTACTGAATATAGGTAATGGGATATACATGATAACCCCTAAATGTATGTATTGCAAGCCACAATGTGCAAAAGAAGGGAGAGAAAGAGAGAGAGAAAGAGAGAGAGAAGTACTGCCATAGAGGCAGGCTGGGGGCAACAGAGGGAATCTGGGGGACATTTGTGGTGGGAAATGGGCACTGGTGGAGTGGATGGGTGCTGAAACACTGTATGACTGAAACCCAATCATGAACAGCTCTTTATTTGTGTATCTCACAATGATATAATAAAAAAATTTTAAAGAACATATCCTATGTATGAATATATAAAATATATGGATATATAATATGTATTATATATTTTTTCAACTATATATCATATCTGGGTATATATAAGTATGTATAGATACATCTACAGTGAGTCTGACAGTGCCAATCCAAAAACATAGGATTAATTCTAGTTTTCTCACTTGTCTAAGAAGAATCCTGACAATTATCCTCAATTAATTTACATGTTCATTCAGTGTCCCTGAACATGACTAATTTCTTATTGTTGCTGTTCCTCATGTGAACACTCGCCGCATGCCATGCACATCCTCCCTCTTTACTCCAGGTTACCTTTGCCACCCTCCACAGAGAGGCCTGCTTCACGCTGCCCAGGTGCCAAACTGTGTGCCCAGATACCACAATCACTATGCCCAGCTGCCTATAAGGACATTTGCATTAAATCTTGAAGAATGAAATAATTTATACTTTTTTTAAGTTTTGGGGTTGTACTCAGTGATATTCTGTGGTCACTTCTGGCTCGGCACTCAGGAATTATTCTCCTGGTGGCAGTCAAGAGACCATATAGGATGCCAGGAATTGAACCCAGGTTGGCTGATGTAAAGCAAGCATCTGACCCACTGCTTAACTTGCTTAATAATGAACATACTCTTGGCCTCCTTCCATTTCTTTTTGTAAATATTTCCTGCTTAACTAAGTTGCCTTCAGCAACCACCTCCCAACTACCACCTCTCAAACATTTTCTTTTTAAATTAGCTTCTGCAGGCTGTTAGGAAAAATGAAGTTATGAAATTTTCCTATAAATGGATGGACAAGGAAAGGATCATGTTGAGTGAAATTAGCCAGAAGGGAAAAGGCAGACATAGAATGACTGCATTTATTTGCATGATATATATGCATGTATATGTATATGTATGTATGTATGTATGTATGTATATATAGTATGATATCAATATCTAAGGTCAGGAAAAATATGGACCAGGAGGTCTTGTAAAAGGTGGAATCTACCACAAACATGTGGGAGTCAGAGGTTAGGTAAGACAGAGAAGGGAACAGTGTGCTAATAATTGTTGAAAGTGATAACACCAGCCTACAACTGAGCATTGAATACAGGCAAAAAGATACACATGATAACCTCTAAATGTATATATTGCAATCCACAATATGTAAGAGAAGGAAGAGAGAAAGAGAGAGAGAAAAAGAAAGAGAAAAGAGATAAAGAACATGCCATAGAGGCAGGCTAAGGGAGTGGGCAGGGAATCGGGACATTGGTGGTGGAAAATGGGCAGTGGGTGGAGGTACCTACAAGGTACCATCGAGAGGCCTCATGGAGATCCACCCTGCTGCAGTCTTTTAATCCGGCCCAGGTATGCTGATCCAGAGACAGACATGGGGCAGAGCTGCTTCTGGCTCTCACTGTGCCCAGCCGCTCATGAGGTGCCTGGGAGGGATGGCAGGTTCTAGCCCTGGCCCGCCACCCCAGCAGAGCCTCACAACAAGCCAGACGACCCCCACTCCATGAGGACCTCCATTTTCCACATCCGTACTTCCTCCTCGTCAGAACTCCACCCAGCAGACCAGCCTATCACAGCCCGGCTCCGCGCAGCCACAGCCGCGCCGGTTCATCAATAAATGCTGGATTTAGAGATGACTACAAGAGTATGCTACCCGCACGGCAGAGCCTGGCAAGCTACCCGTGTTGTATTTGATATGCCAGATACCAGTAACAATTATAGACCTCATTCCCATGACCTGATGGAATGGTTTGAGGCTCTTTATTTTCCTGGAGCAAGCAGGTTCCCTTGGGATCTACTTGCATGAGAAAGGTCATATGGAGATGTTACTGGTGCCCGCTCGAGCAAATTGAAGATGAACGGGAAGACAGTGATACAGTGATACAGTGGTGGAGGGATGGGTACTGGAACACTGTATGACCAAAACCCAAGTATGAACATCTTTGTAATTGTATATCTCATGGTGATATAATAAAATAGTTTTTAAAAAAGTAAAAAAATTGGGGCCGGAGCGATAGCCCAGCGGGTAGGGCGTTTGCCTTGCACGCGGCCAGCCTGTGCCGGCCTGGGTTCGATCCCCGGCGTCCCATATGATCCCCGAGCGCCGCCAGGAGTAATTCCTGAGTGCAGAGCCAGGAGTAACCCCTGAGCATCGCCGGGTGTGACCCAAAAAAGCAAAAAAAAAGTAAAAAATTGGCTTCTGCAGGAACCCAACCTGTAGAAACTACAAAAATGGAAAAATAGTTATTGATTTAAAAAATCATCCTAACAAATTAGGTATTTGGATTTTAAACTAACAATACTTTACTGAATGAAAGAATAGAATTGTACACATCCAACCAAAAAAGAGAGGTAACGTATAAATTGTAAAATGAGCTCATACAAGAAACAAATTACTCCATTAAAAATGGTCAGAAGAGCTAAATAGACACTTCCCTATAAAATAAATACAGATGATCTATAGTCTGGAAGGGAAGGAAAAGAGAAAGAGAGAGAGAAAGGGAAAGAAATAAAGAACCTGCCTTGGAGGCGGGCTGGGGGAGGGGAGAGGGAACCGGGACGTTGGGCAGATGGGCACTGGTGGCGGGATGGGTGCTGGAACACTGTATGACCAAAACCCAAATATGAACTTTTTAATTGTATATCTTTGTAATTGTATACCTCACGGTGGTATAATAAAATACTTAAAAAATAAATACAGATGGTCAGTGGGTACATAAAAAAAATCTCATCAGGAAAACCACAGCTAAAATATTACCTCAAATCTATGATAGTGAACTATAACAAAAAAGACCAAAAATAAACGTTGGTGAGAGTGTGAAGAAAAAAGAAACCTCATACATGTTGGTGGGAATGTAAACTGGTTTATTTTCAGTGGAGCATATTAAATGCATTTCTCAATATATATGTTTTTAAGAAGCTGTATCACATAAAACAGAATTCCCACTCCTGGGCATCTATCCAAATTCTACTAAATGCACAAATTTTAAAAAGATATATGAACTCTTATGCTTAATGCAGCTCTATATATGATTGTCAAGATGTGAAGACAACCTATGTGCCCAACTAGAGGTGAGTAAATAAAGAAAATATGGAGTATACTCACAACAGAATACTATTCATGAGGTCAGAGTGATGGTACAGTAGGTAGGGCATTTGCCTTGCATGTGGCCGACTGGGATTAGATCCCTGGCATCCCATATGGTCCCCCTGAGCACCACCAGAAGTAATTCCTGCTTTGCAGAGCCAGGAGTAACTCTGAGTATTGCCAGGTGTCAAAACAAAACAGAAACTAAAAAAAAAAAAAACTATTTATAAAAAAAGATTAAATCTTGCTATTTGTGACAACATGAATAGAATCAAAAGAGTATGCAAATTCAGAAAGACAAATACCAAATAACTCATATGTGGAATGTAAAGAAACAAAGTTCAGTATCACACAGCTTATTTCTGCTTTATAGTGTAGTGTGATGTTCCAGAATATAAATATAAAACAGATTTCAATGCATTCTTTTGAAGTCTCCTACTTTATATACACTATTTCTCGGTGTTTTTTAAAAAGTGGTCTCTAGGGTTTTATGTATACACTATCGTGTCACCAGCAGACAGTGATAGTTTAGCATCTTTTTTTAGCTTTAATCTTCTTGCTTAATTGCTTTGACTGGTACTCCAATAGGATGTTGGATTATAATAGTGTGCATGGCATCCCTTCCTAGTGCATGGATGGTGGTGGTAATGTTTGGGACATAGCTTGTGAACTCAGGGGCTAGCTCTAGTACTGTGCTCGGGTAGCACAGAGACCGCTGGCAGTGCCTGGGACTACATAGGGTCAACCAGGGTTAGCCACATACAAGGCAAGGGCCTTACCCCCTGTGCTACCTTTCCGAGCTCCATTTACACATTGTATAAAACTCTTCACTTTTCTTTCTGAAAACCCTTTCCATGCATATACAGTCAGCTCTATTAAAGAATCCTCTTTTAGTCAAATATCTGTCCATAAAATGCCCCACAATTGTCAATCTTAACCTCTATATTCTGGTACTGGCATATGACTTAAGATAGATCAAACTTCTACTGTATGACCTTAACCCAAATACCCAAATATGAACATCTTTGTAATTATATATCTCACGGTGGTATAATAAAAATATAAAATTTAAAAAAAACAAAAGGAAAAAAATAAAACAACTTTTACTATAAAAAACAAAAAAACTTGCCTTTGGATATTATAAATAAATTATGGAAAGAAAAGCACTTTATGTCCCCTGAGGTTTCCCAGCTTTGGTAATATATGCTTAAATTTGTTTATTTCTACCCTTCATACCCCTTCCCACCATTTTTCTGATCAACTAAAAATTATACATTTATAAATATTATATAAAAAGTAATGTACAAAAGTTATAAAATATATCATAATTATATATAAAATGATATAAAATATTATACGAGAGGGTCACATAAGTGATATACATATTGACTCAGAAGTATAGATATGTAAATTGTATAAAATGTTGTATCAGAAATATATGCACTCCGACAGAGCTCTAGCAAGATGGTGGACTGGCAGGATTTTGACACACTGTTTCCCACAAGCACAATAAATCTGAATGTATTGAATCAAAAGTAAATTAAATTAGTGTAATGTAAGATAGTTTGGGGACAATGTCAAGAAGAATTGAATCCTAAGGCATTAAGAAGGTGAATAGAGAGAGCAAAAGGGGGGAGGGAGAATTTTATTTGAAAAAAAATGTTTGCAAAGAGTATGTTCTGTAATCCATAGTCTGGAAGGGAAGGAAAAGAGAAAGAGAGAGAAAGGGAAAGAAATAAAGAACCTGCCATGGAGGAGGGCTGGGGGAGGGGGGGAGGGAACCGGGGACGTTGGTGGTGGGAGATGGGCACTGGTGGCGGGATGGGTGCTGCAACACTGTATGACCAAAACCCAAATATGAACTTTTTAATTGTATATCTTTTTTTATTTGTATATCTCATGGTGGTATAATAAAATACTTAAAAAAATAAAAAAAAAAAGAAAAAAAAAGAATTTTGCCTAACTGGAAAAGGTAATAGACATTAATATCCAGAAAACTATACAAAGTAAATAAAAGGAGACAAACTAAAAAAAGATAAAAAGATAAAAAAAGACAAGTCAATGATATAGAATCAAGAAACAATTCAAAAATAAGCAAAACATGAACATATTTTTAAAAAGAAAAAACAAGATTGACACATTTTTATCTAGATTCACAAAGGGGAAAAATAAAACTCTGGTAAACCATAAAATAAATAAGAGGAGAGAGATTACAACAGATAACACAGAAATGCAGATTACATTTGACTACCCTCACAAAAAGGAATGCCAATATTTAGCATATTTGGTTCAAAGACACAGGAAAATATAACCCAGAGGAATGTCTAGTAATATTTTGATGGAATTTTCAGTCGTACCAGCCATATCACCTTTTATTTCTATTTTGTTAAGACTCTTATTAATTTTTCAGGTTGGTTTTTTTTTTAACTATTGTAACCAAATAAACTGCTAGATATACTCTTACTATATCAGTCCAGTGACAATTGTAGACCTCATTCCCATGACTTGATGGAATGGTTTGAGGCTCTTTATGTTCCTGGAGCAGGCAGATGCCCTTGGGCTATCTCGCATGTGACAGGACATATTGAGATGTTACTGGTGCCCGCTCGAGTAATCGATGATCTACCGGAAGACGGTGATACAGACAGTGATATCAGTCCACTCGCACTCAGTCTTGTGGGGCTAACAGAGCAGCACCTCTAGAATCTGTCATTGTGGATCCCATTGCTTTGTGTTTGGATGTTTGAAAGCCAGCAGTAAGAGCCATGATGAACAAGGGAATTCATTAAGAGTCAATGAAACCAGGATCTAGTACTTTGATTTAATTTTAATTGGATCACCGTGAGATATAGCATCACAAAGTTGTTCATAATTGAGTTCCAGTCATACAATTTTTTCTGATGCCCATCCCTTCTCCAGTGTACATTTCCACCACCAATGTCCCCAGTTTTCCTCCTCCTGCCCCCTCTCCCTGCTTCCACATCCCCACAGGCTACCCTTATGGTAGACTCTCTCCTCCCTCTCCCTAGCCCTCTCCCCTACCCTCTCACTCCTCTCCACCCTATTTTCCTTTTAGGCACTATGTTTTCCAAAACTGTGACTAGAAGATATCATGCACATCAATTTACCTCCTTCAGCACTCAGCTTTTGTTCAAAGTGATCATTTCCAACTAGCATTGGCATAGTTGTCCTTCCCTGTCTTAAGTGCACTCCCCTTCCCCCTTTAGTGGCAAGCTTCTTACCATAGACCAGTTCTCCTGACCTCTGTTTCTACTGTCTTTGGGTATTTTTTATGTCCCGCAAATGAATGCAATCATTTTTGTTTGTCCCTCTCCCTCTACCTCATTTCATTCAGCATGCTACTATCCATGTATAAGCAAATTTCACGACTTCATTTTTCCTAACAGCTGTGTAGTATAGATGTGTAGATGTACCATATTTTCTTCATCCATTCATCTATCCTTGGGCACTTGGGTTGCTTCCAGATTCTGGTAATTCTGGATAGTGCTGTGATGAACCTAAAAGTGCAGATGGCTTTTCTGCATTGTGTTTTTGGAACACTAGGGTATATTCTGGAATATATTCTGGAGCAGTATTTCTGGAAGTTCAATTTTTAATTTTTTGAGTAATATCCATATTGCTTTCCAGAAAGACTGGACTAATTGGCATTCCTACCAGTAGTGAATGAGAGTCCCTTTCTCTCCATATCCATGCCAGCACTACTTGTTCTTTTGGAAGTGTGCCAGACTGGCATGAGATGATATCTCACTGTTGTTTTGATTTTCATAGGAGCTATCTCTTTGAATGAATCAACAAAGTGGACAAATTCTTGACTAGATTCATGAGGAAAAAGAGAAAATGCTCAAATAAATCCAATTAGAGATGAAAGGGGCTTATTACACCAGACTCATCAGAAAAACAAAGTATCATGAGGTTGCTATGACCAACTCTTTGGAGAACCTAGAAGAAATTTATAGATCCTTAGAATCATGTAATACAACAAAACTGAATGAGGTGGAAGTAGGAAAACTGACTGAACAGGACAATCACAAGCAAGGAAATTGAAACAGAATTTAAAATCTTCACAAGATCAAAATCCATGGTCCAGAAGGGTTCTATAAAACCTTCAAAGAAGATACTAACTATACTCCTCAAGATCTTCCAAAATATTAAGAAATCAGAAATACTTCCTAATAGCTTTTATAAAGCCAACATTATAATAGTGCCCAGCAAAGAGATACTACTAAATATATAATTTCAGGTCAATTTCTCTGATTAACATCAATGCAAATATCATCAGCAAATTCTGAGCAAACAAAATCAAAGAACATCAAAATGTTCAAACTACACAAGTGGGACTCATTCCAGAGATGCAAAGATATTAATGTAATACACCAATCTCTTAATGTAATACATCCTATCAATAAAAGATAAAATATTATATGATATATTGATAAATGCAATGAAAACCGATAACAAAGTCCAACATTCATCTATAATAAAAACTCTCCACAAAATAGAAATAAAAGTAATCTTCTTATGTCCCACCCCTTCAAAACTTGGGGAGAAGAAATAAACAAAAGCCTCCTTAAAGAGGAAATGCAAATGACCAAAAGTCATATGAAGAATGCTCTTTATCACTAATCACCAGGGAGATGCAAATCAAAACAGTAATGAGATATAATTTCATACCACAGAGAACACACATATAAAGAACAATAACCAGTGCTGGCATTGTTCGGGAGAAAGAAACTCATTGACTGTTGGTAAGAATGCCAACTGGTTCAGCCTTTGAAAAACTTTATGGACATTCCTCCAAAGACTAGAAATTGTGCTCCCATTTGACCCACTTCTGGGAATATACCCTGGGGGCCAATTCTATGCTTATTGCAGCACTATTCACAATAGCCAGAATATGGAAATAACCTGAGTGCCCCAGAAAAGACGAGACTGGATTAAGAAACTATGGTACATCTAGACACTATAGTGCTGTTAGGAAAAATGAAGTCATGAAATTTGTCAATAAATGAATGGACATGGAGAGTATCATGCTGAATGAAATTAGTCAGAAGGAAAAAGGACAGATACAGAATAACTGTTTTCATTTACGGAAAAAAAAAATAGTATGAGACTAATATCCTTGCCCAGGTAAAACAGGGACCATGAAAATTTGTCAATGGTTGGAATTTACCACAAGTGTGTGTGGGGCAGAACCTGCCATGGAGGTGGGCTGGGGAAGGGGGAGGAAACTGGGGATGTTGGTGGTGGGAGATGGGCACTGGTGGAGGGACGGGTGCTGGAACACTGTATGACCAAAACCCAAACATGAACTTTTTAATTGTATATCTTTTTTATTTGTATATCTCACGGTGGTATAATAAAATACTTAAAAAATAAAATTAAATTAAAAAAAAAAAAAGAAGGGACTAGTTTGCCAATAATAGTTGGGCATGGTAACACTAGACTGGAACTGAGTATTGAAAGTAGGTAAAGGGATATACATGATAACCCCTCAGTGCATGTATTGCAAAACCACAATGCACAAAAAGAAAGGAGGGAGGGACGGAGGGAAGAGAGAGAGAGAGCCTTCCATAGAGGAAGGTTTGGGGGGGAACATTAGTGTCAGGAAATGTGCACTGGTGGAGGGATGGGTATTCGAAAACTGTATGACTGAAACCCAATCATGAACAGCTTTATAATGGTCTATCTCATGGTGATTTAATGAAAAACAAAAGTAATCTTCCTAAAGATAATAATGACCATCTACAACAAATCCACAGCCAGTAAAATTCTCAATGGTTAAAAAATTGAAAGTATTCCATCTGAGATCAGGCACAAGACAAGGATCAGGCACTGTTTTGACTTTCATTCAATGAACAACACCACACTGAGGGGCCAGAGTGATAGTCCAGCAAGTAGGCCATTTGCCTTATAAGTGGCCGACCCAGGTTTGATCTTCAGCATCTCATATCTCCCCTATCCCCCAGCACTGCCAGGATTAATTCTTGAGCGCAAGCCAGAAATAACCCCTAAGCTTTGCTGGTGTGACCCCAAAGGTAAAAAACAAAACAAAAAAAATCTACCACATTGAATATTCCTATAAAAATGTAGAGAGGAAAATGAGCAGACACTTTTTCTGAAGGCCAATAGATGGTCAATAGCAAAATGACAACTGGTCACCACTACTTATCCAAATCAACAACAATGAGGTAAGAACTGCATATATCAAAATGATTAGAAACAATCTGTGTTTGTGACATGTAGTATAAAAAAGGAACTCCTGGGTTAGAGTGACAGTACAGCAGGTAAGGCACATGCCTGCATGCAACCAAACTGCATTCAATCCCTGGCATCCCATCAGTGATTCCTGAGTGCAGAGCCAGGAGTAACTCTGGAGCACCACCAGGTGTTGTACACAAACAAAACAATTAAAAAAATAACTCTATTAAGAAGACAGGCTAGAAGATACAAAGACAGTCCACAGAATGGGAAAGAATACCCACCCAATACTCATCTGACAAGGGGTTAATATCCAGGATATATCAGGCACTGGTAGAACTTTACAAGAAGAAAACAAACAACCCCATCAAAAATGGGGAGAATAAATGAACAGAAACTTCACCAAGGAAGAAATTTGAATGGCCAAAACACATATGAAAAAAATGCTCATCATCACTAATCATCAGAGAGATGCAAATCAAAACAACAATGAGATATCATTTCACACCACAGAGACTGGCACATATTCAAAAGAGCAAGAACAACAAGTGCTGGCGTGGATGTGGGGAAAAGGGGACACTCATCCATTGCTGGTGGGAATGCCAACTGGTACAGCCTTCCTGGAAAACAATATGGACATTCCTCCAAAGACTAGAAATTGAACTCCCATTTGACCCAGCCATACCACTCCTGGGACTATACCCTGGGAAGTCAAAAATATGTGGCAGAAACATCATCCCTACTTTTATGTTCATAGCAGCATTACTCACAATAGCCAGAATCTGGAAACAACCAGAGTGCCCGAGAATCGATGACTGGATAAAGAAGCTTTGGTACATCTATACAATGGAATACTATGCAGCTGTTAGGAAAAAATGAAGTTATGAAATTTGCCTATAAATGGATGGACACGGAGAGGATCATGTTGAGTGAAATTAGCCAGAAGGAAAGAGACAGATATAGAATGACTGCATTTATTTGCATGACATAAATATATATGTACATATTATGATACCAATATCCAAGGTCAGGTGAAACACGGATCAAGAGGTCTTGTCAAAGGTGGAAATTATCACAAACATGGGGGTCAGAGGCTAGGTAAGACAGAAAATGGAACAGTGTGCTAACAAATGTCCAAAGTGCTAATACCAACCTAGAACTGAGCATTAAATACAGGCAAAAAGATACACATGACAACCTTTTAATGTATGTACTGTAATCCACAGTATAGAAGGGAAGGAAAAGAGAAAGAGATAGAGAGAAAGGGAAAAAAAATAAAGAACCTGCCATGGAGGCAGGCTAGGGAGGGACAGGGAATCGGGGGCGTTGGTGGTGGGAAATGGGCACCGGAGGGATGGGTGCTGGAAAACTGTATGACCAAAACCCAAATATGACCATCTTATGAACATCTTTGTAATTGTATATCTCACGGTGGTATAATAAAATACCTAAAAAAAATAATCTGGAAACAACCTAAGTGCCCGAGAACAGAAGACTGGCTAAAGAAACTATGGTACACACAACGAAATACTATGCAGCTGTCAGATAAGAAGAAGTCATGAAATTTACTTGCAAATGATGGACATGGAGACTATCATGCTGAGTGAAATTAGTCGGAAGGAAAAGCTAGATTGAGAATGACTACATTCCTTAATGGGATATAAATATATACCAGTGTTCTACTAATTGTGGGAAATGGTAATGCCAGACTAGAACTCAGCATTGAATATACCTAAAGAGACTTACATGATAAAGCCTATATGTCTGTAGGGCAAGCCACAATGTGTAAGAGAAGAGAAAGAGAGAGAGAGTGAGAGAGAGAGATGAAAAGGAAAGTGTCTGCTATGGAGGCAGGGTGGGGGGTGGGTGGAAGGCAATGAGGGGATGTTGGTGGTGGGAACGGGCACTGGTGGAACAAGGATGCTGGAACTCTGTATGACTGAGACCCAATTATTAACATCTTTGTAATTGTATATCTAAGTGTGGTATAATAAAAAAAAGAATTTGGACTGTAAAAAAAAAAGAAGGCAGGCTAGGGGTGGGGGGGAAGCAGGAGACATTAGTGGAGGCAAGAGAACACCAGGATTGGTGCTGAGACATTGCACGTTGTATGCCTGAAACCCTACTATTATCTTTGTGAGTCACAGTATCTAAATTTTTTTTAAATCCCCAAATATATCTGAATTAAAACAATCTGAATATCTCTATCAGTTCCACTTTCGATGTGATCATTATTCTAAGTCTGAGACTATGGCTCCCAGAGTTGGTCTTTTATTCTTTTTTTTTTTTTTTTTTTTTTGGAAGCTTCTGTTCATTTCTTCTCCCCCATTTTTTGATGGGGTTGGCTGTTTTCTTCTTGTGGAGTGCTACCAGTGCCTGATATATCCTGGATATTAACCCCTTGTCAGATGGGTATTGGGTGAATATCCTTTCCCACTCTGTGGATTGTCTTTGTATCTTGGTCACCGTTTCTTTTGAGGGTGCAGAAGCTTTTCAATTTTATATAATCCCATTTGTTTATCATTGCTTCCATTTGCTTGGTCAGCGGTGTGTCGTCTTTAAAGATACTTTTCGTTTCGATGTCATAGAGCCGTTTCTCCTATGTTTTCTTCGATGTACCTTATAGATTCATGTCTGATATCGAGATCTAGAATCCATTTTGATCTGACTTTGTGCATGGCGTTAGAAGGAGGTCTAAGTTCATTTTTTTACATGTAGCTGCCCAGTTTTCCCAGCACCATTTGTTGAAGAGGCTTTCTTTGTTCCACTTAATATTTTTTGCTCCTTTATCGAAGATTAAGTGGTTGTATATTTGTGAGTGCGTTTCAGGATACTCAGTTCTATTCCATAGGTCTACGGGTCTGTCTCTATACCAATACCACACTGTCTTAATTACAACTGCTCTGTAGTAGAGCTTGAGGTTGGGGAAATTGATACCTCCCATCTTCTTTTTCCCAAGGATTGCTTTAGCTATTCGTGGGGGTTTTATTATTCCATACAAATTTCAGGAGTGTTTGTTCAATTTCTTTTGAAGAACATCATGGGTATCTTTATAGGGACCGCATTAAATCTGTATAAAGCTCTAGGGAGTATTACCATTTTGATAATGTTAATCCTTCCAATCCATGAGCAGGGAATGTGTCTCCATTTCCTCAGGTCTTTTTTATTTCCTGAAGTAAAGTTTTGTAGTTTTCTTTGTAGAGATCCTTTACATTCTTTGTCAAACTGATTCCTAGGTATTTGATTTTCTGCGGTGCAATTGTGAATGGGATAGTTTCTTTAATGTCCCTTTCTTCTCTTTCGCTGTTTGCATATAGGAAGGCCATTGACTTTTGGGTATTGATTTTGTACCCTGCTACTCTACTATAAGAATGTATTATTTCTAGGAGCCTCTTGGTAGAGAGTTTTGGGTTTTCCAGGTATAATATCATGTCATCTGCAAATAGTGATAACTTGGCTTCTTCCCTTCCCTATCTGGATGCCCTTAATGTCTTTTTTCTTCCCCTAATTGCTATGGCAAGTACTTCCAGTACTATATTGAATAGAAGTGGTGAGAGCGGGCAGCCTTGTCTTGTCCCCTGATCTTAAGGGGAAGGCTTTCAGTTTTTCCCCATTGAGAATGATGCTCGCTGTGGGCTTGTAGTAGATGGCCTGGATTATCTTGAGGAAGGTTCCTTCAATCCCCATTTTACGGAGAGCTTTCATCAGGAACGGGTGTTGAATCTTGTCAAATGCCTTCTCTGCATCTATTGATATGATCATATGGTTTTTATTTTTCTTTTTGTTGATATGATGTATTATGTTGATTGACTTGCGGATGTTGAACCATCCTTGCATTCCCGGGATGAATCCCACTTGGTCATGGTGTACAATCTTTTTGATGACTCTTTGGATTCTATTTGCTAGTATTTTGTTGAAGATCTTAGCATCTGTATTCATCAGGGAGATTGGTCTGTAGTTTTCCTTTTTTGTGACATCTTTGTCTGCTTTGGGTATCAGGGTGATATGTGCCTCGTAAAAAGCTATTTGGGAGTATTTCTGTTTCTTCAATTTGCCGGAAGAGCTTAAAAAAGAATTGGTAGTAGGTCCTCTTTAAAGGTTTTGTAGAATTCACTGGTGAATCCATCTGGGCCTGGGCTTTTGTGTTTGGGGAGACTTTTTGATTACCGATTCTATCTCCTCGATGGAGATAGGTTTGTTGAGGTATTCCAAATCTTCTTGTTGCAGACTTGGGAAGCTATAGGAATTCAGGAATTTGTCCATTTCTTCTAGGTTCTCTTGTTTCGTGGCATACAGGCTCTCATAGTAATCTCTGATGATCTTTTGAATTTCTGTGTTTTCAGTTGTGATGTCTCCGTTTTCATTTCTGATTCTATTTATTTGGTTCTCTCTCTTTTCCTTTTCTTACAAGTCTTGCAAGTGGTTTGTCAATCTTGTTTATTTTTTCAAAGAACCAGCTTTTGGTTTCGTTGATCTTCTGGATTGTTTTTTGACATTCCATCTCATTGATTTCTGCTCTAAGTTTTATTATTTCTTTCTTTCTGCTTGGGTTGGGCTCCTTTTGTTGATCACTCTCTAAGATCTTAAGTTGGGAAGTCAGACTGTTTATGATGGCCTTTTCTTCTTTTCTGATGAATGCCTGAAGAGCTATGAACTTGCCTCTTAACACTGCTTTTGCTGTATCCCACAAGTTCTGGTAATTCGTGTCTTCAGTCTCATTTATTTCAAAGGAATCTTTGGATTTCCTCTTTGATTTCTTTTATGACTTGCTGGTTGTTCAGCAGTGAGCTGTTTAGTTTCCAGGTACTTGGTATTGGTCTCCGTTTTTGTGTACAATTAACTTCTATTTTCAGTGCATCATGGTCTGAAAAAAATAGTTGGCACAATTTCTATCTTCTTGATTTTATGGAGGTATGATTTATGGCTCAGCATGTGATCTATTTTGGAGTATGTTCCATGTGCACTGGAGAAGAAAGTGTATTCAGCTTTTTGGGGATGAAATGTCCTGTATATGTCTACCAGCCCTCTTTCTTCCATCTCCTCTTTTTAGGGCCAGTATTTCCTTGGTAAGTTTCAATCTTGTTGATCTATCCAGGGTTGATAGAGCAGTGTTGAAGTCTCCAACTACAATTGTGTTGCTGTCAATGTCTTCTTTGAAGTCTATTAGTAGTTGTTTTAGGTATTTTGCTGGCCCCCATTGGGGGGTGCATATATGTTTAATAGCGTGATTTCTTCCTGATATATGCATCCCTTGACTATTAAGAAGTGACCTTCACTGTCCCTTCTGACCTTCTTCAGCCTGGAAGTCTATGTTGTCAGATACCAGTATGGCTACCCCAGCCTTTTTGGATGGGTTGTTTGAGTGAAGGATTGTTTTCCAACCTTTTATTTTTGAGCCTGTCTTTGCTCCGATTGTTCAGGTGTGTTTCTTGAAGGCAGCAGAATGTCGGATTCAATTTTGTGATCCATTTTGCCACTCTGTGTCTCTTAACTGGTGCATTTAGACCGTTGACATTGAGAGATATTATTGTCATGGGATTTTGTGCCATCTTTCTGTGTAGGTTGGTTGTTCTTTTTGGGTTATGTCTCGTCTTATAGTAGATCATTCAGTCCTTCTTTTAAGGTTGGTTTTGATTTTACAAAGTTCCTAAGCTGTTGTTTATCCAAGAAGTTGTATATCTGTCCTTCAAATCTGAGTGAGAGTTTAGCTGGATAAAGAATTCTTGCTGAGGCGTTCATTTCATTAAGTTTTTTTACTATATCCCACCACTGCCTTCGGACTTGGAGGGTGTCTTCTGAGAAGTCTGCTGAAAGTCGAATGGATGCTCCTTTGTACACAATTTCCTTCTTTTGATCTTGCTGCCTGAAGAATTATGTCTCTGTCTATGGTATCCATTACTTTGACTAGGATGTGTCTTGGGGTCTTTCTATTGGGGTCTCTTCTTGCTGGTACGCTGGCCGGGCTTCTTGGATCTGGATGCCTTCATCCTTTAACTCGGGAACTTTTCAGCCAGGATGTTTTTAACTGTTTTAATTTCCTTGGGGTTACTTTCCTGTCCCTCTGGGACTCCGATGATTCTTATGTTGTTCCGCCTGGCTTCATCCCATTGTTCTCTGTTCCGTTGCTGATCCATTTTCCGATCTTTTCCATCTTATGTAGTTCTCTGAGTGCTTTCTGCAGCTCATCTTCAGTCTCACTGATTCTCTCTTCCGGGCTGCTGTCATCCTACTGTTGAGAGCCCCAGTTTGTTTTTTTCATTTCATCTACTGAGTTTTTAAGTGACAATATTTCTCTTTGCATGGTTCTCATTTCTGCTCTCATTTCCTCCCGTAGTTTATTGACTGCCCTTTCAACAGCCCGCTTTATGTTCTCCTGTATTTTATTGGACATCTGCTCAATTTTTTCGTTGAGCTCCTTAAACATCCTACCAATTCCTTCTCTAATTTCATTGTCAGAGTGATCATGCATATCTGTATTCTTTTTTGATTCTTCACGGTCAATTCCTTCATCTGTTCTTCGAGCTGGGGATCTGCGTTGTTTTCCCATGGTGTTGCAGTGTTCAGGGATAAATTCCTCTAGTTTACTGTTTCTTTTTTTCTTGAGGGTATTACCTACCCTTGGTGTTGAATTTCCTAGTTTTAGTAATAATAAGCGGCGCTGAGCGCCGCCTGCCTGCCAGCCCGCACCCCAGAGAGACTCTACCTGGGATGCAGGCAGGCCGGGTGAGAGTTCAAAATGACGGTTTACTTCCGTTCCGTCCGGACTTCTGGGGGTTGTAGTTCCACCCTCTGCCGAGACCTGGAGCTCTACCACAGCCCCAGGCGCCCCGCCCGGCCAGCCGCACCCCAGAGAGACTCTACCTAGGATGCAGGCAGGCCGGGGTGAGAGTTCAAAATGACGGTTTACTTCTGGTTCCGCTGGACTTCGGGGGTTGTAGTTCCACCTTCTGCCGAGACCTGAGCTCCTACCACAGCCCCAGGCGCCCGCCCGCCAGCCAGC
>JAJIBD010002596.1:0-21786 GCA_021461705.1 Cryptotis parvus | reverse complement strand
TTTTAGTATCCTAAGGGAATAATTATACTCTGACCCCCAAGAAATTCCTCTAGATCTTTCTCATATATCTTCTAGAAGTAATACAAGTTTTTCTTGTCTAAAATGCAGTTGCCTTCACTATCCTATTTCTAAATGGTCTTTATTGTATGTGATACAAACACTGATCTTTTGTCTATTTTATTTACTTAACTTCATCATACATTTCGGCATCATTACATCTTTGGAAATCTATCCTTATTTAATGCTTACAAAATAGAACATTCTCTTTGTATCCCTAACATTCTGGGCAACGATATTCTGATAACATTATCTCATTGTATTTGTGTAAAGTATGTCTTCTGTCTGAGGTTCCAATTATCATAAATATTTATTTATATTTATGAATATTTGTAGACAATAGCTATTCAACAAAATTTGCTTAACAAAAGCCTTTAGGGACTGAGACAACTAAAAGCATAATTTAAGTGATTATTAAAATTATAATGCATGTATAAAGAACATGAGAAAAATATCAATTAGTATCATCAGATTGACATATTTTTCATTTTGTCTGCATGTATGCTAAAAAATTATGTGTCTATAACTGAATCAGCAGCTTTCAACATATAACTAAATAATGATGTAGAATAATAATTACATATTTTCATTTTTCAATAAATGTAAAATAATTGTATTTGTATTGTAACTGCTGTACTTAATAAGTATCTGTCAATAACAGAGAACTCAAGGGGCAGGAAAGATAGATCAATGAGCTACATCATGCTTTGTGCACAGGAGAGTCGAATTGGTCTCTGAAATCACCTGGTCCCATGAATGCTGCTGTGGACCACTGAACACTATAGGTGTACCCCCAACTAGAAGATGATGATGATAATAATAATAAAGTTAAGCAAATGGCTAAGGCTTCAAATCTGCAATACTTTTAGGTTCTAATGGAGCTATTTTCATATTACAAATCATAACACACACACACACACACACACACACACACACACAAAACCTCAGCTTGCATCTACGCTTCTCATAGAAATGATCACTGCAGTGTGTTTTTTTAAGAAGTGATTATAAATTGTGAATGATTATTTCAGTGGGTAGGGTATTTGACATGATTAAACTTGATCTGGGTTTGATCCTAGGTATTATATCTGGCCCTCTGAGTCCTGCCAATGTGACCTCAGAGCAAAGAGCAAAAGAGCCAGGACAAGTTCTGAGCACATTAAGTTGTGGCCAAAAGCCAAAATGTATGTATTAAAAAGTGAAATAAAATATAATGTTTTAGAGGTAAGGTATTCAGGAATAAACAAAGGAAACTTATAAGAGTAAAACAAAGAAGACATTCAGGATGATGTTGAGGGAACAATCCATTAAAATGCTATAAAAAGCAGTGGGAGAATTCAGTCTATAATTCACTGAGTTAGAATATGCCAAAATGGTTGCTAAAAATACCTTATTTGAACATAAGCACAAGATATTTAGGAAGTTGGTATATTTGGAACTGAAGAGTGACAGAAAAATTAACCTAATATAAAAATAGCCTACTATTACTTTCTCATCAGATAAGATAGAAAATGAGAATAATTATTCATAAATAATATATACACTTATATAATTAACTTGTATATATCTAATACATATGCAATAAATGTGTATACACAAAATGGTATATAATATTGATATTCTATCATTTTTAAAACTTTATTCAAACTCCTTGTATCACAAACTGTTCGCAGTATGGTTAACTAAATTACTCAATGTTCCAACAACAGTCTCACCACCAATGTGCGCTTAGTGCCACCAAAGATCCTAGATTTCCACTCACCCTCTATCCCATGCTTGCTCTTAGCAGGCACTATAGTGGCTTCACCCAATATTTTAACAAAGATGTTCTTGTTAATTTCTTACAAATATTCAATATTTAACTCCAAACCCACTGCCATTGTATCTACGGCAACAATTATTCAAATTCTCCCAACCAGTGCTTGAGCCTGTTCTAAGCAGACACTCAATAATTTATATTATATTGCAGTTATAGCTAATTTTCTAAATATGGTTGAAAATATTTTCTTAGAAAAATTAATGAGGACATCATTAAGCTGATTGTATCCACAGAGGCCAATATTATAAAAAAGAAATATTTTTTAGTCAACATAGCTAAGAAATATATAATATATACACACAGTATTCATATTGCATGATAAGAGATACTACACATGAAGGAAATACTTGTTTCCTATAATAAAAAGTTATAAATAATATTTAATATTGAAAAATGTTAATTTTGGCTTTCCAAACTGCAACAATGAAAAAGGATAAAGTTATTTTAAAAAAATTCCAGTTGTGCATCACAAAATCAAATACCTCAGAATCAACATAATTAAAGATGTAAAGAAAGGACCTGTAAACAAAAAAGTTATAAAATACTACTAAGGAACAGTAGAGACATGAGAAAATGGAGACAAAGCCCCTTCTCATACATTGGGAGAATTAACATTGTAAATTCATCAATACTTCCTAAAGCGTTATACAAATTGAATACATCCCTAAAATGATCCCATGGCATTATTCAAAGATATAGATCAAAAACTCCTGAAATTCATAGGGAAACAATAAACCCTCATCCATAGCTAAAGCAATCCTTGGGAAAAAGAAGATGGAAGACATCACCTTCCTCAACTTCAAACTGTACTATAAAGTAGTAATTAAAACAGCATGGTATTGGAATAAAGACAAACAGCAAACCAATGTAATAAAATTGAATATCCTGACACACAATGAAAATATATGATCACTTATTCTTTGATAAAGGAGCAAGTAATATAAAGTGGAGCAAGGGAAATCCTCATCAAGAAGTGGGTCTAGGAAACCTGGGCAGCTACACACACACACACACACACACACACACACACACACAGAATCAAAACATCTTTGAATGCCAACAACAAAGGTCAGGTCAAAATGGATTAAAGACCTTTATTTCAGAGCTGATTTCATACATGGAGGAAAACTTAGGCAGAGACCATCCATGACATGGAAGTTACGATATCTTCAAAGATGAAACACCACTAACCAACTAAGTGAAAGCAAAATAAACAAATGGGTATACATTAAACTAAGAAGTAAGATACAAAGATAAACCATAGTTGGGAAAAATTAGCTACCCAATATCTATCAAAGATATATAAAGTGGGTACTGGTAGAACTTTACAAGAACATTCTGCCCTATAAAAAAAATGGGGAGAAGTGAACAGAAACTTTCTGAAAAAAGAAATACAAATACCAAAAAGCACATGAGAGAGACTCCAGATCCACGACTGCAGCTCGGCCTCATGGTGAGCAGCCCTATGGAGTTCCTGGGGGGAAAAGTAAAGGCTCAGCCAGTGCCTGGTTGTGTCCTACAAAGTTCCTAGGGCCTGCTCGCGTGCAGAGCGGCGTGACCGCACCTGCTGGACTTTGGAGCAAGGATTGAGGGCCTCCACTCAGTCCCCAGCCTCCGGCTCAGTGGGTGTGGCCCTGAGCTCCAGTCACCACAGCCAACCACCACAAGACAGAGACTCCAGATCCAAGGCTGCACATCTTAGACTCAATGTATTTTCGCACCAGGTCCTTTCAGGATCTTTCTCACTTGTACACTCTCAATGATCATTCTATTTGCATCAAACTGGAGAGGTTATGGGGAATGAGGAATTATGATGTCAGACTAGAAATCACTATTAATCAGATAGATACATCGCACATTATTAGTATCCATAGGATAAGCCATAAAGTGTAATATAAGAGATATTGGGAAATACAGGGACATAGACAAAGAGATAGATAAGTAAAATGTGCCTGCAATGGGGGCAGGCAGGGTTGGGGTGGGTGTGTTTGGGAATTGGGTGGTGGAATTGGTATTGGTGGAGGGATGGATTCTAGTACACTATTGTAGAGACCCAATTATGAACATTCTTGTAATTCTATATATCACATGGTATAATAAGGATTGGGAATATGAAGGGAGATGGAGAGAGACAGAGAAAAGGGAGTGAAGGAAGAAATGCCTGCTTTGGAGCTGGGAGAGGGGCATGTGGGGACATTGGTGGTGGGAATGGGCACTGGTGAAGGGATGGGTGCTGGAACAATATATGACTGAGACCCAATTATGAACATCTTTGTAATGTTGTTCTCATGGTGGTATAATAATTTTTTAAAAAAGGCACATGAATAAATGTTCTCCATCACTAATCACCAGGAGATGCAAATCAGAATGAGGTATCATTTCACACCACAAAGATTGGCATACATGAAAAGTAACAAAAACAATCAGTGCTGGTGCAGTTGCAGGGAGAAAGGAACTCTCATTCATTGTTGGGGATGCCAACTGGTCTGGACTTTTTGGAAAACAATATGGGTATTCCTCAGAAAAATTAGAAATTGAGCTTCCATCTGACCAGCAATACCTCTTCTGGGAATGTACCCTGGGAACCCAAAAACACATATCAGAAACTCATGCCCACCTCTATGTTCATTGCATCACTATTCATAATAGCCAGAATCTGGAAACAACCTGAACACCCAAGAAAAGATGACTGCAAAATGATACTGTGGTACATTGGGATATTTTGCAGCCACCATTAAACATGAGTGCTGAATTTTGCTTAAAAATGAATGAACATGGAAAGTATCATCCTGAGTGAAATGAGTCAAAAGAAGAGAGATAGACATAGAATAATTTCACTCATCTATGGGATCTTTTTAAAAAGCATAGATTGAGACTAATACTCATGGACAGTAAAAACAGGGACCACGAGGAAACAAGGTTCATATTTGGAAACTTGCAACAAGTGGAAGGGTGGGAGGAGGGCAGTTAGATAAAGAAGTGATCAATAAGACAACTATAGTGGGAAATGATCACTCCAGACAAGAAATGAGTACTGAAAGCAGGTAAAGGGATATACATGATAATCTTTCAGTACTTGTATTACAAACCATAATGCCCAGAAACGAAAGAGAAAGAGAGAGAAAAAAAGAGTGAGAGAAAATGAAGGTGAGAGAGAGGAAGAAAGAGTGCTAGAGAAAGAAAGTAGCTGCCATAGAGATGGTTGGGGTGGGGTTGGCACAGAAAGAAGTTGAGGGAGATGGTGAGATGGTGGGAGGGAAAACCGAGACATTGGTCATGGAAATATAAACTAGGTATTGGAACATTGCATGACTGAAATTCAGTCATGAACAAATTTGCAACTGTATATCTCATGGTCATTCAATAAAAAGTTAGTAATAATAAAAAGTCAGTAATAATAAAAATAAGTTAACATAATGTTATATAAACAACATACAAATTTTGAGATAAATATAAAATTTACTTATATTATCAAATTATAAATCTAAGAAAAATAAGTTTATATTGAAAGTAATGATATGATACATATTTATTGAATTTCTACTGGTTAGCTCTTACAAGTGTTCCAAAGACATATTTGATTTAATATCAAGATTTAGCATGGATTTTTTACCATGTCTTGTACAAGAAGGTCACAAGATTTATTTATCTAGACTTTCTGGCTTCTAGAAAGAAGAAAGACATTTATAATTCATAAAAGATAGGTGACATCTTCCTCGAGAACATCATGTGACAATTAGAATGGCAAGGAATGGGAGTGGGAGATAGACGGTCGGCAACTACACCACCTCTGCTTTGCTGATGACATCGTTCTAATAACAGCAAACATTAGCCAAGTGACACAAATGTTGGCTTACTTTGACCGAGAATGTGGAAAGATAGGTCTACAGATGAATCTCAAAAAAATATGTTTATAAAAAATTAACTAGTTCCATAGGCCCCATTCACTCTCAATGGAACAAACATCTCTGAATGCAGTTATGTGTCGAGAAGTCAATATGATGAACGACCTAAAACCTGAACTGTGCAGGAGGAAGAGAGCGGCATGGAATGCCTTCAAAAGCATCGAAGAAATAGCTAAAAGGACAAAGAACCTCCGGCTCCGAGCACATCTCTTCAACTCCACCGCTCTCCCTGCACTATCATATGCCTCAGAGACCTGGGCCCACGAAGCAGGATGAGAATGCTATTCGGGTCTCCCAAAGAGGAATCGAAATAGCTATGCTTGGAATATCACGCCTCACTCAAGTGAAAGAAGGAATCCGAGCTCGGACCTCCATAACTGTTCCAGAGTCAGTTTGCCAAGGCATAGAAAATCAGATGGGCTGTACATGTAATGTGATTTGGCAACGAGAGCTGGAATAGAGCCTTTACTGACCGGATCCCATGGGATGTCAAAAAGATCACGTGGCCGCCCACCTACAAGATGGTCAGACTTCTTCGTCAAGACCTTGAATGAACGGTTTGAGGCTCTTCGTATTCCTGAAGCAACAGATGCCATTGGGCTACACTGGCACATGATAGAGTCAAATGGAAATGTTACTGGCACCCGCTCGAGCAAACCGATGAATAACAGGATGTCAAGTAATCAAGTGATCAAATATAGGTGAAAAATGGAAAGAGAATTTATTTTTCATGCCTTTCAATGAAAGGCATGAAAGTTGCAGCAAAAATTCAGTTTGTATTTCTCCTAATGCAAGTGTGTTTTTCTTTTCCTTTCTGAAAACAGATAGGAGCAAGAATCCAGGTGGATTACTATGATACCTTTGTATAAGGATGAGAAGAAAAATAGCACATTAGTGTTTATTGCTCTTAATTTTTGCCATATAAAATTCTTCACTTTATTAAAAGATTGGATGATCCTTAAGTTTCTGCAAAGATCATACAGTAAAACATAATTACATTGATAGCCAGAACAATCAAACTAAATACATATATTCTGGCAGACAGAAAGTAGTGCCCCCTTCCCATGTATTGCTATACTAAGTAAAGAGAAAATGTCCTTAATTATTGACATATGAGGTTTTATTCTGATTGGCTTATATTTCCAAAAAATATTTTTTTAAATCTAGAAGACTTTGAATCCTAACTAGACAAACATTGAGTTCTAACTGAAGAAAACCCAGTCCCTATGAAGCCAACATGTGAACCCATTCACTTCTATCACTTGTCTTCCCGTTCATCGGTTTGTCTGAATTCATTACGGTGTTTATTTTATCTTGTTTCTTAAGTTTTAACATACTCCACTCTACGTAATTTTATTCCTAATCTAAAAATTCCTTTTTTATATAGATCATTAATAATGGTTTGAGTTGTGAGGTATCACTGTTCTATTTTTCCAATTTTAAAAATTATTCCAATCTGCTGCCAGTACTAGATTACATCCAGAGCTAAAATTATTTTTACAAAAATCAATTCCAAATGTCTTTTTGTAAAAGAAAGAAGTTGCTTTGAGGTAACATGAATTAAAGTTCACTTGTTTAAAAATAATTCATTTTCCAAGTAATTTAATGGGTCTATTAATTGGAAATGGAGAACTGTGCTAGAAAACGATGTTAATTCTCGCTGAAACCCTATCATCACCTCTGGCCAATGTTTCAGAATAATAAATGGAAGAAGTTCTGAACTTAAGTGATATTTGGTTAAAGTAGTCAGCTTTCACTAAATGTACAAAAATCATCAGATATTAAAAAAAAATCAATTTATACTGTTTGGAGTATAACTGAAATTTATTTCAGAAAGGAAATTTTAGTAAATTAAATTAGTTTCCAATGACTAAAGCAAGATTATAAACTTTCTGAAGTAGTGCTGCTTTTTTAGAAAGCAATTTTTTACATTCTTGTGATCCATTAAAATTTCTATATTATATATTATATTTATAATATATTATTATTTATATATTAAACTTGTAATTCACTAAATATTACAATAAAATGTATTTTTATATTGTATCCGTCATTTTTTGAAAGCTAGGCCACCTTTTCATTTAACTTGAAAAACTCTTACGGGTATTTTTCAGCACATTTAGGAGCTGGAAGGACTGAAAGCAGTTAAGGCTCTTTCCTTGCATTCAGCCAGCCTGAATTCAATACCCACACTCCACATTGTTTCATTAGGCCATCAGAAATGATCCCTGAGTGCAGAGCAAGAAGTAAAACCTGAGCACATGTGTGACCCCCCAAAAACAAATGAAAAAAAATTCTCTATCTTCACAAAAAGCTGAAAAAAATCAATCCCTGATTTAAAAAAATAGTCAAATTATATGCTTCTGTTTATCTCACCTAAATGTACAGACTTTGTAGGAAGTATTTCAGTTGTACTTGTAAACTAAGCTTTCCTCCAAAATGAGGTATAATTCATTAGATATAACTTATAAATCACTTTAGCTCCAATATGACATCCTCTTCATATCTACCTAAAAACTAAATCTTAAAGGAATATTCAGAAATTCGTAAATAGATGCCCGTGAAGCCAACAGTTTACTATCGAAGTCTAAATTTATGTTTTATTTAGTACGAGAGGTATTTGAATGCATTCTAACTATTCACGTAGGTTTTGATAAGCCTATTTAGAATCATTTAAAATGCTAAAATGTCAATTTATATCTGTGCATAGTGAATAAAGGTGACAATACAGAGTTTTGTTTTGGGGGCTTATTTTGACATTTTTGGGTCACACCAGTAATGATCAGGGTTACTCCTGGCTCTGCATTTATGAATTACTCCCTGGCTGTGCTCCAGGGGACCATATGAGATGCTCAGGATTGAACCCAGGTTGGCCATGTGCAAAGGCAAAAACGCAACCCACTGCACTAAGCCCCAGCCTTGATACAGATTTTTGAATGCAAGAATAAGTATTTCTTTCTCCTATTTCCCATTCTTCACTCATGATCTGTTCCATTTTGTACCAGTATCCATTGTGAAGATATGTGTTACTTTTTGAGGTCAAAAAATACAAAGTGATTACTTACTGGTATATGTGTCTCCCTTTTGAATAAAACAACTGTTGATACATTGTCTATGTTAATATATTTGTCTCTGGTCTGGAGCAATACTATGTTAGGTAAGGTGTAGGCCTTTCTCATTGCTGACAGAGGTTGGATCGTGGCATCACACATGGCCCCCTAAGCCCCACCAGGAATAATTCCTGAGGATAGGCCCAGGTGTAAACTCTGAGCACTGTTGGATGTGATCCCAAAACCAAAGTAATTAAATAAATAAAATATTTGTCATTTTTTATACTTTAACATATGAAAATAAAAACAAATACAATATTTTAGTTTTTGTATATCATATATCTTACATACTTTAATTTTAAAAATTTAAAATACCATGAAATCAAAATTATATAATTATGTGTCAAAGTAAAAACTTTAACATAGTCAATTATGTTTCATTGCTGTATATACACCCCCTATGTGATCTGAAAACAGACTTTAGGCTTATGCTTCAAGGGTTATTTTATGTTACCCTGTTCTTTGAGTTTCAGTCGAGTAGACTGTAACATAAGTTACTGAGCATTTGTTTCTTTGTGCTGGAGTGAAAGTACAGAGGGCAGGGTGCTTGTGTTACCCCCAGAACAAAAGTGATAATGATCATAATAAAATTATGATGATTTTAACACTAAAATAAATGACTAGTCATTTGTCAGCTACCTTGGGTGTTAATAAATTTGATACTGTACCTGACATATATTAAAAATGTTTAAAACTAATTAAGCAAAAATGGTCAAAATATTAAATTATATTTTGATATGTAATTAAGGCTACAAGAGTGCTTAATCAAGAAAAGCAAGATATGAGCACACCGTTTACATTACATTGCAGTATGCATGCTACTTTGTCATTTATGTGCATCATGAAATAATGAATCCTTCCACCACTTTCTCTGGATAAGTCACAGAAATCTTTCAGTTTTATATAACACTCTACCCTGTATTCTTCATTTGATATAATGCAGTTACGCTGTGAATTCTGTTAGATACACTAAATCATATAGCAATGTTTTATTATAAATCATTGCAAACAATTCAGAACATAATTTTAATTGTTTTAAAATATCAAGGAAATAAAAATAAAATAACTTAAAAGTCAAATAGTAATCACGAATTACTATTCATATAAATTTTATATAAAGCAGAATATATGTGCCTCTGAGACACTCAGGGTTTTCTAATGTTTGTAGTTTTAGAAACCAGATCAGGGACTGGAGCGGTAGTCCAGGGCGTAGGGCGCTTGCCTTGCATGCGGCCGGCCTTTTTTTTTATTATGATAACTTGGATAAGGAACTACACTTTATTTTTATTTATTTGTTTGTTTGTTTGTTTTCTTTTGCTTTTTTGGGTCACACCTGGCAATGCTCAGGGTTTCTCCTGGCTCTGCACTCAGGAATCACTCCTGGCGGTGCTTGGGGGACCATATGGGATGCCCGGGATCAAACCCAGGCCGGCACAGGCCGGCCTCATGCAAGGCAAACGCCCTAACTGCTGGGCTATAGCTCCGGCTCCCTTTTTTTAAGGGGTGAAACGAGCCTTTATTAGAATGTGGAAGCTGTGGAAGGGGGCTGGTCTGCCAGAGGAAGATTTTAAATTAGCCCCTAACTGCAGGAGCAGGAAAACCAGGGCTGGGTACAGGCAGGGGGCCAGCACCCGGCGTGGTGCCGGGCACCTCGCTGGCCCCCGCACCCACACGCCGCAGCTTTTGCCTTTTCTCATGGAGGCAATTTTTAGGAAGTGGGAGAAAGCAAAAAAACACACTTGAAGACCCGATCCTTGGTGAAATGTTTCTGCAGACTCTACAGAGTGTTTAAAAAAAAAGGCATTGCCGGGTGTGACCCAAAAAAGAAAAAAAAAAAAAAAAAAAAACTTGATCATTCACTAAATATCAGTTTGAGGACATGTGAGGAAATGTAAGAATTTGACCGGATGTTGAGACTAGACATGGGTCAGAAATTGTTTCAGGAAAGATATATGCTTTAAATGGGTCAGGAAAGCCCCCTCCATTTTGTCGAGCCTGGTGGCCCCGCTCAGGAGCTGCCCGCTGGCCAGCATACAGAGCCTCACGGGCGGCTGGGGAGGCTGGAACCAGCTCGCGCTGGGCCTAGCTAACCATGGAACCCCGAGGAGGGCAGATGGGTTTTTGGGAGTGGGCGCCGTGCCTCTGGGGGGGTCCCGAAGCAGCCGGATGAGACTCGCCCATCACACTAGCCACCATTTTCGCTGTCCGGACGCTGGGAAACTGCCTCACGACCAGATCAACAGAGCAAAACCAGTTCGAGCCCAGGTCGCAGGCCGCAAGTGGCCGCGGTCCACTAAAAATAGTGAAACAGTAATGTCTTTTAATGCACTGCATTCCACGAAGAGCAGGAAAGTTTGTTGGGAAGGAGATATAAAGAGGAAATAAATGACATACAGAACCTGCCAAGTGGTTGAGGTGCGGGAGGAGGGAGGGAGGTGGGGACATTGGTGATGGGAGATGGGTTTGGTTGGAGGGTGCGTGTTGGAACACTGTAGAACCAAAACTCTACATGAGCATCTTTCAATTAAAAAAAAAGGTGGAATCTACCACAAACATGTGGGAATCAGAGGTTAGTTAAGACAGAGAAGGGAACAGTGTGCTAATATTTGTCAAAAGTAATAATACCAGCCTAGAACTGAGCATTGAATATAGGAAAAAAGATATACATGATAATCTCTAAATGTATGTATTGCAATCCACAATGTGTAAGAGAAGAGAGAAAGAGAGAGAGAGAAGAGATAAAGAACTTGCCATAGAGGCAGGCTTGGGGAGGGGGAGGGAAGTGGGGACATTGGTGGTGGGAGGTGGGCACTGGTGGAGGGATGGGTGCTGGAACACTGTATGACGGAAACCCAAACATGAACATCTTTGTAAGTGTATATCACATGGTGGTGTAATAAAATATTTAAAAAAAAGAAACAACAACAAAAAAATAAATATATAAATAAAAAAATATTTAAAGAAAAATAAATAAATAAATAAATGGGTCAGGAAAAATGTTTAAAGGAACTGAAAGTCAAAACACTGGAAGCAGTTTGACATAATTCCAGTTGATCTAATGCTGTAGGTCCCAAATATTTTTGAACCATTCCTCATTTCATATTGATACTACATTTGAAAATAAGCTTCCTTAATTATAACATTTCAATAAAGTGTAAATGAAGATATATTTCTATTTTGTGACCCATTTATATAATACTAATAGCCTTTATATGTTTTGGAATGCAACGAACAGGTAAAAGTACTTATTTTCCTTTGTTATTTTTGGTTTGTTTATAATCCAAGGAAAGTTTGTAATGTGGCATCTGGGCATTGAAACAAGAAAATGATTACAGCAATGTTCATTTTTTGCAAATGACATTTTCAAGGGTTTATCTGATATTCATCTTGGTTAACATAAATTGCTAATCTATCAATATGTTTTTTATTTTTAATTTTTTATTATAACACCGTGACATATAAAGTTAAAGAGTGTTCATATTTGAGTCAGTCATACAGTGTTCCAGCACCTATCCCTCCACCAGTGCCCATTTCCCACCACCAATGTCCCCTGATTCCCCCCTCACCAGCCTGGGCCAATGGCAAGCTCTTTACCTCTTCTCTCTCTTCTCTCTCTCTCTTCTCTCTCTCTACCTTCTCTTGCACATTGTGGATTGCAATACATGTGAATTGCAAAACATACATTTAGTATCATGTATATCCTTTTGCCTACTTTCAATGCTCAGTTCTACACTAGTGTTATTATTTACCATAATTATTAGTATACTATTCCTTTCTCTGTATTACCTAATTTCTGACTCCCACACATTTGCAGTAGGTTCTAGACACTGATAAGACCTCCTGATCCATGTTTTGTCTGTCATTGGATAGTATCCTGCTATTTTTTCTAATCTCACAAATAAATGCAGTCATTCTATATCTGTTCTTTTCTCTTTGGCTAATTTCACTTAGCATGATCCCTCTACGTCCATCTCTTTATAGGCAAATTTTATAACTTTGTTTTTCCTAACAGCTGTGCAGTAATTCATTGTGTAGATGTACCACAGTTTCTTTATCAAGTCATCTGATCTCAGGCACTCTGGTGTTTTCAGATTCTGGCTATTGTGAATAGTGCAGCTATGAATATAGCGAGTAGATGATGTTTCCACTGTGTGTTTTTGGTATCACAGAGTATATTCCCAAAAAAGTGGTACGGCTTGGTCAATGGGAGATCAATTTCCAGTCTTTGACGGAATGTCCATATTATTTTCAAAAAGGCTGTACCAGTAGACATCCCCACCAACAATGGATAAGAGTCCATTTTCTCCCCCCATCCACGCCAATATTTCTTGTCCTTGCTATTTTGGATATGTGCCAGTCTCTGTGGTTCACACCACAGAGATGGTATCTCATTGTTGTTTTGATTTGCATTTCTCTGATGATTAATGATGGTGAGCATTTTTTCATGTTTTTTTGGTCATTTGAATTTTTTCCTTGTTGAAGTTTCTGTTCATTTCTTCTCCCCAATTTTTTGATGGGATTGACTGTTTTCTTCTTGTAAAGTACTACCATTGCCTGATATATTCTGAATATTAATCCCTTATCAGATGGGTATTGGGTGAATATTCTTTCCCATTCTGTGGACTGTATCTTGGTTACTACTTTTTTTGAGGTGAAGAAGCTTTTTAGCTTCATGTAGTCTCATATATTTATTTTGCTTCCAATTGCTTTGTTAGTGGTATTCATTTTTGAAGATGCCTTTAGCTTCAAAGTCGTGGAAGTTTTTTCTATATATTCTTCAACGTACTTTATGGATTCAGGTCTTTAATCCATTTTGGTCTGATTTTTTGTGCATGGTGTTAGACTGAGGTCCAAATTCATTTTTTCTATATGTAGCTGCCCAATTTTCCCAGCACCACTTGATGAAGAGGCTTTCCTTGTTCCATTTCATACTTTTTGCTCCTTTATCAAAGATTAAAAGATCATGTATTTGAGGATGGTGTCAGGATACTAAAGTCTATTCCACAGGTTCACAGGTCTGTTTTTATTCCAATACCATGCTGTTTTAAATACTAACGCTTTGTAGTATAATTTGAAGTTGGGAAAGGTGATGCCACAATCTTCTTTTTCCCAAGGATTGCTTTAGCTATGCATGGGTATTTATTATTCCATACCAATTTCAGGAGTGTTTCATCAATTTCTTTGAATAATGTCATGGATATCCTTATAGGGACCACATTGAATCTGTATAAAGCTCTAGGGCATATTACCATTTTGACAATGTTTATTCTTCTGATCCATGAGCAAGGAATGTGTTTCCATTTCCTCATGTCCTATTTGATTTCTTGAAGCAGTCTTTTGTAGTTTTCTTTGTACAGATATTTCACATTCTTAGTTAAGCTGGTTCCTAGGTACTTGATTTTCTGTGGTACAATTTTGAATGGGATCATTTTCTTAATATTCCTTTTTTCCTTGTTATTTGTATATAAGAAAGCCACTGATTTTTTGGGTATTGATTTTGTACCCTGCCACTCTACTATAAGTATCTATTGTTTCTAGTAACTTTTGGGTAGAGATTAGGGTATTCTAGGTATAATATCATGTCATCTGCAAATAATGATAGCTTGACTTCTTCCTTGCCTATCTGGATGCCCTTAATCTCCTTTTCTTCTCTGATTGCTATGGCAAGCACTTCCAATACTATATTGAATAGAAGTGGTAAGAGTGGCCAAACTTGTCTTGTCCCTGCTCTTAGGGGAAGGCTTTCAGTTTTTCCCCATTGAGAATGATACTTGCTGTGGGTTTTGGTAGATGACTTTGACTATATTGAGGAAGTTTCTTTCATTCCTATTTTATTGAGGGCTTTAATCATGAACATGTATTGCATCATGTCAAATGCTTTCTCTGCATCTATTAATATGAGCATATGGTTTTTAGTTTTTCTTTTTTTAATTCATTTTGCCCCTCTGTGCCTCTTAATTCCTGCATTTAGACCATTGACATTGAGAGAGATTATTGTCATGGTATTTTTGCACCATCTCTCTGTTTAACTTGTGCCTTTAGTTTTTTTTAATCTTACAGTAGACCCTTCAGTCCTTTTAAATTTGTTTTTGAGTCTATGAAGTTCCTGAGTGCTTGTCCATTTCTGTATCTTTCCTTCAAATATGAATGTGACTCTTCTCAGTTAAAGAATTCTTGGTGAGGCCTTCATTTCATGTAGTCTTTTCACAATATGCTACCACTGTTTTCAGGCTTGGAGTGTTTCATCTGAAAAATCTGCTGTAAGTAAATCTTCAGTATGCTCCTTTGTATGTGATTCCTTCTTTGATCTTACTGCTTTCAGTCTTCTATCTCTGTCAATGTTTTTGTCATTCTAATTAGGATATGTTTTGGGGTGTTCCTATTTGGATTTCTTTTAGCTGGTACACTTCCGGCCTCCTGATTCTGGGCTCAAGCATTCTTTAGTTCTGGGAACTTCTCAGCAATGATGGCTTTTACAGTTGCTTCTTCATCAGGGTTTTTATTTCTTGCCCTTTTGGGACCCCAATGATCTGTATGTTATTCCTTTTGGCTTCATCCTGATTATATCTTGTTGTCTCTTCATTAATTGTGAGTCTTTTTTCTTTCTTTTGCTGTTGTGCAGAGAATCTCTGGACCTCGTCTTGGAGAGCACTAATTCTTTCTTCAGCAGTTGTTACTCTGACTATGGAGGCCTTCCAGTGTGTTTTCATTTCACTTACCACATTTTTAACATCTGTCATTTCTGCTTGTATTTTTGGTCTGCATTTTCCTTATTTCCACTCTCATGTCTTTTTGTATTTTATTTGTTTTGTGTTCCATTGCTTCTTTGAGTTCCTTAAGTATTCTTAACAATTCCTTCAGAAATCAGACAGGTTGTATAGCTTATCATTATTGTTTGGTTCATCTGGGCTAGTGACTTCACTCACTGAGCTTGATTGAATTCTGCATTGCTTTACCCTTATGACTATTGTAGGTTGCAATTGTGAGTTCTTGGGTGGCTAGATAGTATGATTAGTAGGTATCTTAGTTGTTTGCAGAGTTTGGTGTGAGTGGCCAAGAATGTAGGGATGTATGATCACTGGTACCTCATGTAAGATATATATTAAGCAGTTCACATGGACACTAACGCATTAGCACAGTTTTTAATTTTGTGATATGGCCCCCTTTGTGGCTATTCCCAGGTTTTTTCACTGGGGTTGGGTGATTCCGCAGGCGGCCCAGAGGTCACAAACCTGATAGGGGCGGAGGGAGACCGTGCGGGAGCTGGAAGGGAGGGGGTGCCACACAGGCAGTCTGCAGAGCTCCAAGTGCCTGGCCCCTTTGAGGCTATTCTCAGGCTTTTTTTCCTCCTTTATTGTTTTTTAAAGTAACTGGAGTATAAAGAAAACTGTTCATTATTTTTTTCTTTAGGTATTTGTTTACAATAGCATTACTATTATAATTTTGATATATGAAGTTATTATACATTATTAACATCAAAGTGTGCAACACCCTCCATCCTCATCCTTATACTACTTGATATATCTTTAGTCCTGAACCACCACACTATTTGGTAAACTGTTTCATAATAAAAGGCCAATGTGTTTTCAATCAATCTATAAAACTAAAATAATCTTAAGAGAACATTGAAATTATTACAAACACAACTTAGTGGCTCTGTTATATAAAAAGTACAGGATCAGATAGCCATTCAATTTGCTTTCTAATTAACCTGAGTCTAGTTATCTTTTAAATTAACTACTTAGAATCAATTGATAATGTAAGAATTTTAATCGACATTTTTTATGAATGAAACTGCAAATACTTCATCAACACAGTAAAAATTATGGTTATCTAAACTTTACGTATATAAACCTATGAATCTATGTGCAATTTTACACAAATACATGTTGCTTTGCATGTGTCACAGAAAACTTGAAGCACGTAAGTGATGTTGGAAATACTGGATTCCTTAGAACAGTATGCAGCAAAAATATATATAACTGGTGTACCTGCATTTTAGGCAAAGTATAAAAGGAATTATTTTAGTATGATTTTAGTACCTATTCTTTGACTCCAAAAAGAACTTGTTATTTCTATTTTAGTTAATACCAAATATCCCTATAATTATATAAGCAAACATTATTTTCTTGGTTAAAACAACAGCACTTGGCAGTAATGTGATTGCAGAAGTAAAATATTGATCTCTACCTAACTATATAATACATAACCTGTATCTCTAAATTTAGGTATATAAGCCACCTTAATTTTTTAATGTCACAGCTCTGAAGCTGTCAGGATTTGTAAGAGAAATATTCTGCTTTGTGCATTTCATTCTTTTTCACCTTCTTTATTTTTCTTTGCATTTGCCTGAAAATCAATCATAGGAGTACTTGTTGTAAATCTTCATTTTAAACATTCTATTAAAAATTCTTGAAAACTTGCATTAAAATCAATTTAAATTATATACAGCTGGGTCTTCCACAATTCATGGAATATCTATACCTGACTAAATTTGATATAACTGCATTTACAACAGACTGTCAACACTTCAGTCAATGTTAGACATGAGACACATGTGTTTCTAGTCAATGTACAACATTATCTTCCATTGTTGGCCTTAAGGAAGCCTCTAGAGACCAAGGATTGAGAAGGGATATAACTTAAAAGAGTCTTTAAAGGATATTTTAAAAAAGAAAACTGAACAAGAAAACTAAATTGATTTATTTTTTCAAGAAATAGACAAGTTTGGTGGACGAAGGAGTTTAATCCACTAATGGAAACTTAACTATAAGAAAGGGCCTAAATTTATTGTATTATAGAGCAGGGTTATTGAGTTACTCTCCAAAATAGATCATGATAGAAGAGAAATAAGAGCCTACTCCAAACTATTCTCAAAATGTACTCTTGTCAGGAATAAGTAAGAATTTTATATATTCAATAGATTGAAAAAATAACCAATCACAATAGGCAGTAGATTTCAGCCACTATGTCTGATATAACCTAGACACTAAAGATGAGCTGTGTTTGCTTAAAGGGAAGTAAATCATGTTATCATAGAGATTCAAAGAGATTTATAATGCTATGTAATATTCATACTGTATGAGAGAGTTTTAATTGAATTGTTAATAGCTTTGGGAACAGAAAGCTCAAACTATACTGGGCATTATAATATGCAGGATTTAGCAGAAGAAACTAATTTTCATTAATGAGTAACTGAGTCATCAAGTATCTAAATGGGGCAGAGCTTAAGGGATATAGTTTTAAGAGAGCAGAGTTATTATATACAATGATGGCAGTTTTACCACCTGCATTAAAATTTATTTCATACATATATATCATTTGACCACCTGATATACCGTTATTCATCGATTTGCTCGAGCGGGCACCAGTAATGTTTCCATTTGACCCTATCACGTGCCAGTGTAGCCCAATGGCATCTGTCTGTTTTGGGGATATTAAGAGCTTCAAACTGTTTGTTTAGGGTCCTGATAAGGAAGTCTGACCATCTTGCAGGTGGGCGGCCAAGCCATCTTTTGGCGTCCTGTGGGATACAATTGGTAACGGCTCTAGTAAAACAGTCGTCTCCAGGTTGCATTATATGACCAGTCCATCTGATGTTCGATGTTCTGGCAGATGAGACAGCATCCTTGATTTTAGAATAGCTGCGGAGGTCAGAACTCCGGGTCCCTCTCTCACTTGAGTGAGGCATGATATTCCAAGCATGATTCTTTTGATTCCTCTTTTGGGAGACCTGAATGGTATTCTCATCCTGCTTTCATAAGACTCAGATCTCTGAGGCGTATGTCAATGCAGGGAGGATGGTGGAGTAAGAGGTGTGCTCATAGACTGAGGTTCTTTGTTCTTTTGACTATTGTTTCGATGTTTTTGAAGGCATTCCATGCCGCTCTTTCCTCCTGCACAACTAAGGATTCAGGTCATTCATCATGTTGACTTCTCGACCTAGGTACACATAACTGCTGCATTCAGAGATGTTTGTACCATTGAGAGTGAATGGGGCCTCTGGGACTAGTTCATTTCTCATGAACATAATTTTGTTGAGATTCAGCTGTAGACCTATCCTTCCACATTCTAGGTCAAAGTCTGCCAGCATTTGTGCCACTTGGCACAACTATATATATATATATATATATATATATATATATATATATAATGTATATAAAAGATATAAAATATTTTTATATTTAGGGACTAGAGAGGAGAGAGGTGCGAGGCTGGCTCTGATCCATCTTTCTCCAGTCCCTGAGAAGCTATCTCTCCTCCGTTTCTCTCAGAACAAGGGCCCACCACTCTGTTGCCACGGGACCTCCAGGTCAGATATCACTCAGATACACCAGGCAGAGCAGCTACCAGCTCTTCCCATTGCACTCCCTGCACTCCACAGACTATGAGGGGTCAGGGAAGGAGAGCAACTTCCGTCCCAAGTCCACCACCCTAATAGAGCCTCAGAAGAAGCCAGAGGAACCCCCGCACCATGCTTGCAGTGATTTTCATCATCTAGAATCCACAGCTCATCAGAACTCCACCCAAGAGACTAAGACAATCTCGAGCCCAGCTCGTCAGAGACTGAGCCTATAGACACCCACCCTACAGAGACCCACCCCTTCAGAGGAAAGTATTTCAAGCCCGGAATGCTTGAACCACAGACGAAGAAGATACAATAAACAGAGAAGTTATCATCTCTCCCTGTTGCTGGTAGATATATCTTCAAAATACCAAGAATATTCTATCCACAGCTCTCAGAGAGCCCGCAAGCTACTGAGAGTGGAGCCCCACATGGCAGAGACTGGCAAGAGAATATGATGCATATTCAACACGCCAAAATCAGTAATAACAATGTTTATTTCCCTGGCCCTGAAAGAGCCCTTAATATGGTAGCACTAAGAAGAACGAACAAAGAGTGGTTGATAAAATATCAGGGCCAAAGTAGACTGCCAAAATGAAGGACTGAAATGACTGTACTTTCAATGCACATACACTGATATCAGAAGCATATATCGAGAACCTGATGGTGCAAGCACAAAAGATAAAGTACGACATCATTGGTCTGACTGAGATGAGAAGGTGTCAATCCCATCACGTGGTTTTTGACACCTGAGAGGAACGTTTCCTCGGAACATGTGATGACAGAGGCATCTTGATGTTGGTGTCCTTATCAACATGAACCTGACCCTGAGCATTGATTCAATTAAGTAACAAATCAGATAGGACGATTACACTTGAGAGATGTGGCCCAATGCCAGCAGTTTCTATCTTCATTGTCTATGCACCAACATCCACATACAAGGATGAAGATATTAAAAAATTCTACATGGAACTGTAGGAGTTCTGTAAAGAAGATCAAACCTTCTATGAGATCATAGTTGATGATTTTAATTTCAAGATAGGACCAAGAAGATAGGCCAAAGATCTCCACATTGGGCCCCATGGCCTAGGAATGGAAAGAACAAGGTGAAAGACTATGTGAGTTCATCATGTCCACCAAGAACATTCAAGGGAACTCACAGTTCCAGAAGGCTGAATCGAAACTTTGGACATCAGAATCTCCTGGTGGACATTTCCACAATGAAATTGACCACATCGTATTCAAACGACGGTTTTGCCTGACCGATGTGGCTGTCATCCCAAAATTCCAAACAGGATCGAACCACCGCCTCCTTCATGTAAAATTCTACATTGTGCAATGGGGAGAAAAGGCTGCAAAGTTTAAGAAGAGAACTTCCAGAATGACCACCAACTGGGAGCTCTTTGGCATTATTGTAGCAACATAGGAAGATGCCATCATTGACAACACCAATGAAGAATACAACGACTGGTTCAGCACCTCCATGATTGTGTAAAAACGTCAAGAGATAGAAAGCCTCAAAAAAGGACACCTGTGTTCAAAACGTGGCATGGCGTGTGCCTCAGGCAAAATTTAGGGGCTATCATATATATTTACGTTCAATACTCGGTTCCAGTCTGGCAATACCATTTCCAAAAATTAATAGAACACTGGTATATATTTATATCCCACAGATAAGTGCAATCATTCTACATCTGTCCTTTTTCTTCTGACTGTTTTCACTAAGCATGATAATCTCCATGCCCATTCATTTGCAGACAAATTTCATGTCTTATTTTTTCCTGACAGCTGCATAGTATTCTATTGTGTAGATGTGCCATAGTAGCTTTATCCAGTCTTCTGTTCTCAGGTACTCAGATTGTTTCCAGATTCTGGCTATTGTGAAAAGTGTTTCACTGAATATAGAACATGCTGATGTTTTTCTGCTATGTGTTTCTGGGTCTCTATGCTATATTCCCAGGAATAGTTTTGCTGGGTCAAATGGGAGCCCAATATCTAGTTTTTGTAGAAATGTCCATATTCTTTTCCAAAAAACTGGACCAGCTGACATCCCCTGGTGGTGGAGGTGGGGCTGGGGACTTTCTGTTTGGTCATTTAAAGAAAGAAGAAGGAGGAGAAGGAGGAGGAGGAGAAGAAGGAGAAGAAGAAGATTATGATGATGATGAAGAAAAGATTATGATGATGATGAAGAAGATGATGATGATGATAAAGAAAAAGAAGATGATGATGACTAAGAAGAAGATGATGATGATGATGATGGAGAAGAAGATGAAGAAGAAGTCGAAGAGGAGGAGGAGGAGGAGGGAGGAAGAGAAGAAGGAGGAGGAGGAGAAGAAAAGAAGAAAAGAAGGAAGGAGAAGAAGGCCTCCTATGGAGGGGGAAGGGAATCTGGGGACATTGGTTGTGGGAATTATGCACTGGTGGAGGGATGAGTGCTGCAATGTTGTATGAGTGAAACCCAATTATGAAAAACTTTGTAAATGTAGCATCACTGGCTTAGGAGAAGGGAAAGATAATTTATGAGCCAGAGGTGAAACATCTGGCCTGGGC
>JAJIBD010002595.1:0-187949 GCA_021461705.1 Cryptotis parvus | reverse complement strand
TCTCTCTCTCTCTCTCTCTCTCTCTCTCTCTCTCTCTCTCTCTCTCTCTCTCTCTCTCTCTCTCTCCCCCTTCTCTCTCTTACATGTTGTGGATTGTAATAGAGTTTCGACAATCACTGGTCCACTGTTCCTTTCTCTGTCTTACCTAACCTCTGCTCCGCACATTTGTGGTAGTTTCCACCTTTAGCAAGACCTCCTGATCCACATTTCACCTGACCTTGGATATTGGTATCATACTATGTGTGTGTGTGTGTGTGTATATATATATATATATATATATATATATATATATATGTGTGTGTGTGTGTGTGTGTGTGTGTGTGTGTGTGTATTTATATAATGCAAATAAATGCAGTCATTCCATATCTGTCTCCTGGCTTATTTCACTCAACATGATCTTCTCCATGTCCATCCATTTATAGGCAAATTTCCTAACTTTATTTATTTTTCCTAACAGCTGCATAGTATTCCATTGTGTAGATGTACCAAAATTTATTTATCCAGTCATTGATTTTCGGGCACTCTGGTTGTTTCCAGATTCTGGCTATTGTGAATAATGCTGTTATGAATATGAAAGTAGGGATGGTTTTTCCACTGCGTATTTTTGGCTTCCTAGGGTATATTCCCAGAAGTGGTACGACTGAGTCAAATGGGAGTTTAATTTCTAGTCTTTGGAGGAATGTCCATATTGTTTTCCAAAAGGCTCTACCAGTCGACATTCCCACCAACAATGGATTAGAGTCCCCTTTTCCCCCCACATCCACGCCAGCACTTGTTGTTCTTGCTCTTTTGGATATGTGCCAGTCTCTGTGGTGTGAAATGATATCTCCTTGTTGTTTTGATTTGCATCTCTCTGATAACTAATGATGATGAGCATTTTTTCATATGTCTTTTGGCCATTCAAACTTCTTCCTTGCTGAAGTTTCTGTTCATTTCCTTCTCCCCATTTTTTGATTGGGTCGGTTGTTTTCTTCTTGTAAAGCTCTACCAGTGCCTGGGTATCAGATATGTAATGTCTAAGACACATCTTTAACACTTGCAACTTTGACTATACAACAGAAAAATATTAGGAAATAACTTTGATTTTCTGTTTATCATTGCTGAGACATACCACCATTAGTTAACTTAGAATTACATTAAAGCTTCAATGAATTTAGCATATTTTATAGACTTTACATAATCATCAATAGTGTTCTGTCATTTGAGAAATGAAAAAATAATTTTATTGCATAATTTGATCAAGCAACATATACCAAGTATTTGAATTTGAAGTCTCATTTACAGTTGATCTTACAGAGTGAAGTTTTTCTTAGGGTTGGATTTGTTTGTTTCTATGTTTGTTTGTTTTCAAAAAACATAATAGATTTGATGGACACAATAACAGGATTTTGAGATAAGACACAAGGAGATGAGATATAAATGACTATATCTCATCGTCATTGTATGGTTTTCATTGTGAAGTCAATGGACCTCAGGCTGGGAGATAACTCAGATAGGTGTAGCACATGACTAGCGTATCCAAGGCCTTAAGTTTGATCCCCACACATCACATGAGTCCTGAGTACCACTATGGTAGCTCTGGTACCCTCATACTGATATGGTATAGTACATGTTACTTTACCTCTTTTCAGAGCATACTCCTTGTACAGAGTTATCACTTCCGGTCCATCATTGTTGTAGTGGTCCCTTCCCTGGCCTACCCACCTCCTCCCCTCACCTTCCCCAACAGTGGTAAGTCTCTTAAGAAGGATCAGCTCTCCTGCAGTTCATTTCTGTTGCCTTTGAGCATAGTTATTCCTCTACTATGTTTTATCCTGCGTATGAGTGAGATCTTTCTTTTTGTTCCTCTCCCTCTGACTCATTTCACTCAGCATGATACTTTCCTAATCATTCAGCAAATTGCATAACTTCATCTTTCCTTATGACCAAGTAGTAATTCATTACATATATGTACCATCACTTCTTTATCCAGTCATCTATTCTTGGGCACTTGGGTTGCTTCCAAAGTTTCGACTCTGACTGTTTGCAGATGGCATGATACTATGATACTTGATCACGTGAATCCTGTTATTCATTGATTTGCTCGAGCGGGCGCCAGTAACATTTCCATTGGACCCTATCACGTGCCAATGTAGCCCAATGGCATCTGGTTGATTCAGGAATATGAAGAGCCTCAAACCGTTCCTTCAGGGTCTTTACAAGGAAGTCTGACCATCTTGTAGGTGGGCGGCCACGTGATCTTTAGACATCCCATGGGATCCAGTCGGTAATGGCTCTAGTCCAGCGGTTGTCTCCAAATCGCATTACATGTCCAGTCCATCTGATT
This sequence comes from Cryptotis parvus, assembly GCA_021461705.1. NCBI lineage: Eukaryota > Metazoa > Chordata > Mammalia > Eulipotyphla > Soricidae > Cryptotis > Cryptotis parvus. The sequence goes on along the minus strand of JAJIBD010002595.1, from coordinate 185,623 downwards.
TTCGATGCCTTGGCAAACGAGACAGTGTCCCTGATTCTGGAATAGCGACAGAGGTCAGAACTCCTTGCTGGCACCTTGCTGCCACCTTGCTGGCAGCGATCTTCACCATCCACACTCCCCAACTCTTAAGATCTCCACCCAAGAGATTTAAGCCAGTCTCCAGCCCGGCTTGTCAGAAACCCAGCCTACAAGGACCCACCCTGCAGAAACCCGCCCTTCAGAGGAGAGTATTTCAAGCCCAGGAATGCTCGGGCCACAGACACAGATGCACCTGGCAGAGCAGAAACCAGCTTTCCCCGTTGAACCCCCTGGCATTCCATGTACCACGAGAGTGACTTCCGACCCGAGTCCACCATCCCGATCGAGCCTCAGAAGAACCCAGAGAAACCCCCCCACACCTTGCTGGCAGCGATCTTCACCATCCACACTCCGCAGCTCGTAAAATCTCCACCCAAGAGATTAAGCCAGTCTCCAGCCCGGCTTGTCAGAAACCCAGCCTACAAGGACCCACCCTGCAGAGACCCACCCTTCAGAGGAGAGTATTTCGAGCCCAGGAATGCTTGAGCCGCAGACGCATATACACACCTGGCAAAGCAGAAACCAGCTTTCCCCATTGCACACAGCCGCTATGCGGTCGCCTGATTTACCTCCAAATTACCATGAATATTCTATCCACCCCTCTGAGAGAGCCCCACAAGGTAATGAGAGTATCGCGCCTGCACAGCAGAACCTGGCACGCTGTTCGATACGTGTTCGATATGCCAAAACCAGTAACTATGATACTATATTTAGAAAATCCTAAAGTTCTACATAAAAGTTCCTAAAAACAATAGATTTGTTTTGTAAATTGGCAGGCTACAAAATTAATATGCAAAAGTTCATGTAGTTCCTATATATAAATAATGAAAGAGAAGAAAAAGATGCTTTTTTAAAAAATTCTTTTCATACTTTGACAAGGAAGAAATCCGAATGGCCAAAAGGCATATGAAAAAATGCTCATCATCACTGATCATCAGAGAGATGCAAATCAAAGCAATAATGAGATATCACCTCACACCACAGAGAATGGCCCACATCCAAAAGGGTAAAAGCAACAAGTTCTGGCGTGGATGCGGGAAAAGGGGACTCTCATACATTGTTAGACATGGGGCAGAGCTGCTACTGGCTCTCACTGTGCCCAGCTGCTCATGAGGTGCCCGGGAGGGATGGCAGGTTCTAGCCCTGGCCCGCCACCCTAGCAAAGCCTCACAACAAACCAGACGACCCCCCACTCCATGAGGACCTCCATTTTCCACATCCGACTTGCCCCTTGTCAGAACTCCACCCAGCAGACCAGCATATCACAGCCCAGCTCACGCGGCCGCTTGTGGCGAGTGGTTCATCAATAAATGCTGGATTTTGAGATGACTACAAGAGTATGCTACCCGCACGGCAGAGCCTGGCAAGCTACCCGTCGTATTTGATATGCCAGATACCAGTAACGATTATAGACCTCATTCCCATGACCTGATGGAATGGTTTGAGGCTCTTTATGTTCCTGGAGCAAGCAGGTTCCCTTGAGCTCTACTTGCATGAGACAGGTCATATGGAGATGTTACTGGTGCCCGCTCGAGCAAATCGATGATGAACGGGAAGACAGTGATACAGTGATACATACATTGTTGGTGGGAATGTCGAATTGTACAACCTTTCTGGAAAACAATATGGACATTCCTCCAAAGACTAGAAATTGAGCTCCCCTTTGACCCAGCCATACCGTTCCTGGGAATATACCCTGGGAAGCCAAAAACACACAGTGGAAACACAATCCGCACTTTTATTTTCATAGCAGCACTATTCACAATAGCCAGAACCTGGAAACAACCAGTATGCCCAAGAACTGATGACTGGATAAAGAAACTGTGGTACATCTACACAATGGAATACTATGCAGCTGTCAGGAAAAATGAAGTTAGGAAATTTGCCTATAAATGGATGGACATGGAAAGAATCATATTGAGTGAAATTAGTCAGAAGGAAAGAGAGAGACATAGAATGACTGCATTTATTTGCATGACATAAATATACCAGGTGATCTTACCAAAAGTGGAAATTACCACAAGCGCGTGGGAGTCAGAGGTTAGGTAAGATAGAGAAGGGAACATGTGTGAATAAATGTCAAAAGGTCTGATACCAACATAGAACTGAGCATTAAATACAGACAAAAATGCAAATGATGGCTACTAAGTGTACGTAGTGCAACCCACAATGTGTAGGAGAAGGAGGAGTGAGAGAGGGAGAGAAAGAGGAGATAAAGAACCTGCCATTTAGGCAGGACGGGGGAGGGGGAGGGAATTGGGGGACATGGGTGGTGGGTGATGGGCACTGGTGGAGGGCGGGGTGCTGGAACACTGTGTGACCGAAACCTCCAAGTGTGAACAACGTTGTAATTGTATATCTCATGGTGGTATAATAAAATGTTAAAATAAATAAATAAATAAATAAATGAAAATTAAAAAAAAATAAAAAATAAAAAATCGTTTTCACTATTTGCAGATAAGATACTGTATTTAGAAAGTTCTAAAATCTTAAAAACCTAGAATCATATGTGTGTATATATATACATGTATATATATATGTATATATACATATACATATAGCAATATAAAGTGCTATATAGTAATAGTGAAGAAGCAGGCTACAAAATCAACACACAGAAGTCCATGGCTTTTGTGTGTTGAGCATTGAACGTAGGCAAAGAACTGAGACTTGAACATAGGCAAAGGAATATACATGACAACCCCTCAAGGAATGTATTGCAAGCCACAATGTGCAAAAGAAGATAGAAGGAAGGAAAGTGCCTGCCATATAGTCAGGCTGGGGTTGGGGTAGGGAATCTGGGGACATTGGTGTTGGGAAGGTGCACTGGTGGAGGAAAGGGTGTTGGAACACTGTATGACTGAAACCCAATCCTCAACAGCTTTGCAATTGTCTATGTCATGGTGATATAATAAAATAAGTAAAGTAAGTAAAGGAGATTTTAACAATTTTGATTACAGAAGATACAAACAAACAAAAAACAAAGTACATGGCTTTTCTATATGCAAATAATGAAATAGAAGAGATATTTTTTTTTAAAAATCACAATGTTACTCAGAAAATCAAATACCTAGGAATAAGCTTAACTACACAGGTAAAGTTATTTTTAGAGGCCCGAATTTGACTCCTGACACTAAATACTGTCTTGAGCAGCAAGCTAATAGTAGCTCCTGAGTCCCACTACACCTCAAGTTATTTGCAGTTTTTCTCCCTCTAGGGTAAGAGTCACTTAAATAGTCATTATGTTATGAGGCCGAGGAAGATTATGTTAATATGGACAATAAGTAGCTGGGTGAATCTTTTCTATTTTATTGCATTCAAATGTTAGTTGTGTCGCATACCAGCTTTGCTATTCTGGAAAAGTTATCTTCTCTGTGAATTATATGTATACTGAGTTATATCAATAATACCTTTTCATGAGGATATTATAAAAATGAGTTAATATATAGAAAATGCTAAGAACAGTGCCTAGTATATTTTCTTTCATGCTTGCCACAACTTCGACTTCTTAAAAACTGGAGAAATAAAAGTCTCTATTAGATCACAATTTATTTTGTATATAGACATATACTCAGTTTTACTTGTGCTACTTAAATTTATAGATTAACATTTGTGTACATAACTCACCAATATTCACCTTTTAGATATTCCCAGCCTCTACATGAAGAAATAGCGTTGCATAAGCATCTGAAGCACAAAAATATTGTCCAGTATCTGGGCTCTTTCAGTGAAAATGGCTTCATTAAAATCTTCATGGAACAGGTGCCAGGAGGTAAGAGAGACTCTTCTTTCAAAAGTGTACATTTCTGGGGTCTTGAAGAAACATAAACTTGAATGGAACTTAATGGTTTACAGGTATTAACTTGTCCAAGTAAAATATCATACATATAATACTAAATAAGTTGAAGTTTATTGAAGACAATAGATATAAATCATTTTAGAATTCTGAAAGAGGTGAAAATAATTCTCTTCTCCACTGGCTTTTTTCCGCTAGCCTAATAATCTGATTAACAGGGAAACAAAGCTAATCTAATCGTGTAAATATCTGCATAAGTGAAAGATTCTGAAGACAATTAGGCAAATTGGGGATCTGTGTGTCATTCTGGTCTAATGGGAGTGGGGGAGGGCAGACCTACTGGGACTACCAATAGAAGGTGGCCGGCTCTCAGGAATATGAAAGATCTGAGATTCCAGTTTGGCAAACAAATGTTCTGAGCCATGCAGTCAACAGTGGGACAAAAGTTTCAGCAGATTTTACTATATTTCTTCTTGTCTACTACAGATTGTACTGTGGCTACCTATGGTGTAAATTCTTTTTATGAAAAGTCCTCTGTTTATGTTCTTTAAGCATTTTAAGCACTGAGGTGGACAGTCACTGTCTCTTCCTGTGAGCCTTGTGGGTCTTAATTACCTTTGGGGTAAGATAGTCCAAAATGTCATAGTTTAGACTGTTTTCTGCTCTCCCATTATATCAGCCATCCTGTCGTGACTGAGGTTAGCCAATGAGGAGCCTTCCATCTAACTATGCTTGTTAATGATCTTCAGAACAGGGATACATTCTGTTCATATTGAAGCCATGAGTCTAGTACACCTGCTGTGTCACTATGAATAACTAATAAGTGTTACCTAAGGTTAACACTGCATTGTGAATGTTGCTTAAAAACCTTATTTGGATGGGGCCGGAGCAATGTACAGTGGGTAGTGCGTTTGCCTTAAACACGGCTGACCCGGGTTCGATCCCCTGGCATCCCTTATAGTCCCCCAAGCACTGCCAGGAGTAATTCCTGAACGAAGAGCCAGGAGTAACCCCTGAGCATCGCCGGGTCTGACCCAAAAAGCAAAAAAAGAAAAAAAATCTTATGGAAATTTTATCCTCTGTTTCTCCTAACTTTACAGGAAGTCTTTCTGCTCTTCTTCGTTCCAAATGGGGCCCACTAAAAGACAATGAGCAAACCATTGGCTTTTATACAAAGCAAATACTGGAAGGATTAAGATACCTTCATGACAATCAGATAGTTCACCGGGATATAAAGGTAGGATGCACAAATGTTCATTGTCTCTTAAGTTCCTTAGTGATATCGTTATGTGCCAGTCACATTGTGTAATGAATATTAATTTAAAATGATAGATAATTCTTAGAAATAGCAGAAATAGGGCCATAGCAATAGTACAGCGGATAGGGCATTTGCCTTGCACACGGCCGAACAGGGTTTGATCCCTGGCATCTAATATGGTCCCCTGAGCACTGCCAGAAGTAACTCATGAATTCAGAGCTGGGACTAACCCCTGATCCCAAACCTCCCTCCCCAAAAAGGTCAGAAATAGCAGAAATCTCTCACTGTGCTGAATGATATTGATATCTCTTCTACTCAGGGAATAACTCCTTAAGTAAGTTAAATTGGCAAAGGTTGAGTTTCTGTTCATTCCTGGCAATGTTTTAGGTGTTCCTTTTGGGCTGCTGACACAGTAGAACAAAGGTGACAGGACATTTTCCTATTTTTGAGGAATTTATGACTACTACTTCTTTGTCTTCTAGCCTGTACTAACAAATTTGGATTGAAGCCACTGATCAGTGGGAACTTAAAAACAAAGAAAGAAAGAAAAAACAAAAATCCCTCTTATAAAATAATCTCCAGAATTCATTAGATTTCCTTTGAAAGGAGAAAATTCAGAAGTAATACATTTATGGCAAAGACTGGGCTATTGAATTTACAGTTATACATTACCCTGAAACCAGTCAGGATGTTCATTTACCTGTGTTATCCCCAACATTCCAGGAAAAGAAGTAAAATAAAAGAAGAAAATGTAGTCACTGGGAAATTATTGAATATCATAGTTAAACTTATCATATACATATCATACATAGATCCCCTAACATTTAGATACCATAATAATTCATCTATAATCAGACACCATGTTTGACCTTGTTACCTGAGTAGCAAATTGTGAGATGATAAACTGTAAATACAATGTAAATACATATTAATGAAATACATATTAATGAAATGTAAATACATACTAATGAAGCATGTAGAACTAGTGTGCTTGTTGTCCCAAAGGATAACTTTTCTTATTGAGCTTGCAAGCCAACAATAAGCAGTATTGGAAAAAGGTAACGTTTTTTTATTAAATTCTTTGTTCCTTAGGGTGACAATGTACTGATTAACACTTACAGTGGTGTTCTCAAGATTTCAGACTTTGGGACATCAAAGAGGCTTGCTGGCATAAATCCGTGTACTGAAACTTTTACAGGTATGTTTTCACAATGATGACACAGATCTTGGGTAATTAAAGGAGTAATTGCTGTGTTTGAGCACAGTGTGAGAGATAAATTTATTCTATGTTCTCACAAACATTAATGGTGGTCTCTTAATGTTCACAGAAAAGTGTTATATAGAATTTGATCTGGTCTTTTCTAATTTTGTATTATAGATTTGCTCAGTCTCCTACTTAATGCTCTCGCATTTTTTAAAACTCAATTTATTTTTCTGTTTACTTCTCTCCTGTTCTTCCGACTGCTTTCTCCGTATGTGGAGCCGGTCAGGGGTTCACACTGGGCCATGCTCAAGGCTTAATCCTGACACTGCGCTCAGATTCACTCCTGGCAGCCTTGAGGGTCAATGTGGGGTGCCGATTCCCGGGTCAGCCATGTGCAAGGAAAGTACCTTACGCACTCTCTCTGTACTATTCTCTCGCCCCTGGCCTTTCTAGCTTTTTTTTAAGCATTTCTTCAGTGAAACCTCACCGTGATTATTACTCAGACCTTAATCACTTCCTACTTGGCCTATGCTGTTGCTCTTCCTAACCCGTTTACTCCCTATTGTCTATTCCCAATATACAACATAAATAATTGTAGGATTTCAATTCAGAAAGAGGAAGTGACTCACCAGCTCAGAAAGTAGGGTGGAGAAAGCTCTTGTCTGAGAATTAAGCAATCCAACTACTGGGTTGCTTCTGCGGTAAAATTCTGGGAGAATGATGCCAAAGTGACTCCCAAAAAAAGTAACAAAAGCCCAGAAGACAAAGCTCCAACACTAGCCAATAGTAAAATAGAGGATGGTTAGCATTTCAAACTAGTTTGGATACTAAGTTCTTAACACACCCTTCTGCTAGTACTTATAAAGAGTTAACTTCCTATGTTTATTATCAGAGAGAGAGAGAGAGAGAGAGAGAGAGAGAGAGAGAGGTTTAGTTAAGGGGTGAGAACATGCTTCTGAGTCTTAAAGTGAAATAGCCAGATGTCCCCCTTTCGGAAACTGGGAGGTAGGTGTTAGTGCTTTCCTTTCATAGATGAGGAAAGAAAGGGAAAGAAGACATTATAGCCACAAGTCACAGCAATTTGGAGATGATAAAACTCAAGATTTTCAGCTGCTCTTTGCTTTGACCTTTTGCCCTAGTCCATCTTTCTCTCCATCCAAAGTGTCTGTATTGGCTCCCTGGGCAGGGGAAAGTAGAGAGGAAAATCATCTCCTCAGAACTGTAGTCAGCAACTCCACTGATCCAGTTCCTGCTCTCAAAGCACCGGGTACTTCAAGGTACAGAATTTAATGTATTTTGAATGTTTTGTTTTTACTTTGCACAAAAGCAATTCAAATCTTTTGGTCAATGTAAATATTTATATTTCTTTTCTTATGGACTCACCTTGGCAAAAAAAAAAAAAACATTTTCTTTGTTCTCTTTTTCTTTTATTTAGACACCATGATTTACAATTCTGTTAATAATAGAGTTTCAGAGCCACAGAGCTAGTATAGGGGTTAAGGCACTTGCCTTTCATGCAACTCACCCTAGTTCAATTCCTGAGACTGTATATGGTCCCCAAGCACTGTCAAGAGTAAACCCTGAGCACCACCCAACCCCATCTCCACATAAAAATAAGAATTTCAGGAATACAGTGTTCCAGTGGCAGAAATCTTCTGACTTTATAAGTTTTGAGGCGGAAATGCAACTTTCAGATCTTTTATTTGGTGAATATGTTAATTTCATATCTTCTGCTAATTTTGAAAGTGTTTTTCTTTATACTCTCCCAAAAAAGAGTTGTAACGGACTGTTCTGCTTGTATCCCTGCACAGTCTTCCTGTGAGGGAGACATCTGAAAGGAGGACTCCAGCCATGATCTTGTGGATTCCAATATGTAATCCTCACAGCATTAATTTGGCACAAGTCAAATCAAAGGTTCATAGCCTCTGTCTGGCTAAGTGTAAAGACCTTGATCTCTTTCCTCTTGGTAATTTTGTGATAACAAAGCAGCAGGACCCATCCTTTATGGGGTGCTTAATAGACCTGATTGTGTAAAGGACTTTACATAGGTTACATGTTGAACTTCTATAGTGATCATAGACCTTAGATCATGCACCATTTTCCCCAGTTTATGATGAATAAATTAAGGTTCAAAGAGGTTAAATAACTTGCCCACGATCACAAAGTAAGGGAGCTGTGATTCAGACTAGACTCAACATGCCAAATGGAATTAATTTTCTGCTTCCCAAACCTGTTCTACGCACACTTTTCCTTGTCTCTGTGGATGGCCCCTCCAAACATAGAATTATTCATGGCATCTCTCTTTTCCCATATTCCAGTCCAATCTGTCAAGGAAACCTATGGTTCTACATTCCAAATTGTCCCCAACTGGACCTATTTCTTACTGCCTCCACTGCCATCACGCTCTTAACTCTGACATCCCTGCTTCCTCTCGCCCCTACTCTGTTTTCCACACCAGCAGAGGGACCCTTTGAAGTCATAAACAAGCCTGAATCTCAGAGAAGCCAGTGATGTTTTTCTCTTTTTCAGGATGAATAGCCCTGCAGTGGTGAGTGAGGTTGTTATCTGAGACAGTCTGTATATGAATAATATATATATATATATATATATATATATATATATATATATATATGTATATTCATCCCCTTTCCCTTTGCTTTCTCCCTTGCTCACTCACTCTACCAGAAATAGAACTTTTCTGCATTTCTCTCATCGCCCCCTGTAGGTTCCTCTGCAAGACCTTGACACATGCTGCTCTCACCTAGTCCCACTCTTCTCACCAGCTCTCTGTACGGCAGCAGCCTTTTCCTCCTGCAAGTCTTCACACAGATGTCATCTCCGGGAGGCCTGCTGTGACTGGACTTTCCTCTCTCCCCTGCTCTTTTCCTTCTTCCCATAACATAAGTCCCTAACATATTATGTACTTACTGTGCTCACGGTTTTGTCTATGTCTTAAAAAAACTTAAGTCCAGGAGGCCAAGGATGTCTGTCTTCCTTCATGGCTCTAATGTAAATTCCTGTAATAGAGCTTGGGCCATGGCAGGCCCTTAATAAAGTAACACATTACTTAACATGTCCCATTTTGGTCACTGACACACAACAAGTTCATTGGTGTTCTCAGTAGGCTGACCTGCATAGCCTAGGTATGAAGTAGGCTATATCAAGGAGGTTTGTGTATGAACACGCTGTAACATTCACACAAAATAGCCTAATGATTGTTTTCTCAGAATTTGTCCTGTTAAGTTTTACCTAACTGTAATATAGTTGGTATTCTGTGTAAATAATTAGTAACTGTAGCATAGTTAGTATTCTTATACAGTAGAATACTAACTGTAGTATTCTGCTTAATGAGTGACATTCAAGTTCAAACTTAAACTACTGAAGGGTATTGTCTCCCTAAATTATTGCAGCAGCAAATGAATTGGAAAATTAATAAGTTTTTTACTTTGAAGGACAGACTTTTGAGTTTTGCACATTGAAGGTAATACTCCAACTTGTTTTCCGTGAGGCTATTGTTATAATTGGCTTGCATTTTCATTATCTAACTATGTAAATGTCTTTCCATAAAATATTATGAGTTACATATTTGTGGAGTGAGGAGATCAGACATATACATGATTAAATCTGTTTTTAAAAACTTCTGGCACCAGCTCTATGGTGGTGAATTAGACACAAATGGCAGATATCACTCTTGAAATATTATCTGATTTTAATTAAAATATTATATAACTTATTAAGATATTACTTTAATTAAAATTTTAATATCACTATATTTTGATCAATTATAATTCTTGCTCAGATATTACAAACTAAATGAATCCATTTTAACTTACAAACAACAAAAAGACATAATGTAGTTCAATATATACTTTGTACCATTTCTTTTTTTTTTGTTTACTTTACATCATGAAGAATTTTTGGGAAGCTGCAAATGAAGAAAAGTCTTAAAGGTTTTGACCAAGTGGCATGTTTTCTTTCAATAATGGGGCCATTTTAAGCTGAGATCAGAAATATACATTGTATGTGAACTTCAGCATGAGCTACTGCCCTGTAAGGCGGAGGTCTGGGTAAAAAAAAATGTATGGCAAGATGAAAGATGACAATACTTAGGAAAAAAAAGACATATTTTGTGTATTTTTTGTGAAGAATTGTTTCATCACCTATAATGGTGAATTTCGCAGAAGTAGTTGAGAGGAATTCTGTGTAGCAGTTTTCACCAATAAATATGCATGAAGCATAAAAGGTGTCTATCAATTTCTATCACTTTAGTTATGAGTAAGGAAATTCTTAACCAGCTATTTGGGGAAATTCCTCCTGTCATTCAATATGGCATTTTGGATGGGCTCCTGTTTGCTGATTGTATTGGGAGTTGAGGATGACAATAATCTACTACCGTTCATGCTCTGACTCATTGCTGGACTTTGGGAAATCAGTCCAGGGTTATTAGAGCCTTCCTGCCTGAACCAGTGACATAAATGTGGTTGAAAGTTTATCTGGGAAATACCAGACCAGAATTTGAACCAAGGATTCCTGATTCTGCATTTAATGTGCTTTTCATTATACCGTACTCTTCATTCAACTCTTATACCTGGCAGCCGGTAAATCCCATGTCTTTTTTAAAAATATAATTCTACACTATGTGGTGACTGTAGTAATGGCTCACAACCTGTTAAACCTATTAATCCATGGATTAGAGGCACACAACAGAAACCAGATTTATTTGAATACAGAATAAAGTATACTCAAAATTATTGACATTATTTTAACAATGAAATAAATGTCAGACTCTTTCTGCCTTCATAATGAACAATAAAAACTAAACAATTAGGAATTCAGTTTGAGAATTAAGAAGCAGTGATCTAAGGAAATGGATGAATAGCTTATGATTTTGCACGAGATGATGGTATAATCATCTGCCCTCAAGGTGTTGCAGGTGTGGCTGCAGTGCCCAGCTGTGTTGGCAGGTAGCAGACAGGAGGCAGGCTTGTCTACACCCCCAGGGCTCTGCCCGTGGGCTCTGTTTGGTTGATGGTCTGATATAGGAAAAGACTGGGCCCCCTGGGATGAACCCAGAGCCACGGCAGAGCCTGGCAAGCTATCCGTGGTGTTCTATATGCCAAAAACAGTAACAATAATGGACCTCATTCCCAATGAATGGAGACGTTACTGGTAACTGCTCGAGAAAATCGATGACCAACGGGAAGACAAGTGACAAGTGATGGTATAATGTATAATAAACAGGTATATGTATTATGAGTCTTCATATATTTGAAAATCCAGTCGTGGAGAATGTGTTGATGTATTTTCTATTATTCTCAAAGACTGATTTTAGAAGTTTCTATGTGACTTCAGTGAAATTATTCCATAATCATATCCTACTATTTAAAAAATAAAAAGTACTATTCATAACCTGGTGATATTAATAAGCTACTTTGGAGTCACTAACCAAAATCCATTATAGGTGATTGGCTAAAAATCATTATAAAAACAGCTATTTCTGGGACTAGAGAGATAGTCCCATGATTAGGTTGTTGCCTTTCACACCTATGACCTGAGTTCAATCCCCGAATTCCTTATGATCCCTTAACCACCTCCAAGGGTGATCCCTGAATGCAGAGCCAGAAGTAAGCCTGAGCGTTGCCACAACCAAAAACCAAAAATCAAAAAAAAATAAAAAACAAAACAGCTACTTCCATTTTTATTAGCAATGAAGAAAACTTAAGATCTAAAACAGATGAGATGTTAATATCTGTATCTTTTTGTTTGAGGTTTTAATTTAAATATATGTTTTGGAATGCTTTGGGGGTACACCCCATAGTAGTGACGTGGTGCTGCTCCTAACTCTGTACTTGAGTAATTCGTGGTGGTTCTCAGGAGCCCATGCAGTACTGGGCCTCATACCTAGGCCTCCTGCGTGCAAAGCGTGTGTTCAGTCCACTGAATCACTTTTCAGCTCTGAATCACATTCAGTAAAGTTGTTGAGAAATTTAAACATTAAGTAGTCATCTGTGTTCTCTTTTTTAAAGTAGCAATGTTTAAATTATTTCCAGGTACCCTTCAGTATATGGCACCAGAAATAATAGATAAAGGACCGAGAGGCTACGGAAACCTGCGGACATTTGGTCTTTGGGCTGCACAATCATTGAAATGGCCACGGGAAAACCACCCTTTTACGAACTGGGAGAACCACAAGCAGCTATGTTCAAGGTCACATTTCATGTATCTTAAATGTTTCCAGTAGCAACAGATAAAGCTTCTCTGTTACATACAAGCGTAAGCCAGATTTTTGTAAGCAACACAGAGGAACCAAATAAGCACACTTAAACAGCACATTGATGTTCAAGGATATATTCAAGAATGTTCAAGAATACTCCTTGAATCAATGCCTGGGTTTCACACTGAGGATATCTTTGCTCAGTTTTATTAGCAGTAAATGAGATCCAGTCTCTTCCTCTCCTAGACTTTCATCAGTGAAGCACAGGGAACACTGCTACATGGAAGATGCTTTAAACAGTGTGAGAAACAGTCTGAAACTCTCCCCACAGAGGGACATGTAACAGCAATTTTCATCCATAGCAGTATTAAATCAAAGCAATATTTTATTTTCCAGTGAAAGTAAATAGTTTGCAGATCTAAAAGTAATGTATTGCTATTTTAATACATCAATTGTATACTCCTATCCACTATTCTAGCTGTTAATTTGCCCATTAGTAAAGCTTTGGGAAGTGAAAAGCAATTTCATCTCCTAATATAGGAGTTCCCTTTATGAAAATAGGACTGAGAGAGCCCAGAGGACACAACTTTGCCATACAAGATCCTCCCTGCTCCAGTGCCAAGAGAGGAAAGTTTAAAATGCAAACAAACTTTCCTGGATGTCATTTTCCAGGACATACAGACAGGTTTCTTTTTTCTTCATGACAATCGGTCCTTTTTAGCCAACTGTGGATCTAGCAAAGCGATATATCATAAGCCCTTGACTTTCGTGGAAGTCTTGGTTTAAACCTAAATAGAACCAGATGGGTACTTTTGATAGAGGAATCACTGTAATCAAATTGGAGGAGCAATGAGAACCACTAAAAGACACATTTTTCTTGATTTTAATAGGTGTCTTTCTCTTCTTGGCCACTCTTGAAGTTTTCAGCAAATCTAAATTTTGCTCTGAAACGTTGCACTGTTGCCCAGCCAAGCTGGCAAGTTGTTATGCCAAGCTCTAGATAAGATAGCCTAGACTCGGGACCCATTTGTGCTCTTGGAATCTATGCTCAACTTAAACTATTTCATGATTTGGGGGCCAACTACTTAACCTCCTTAAACCTCTTCCATCATCTTTTTCTGGATATAAAACTAGTATAGGGGCTGGAGAGATAGAACCGCAGGTAAGGTGTTTGCCTTGTATGTGCTAACCCATGTTTGATCTCCAACAACCCATATGGTCCATTGGATCCCCCAGTAGTGATCCCTACATGCTGTCCTGCTAGGAGTGATCCCTGAGTGCAGAGCCAGGATAAGCCCAAAACAGGCAGATGTGACCAAAATACAAAATAATAAATCATATACCTAATATTAAAGGTTTTGAGGAATATGATATATGTACAAAGTGCTTAGAATGTGGCAAATACTCCATAATTATAAATATAGACTATCAAAATTTTTATAATTTGGTTATTTATCACATAATTTGGCAATAAATATATGTATACTGTAATAAAAATAATCTTAGAAGTTTTTGTGTACTAAATGCATGAATAAATTGTTAAAAAATTAGAATGTTTGTCTGGATAGGTAGTATAGCTGATAGGGCTTTTACTTGCCTTACATGCAGCCAACCGGGTTAGGTCCTTGGCATTCCATGTGGTCCCCCAAGTACCATTAGTTCCTGAGTGCAAAGTCAGGAGTAATCCCCGAGCGTCACCAAGTATGGCTTAAAAAGCAAGTATAAAAAGAAGAAAAGAAAGAAAACAAAATACAATGGTTGCCATAACAGGAAAATTCTGATTTTTATAAAAAATACTGTTCAATTTAAATGTTTTTAAATTTCCCTATTAATATTGATTTGAGACTGGGAAACTACTCACAAATTTTATTGGCACTAGGGAAATGCACAGGCTTTAAGCCAAACTAACTTGGGTTCAAATTCCAGATCTGCCTTTTCATAGTCATGTTGACTCATTCCTCTGAGCCCTATTTTCTTCAGAGGGGCAATATTTAATCCACTAGGTAGCTGGTAGGATACAATGAGATATATTAGTGGAAAAAGCAAGACACAATTCTTGACCTACAGCTCTATAAGCAACCCAACTGAAAACACCACCTTTTTGAGGTACGCTCATGTGCTTATTACTTCAGAGTTCTGTTCTGCTGCCTCTTAAGCTAATTATTCTGCTTGTGTACTGACCAAGTTATAAAGCACTCCAGAAACGTTCTATAAACTATGGAAGCACATCCTGTTTCACTTTGGCAAAAACTGTGAGTCTGCATATTACAGAACGCCTTACTGTTCTCAGAATCAAGTTACAGAGCTTGCGCTGCTCAGCAGCAGTCTAGTCACTGAACGTCACTTTGCACTCTGCTTAGGTGGGGATGTTTAAAGTCCACCCAGAGATCCCAGAGTCCATGTCGGCAGAAGCCAAGGCATTCATATTGAAGTGTTTCGAACCAGACCCTGACAAGAGAGCCTATGCTAATGACTTACTTATTGACGAATTCTTAAAAGTCTCCAGCAAAAAGAAAAAAGACACAACCTAAGCTTTCAGGTATGTGATTGTATTGCAGAGAAAATGGGTCAGAGTCACTGAATCAATCCTAAGCTTTTAAGATTGAAGATTTTTCCCAAAGAAGATAATCTGTTTATAGGTATCACTGGAATTCAATATGAAGATTAGTAAAGTGTTCTTGGACATTTACTTTCAGTACCAGAAATCTGTGTTGCTGTGAATTTCACAAATATTAGGGCTTCGTGCATAATAATCTTCCGTGATATGGCTAGTCATTAGTTAATATTTTAGCATATATAGTTTTAGAACTGCTGATAGAAGTTAAAATGTAAAAGTGGAGATATATAACTTTTTTAGAGCTGAAACTAAGTTACCACTAATAGGATTAGGCTCAAGTGTTACAATACAGATTCTCAAGCCTTCTAGGCAATGTGTGTTTTAAATTTAAGCAACTCATAGAGAATATTTTTCTGAATAATTACCATTCCACAAAAAGAGAGTTGCCAGTTAAAAACAGCAGTATTAAAATATTTTTATGTAATCATTTATCTTAACTCTTTTAGATTTATAAAATAAAACCAATAAAATGTTGTAGTTGTTTAGCCTTTTTTGGTGTGTAGATGGGCAGATTGAATATTTGGAAAGGAAATTAATCCCATTCAAGCATTCACTTTTTGTTGATTTCTCAGTTTAACAACAAACCCAATATGTGCTTATGTTGCTGTTTTCTTCCCACAGTTCTTTCAGCTGGATCAAATGGTGAGTTTATTTTTATTGCCCATTGTACTGAGCGGTGTGCCATGTGATAAGCTCTAGATTTTTTCATCAACTTTCTTCATCCTTGCTTCTTTGCTTCCATGTAGGCCTCTGGTACCAAAAAGTAGAGTAGTCACAACCCTGACTCTGCTAATTTCTTCAGAGAATTTTCTCTTCCATGTGACAGGCTTAAATTGTTCTCCCCTAAATTCAGGATTGCAAGTGTATTTTAGAAATCTTACATTTGACCGTGGCTGTGTGTTCCTATCTAGGAGTCCACTGACCATCTAATGGATTCCTTGTGGAAAATAACCAGTGCCAGACACCTTCCTGTGTCTTCTTTGGGATTTTGTGTTCACTCTGGTTTTAGTTTTCAAGAGTAATTGTGCCTTTTGCTTAATACTGGTAAACTTCATAATTAGGAAGGTGTATTTGAGGTATTTCTGTTCTAGGAAAATAAACTGTTGTATTCCAAAAAGTATTCAAGAAATCAACATGGTTTTTGGATTTTTCCTAAGTTTAATGGTTCTTGTGAGCTTGCTAATAATTCTTCCACAAGGCCAGGGGCAGGCCATTGATGTTCCCCGGAAGACCTCAAAGCAGCCATCTGAGTAGACACTTGTTGGGCTCCTTGATCATAACCTTTTCTGTTGTTGTTGTTGTTGTTTTTTTTTTTGCTTCTGAGAATCAGAGAACGCTTAGAGGGGGAAAGCCTCCTTGCCTTTCTCCTTTTTTACACATGTAGGGTGTACTCTGGCATGCAGTCATTGCATTTTCCTAAAGTCATCCCTTGAGTTCTCTGCAATTTTCTCGACTAGCCTTCTTTTTGTGTCATAAATTGGGCACTGGTGTGAGGGTCACCCAGAAGTCAGTTCTGACCTTGGCAGAGCCACCTTCTAAGTATGTGTTCAGCTGCCATTTGGTGATCTCATCTAGCCTTCTGTGCCGGGCGCATTACCTACTTCACAGATTTGCTCTCAGAACAAAATAAAAACATACACGGAAAAAACTGGAGCCATGCCCAGAAGCTCAGTCCATGTTGATTTTTATCTCTTCTACGCGGTTTATTTTTGTTGCAGGAAATAAATTCCCATCATACACACATTTGAATTATGGAGCTCAACTATATGACCTTAGCAGGATAAGAAGAGAGGTCATGAGCTAACAGCTCTGCCCACAAATCTTCTGTGGAAACTTGTGCCTTAGGACGGCCGGGAGATGGAGTGCCAGTCTGCTGAATTGTGCCTCACTCCGTCTCCACAGCCTCCCCGTCTTCTGGCTAATTGGAGAGCAGTTTGGACTCTGCTCTGGTTTTCGCATCTAACTCCCATAAGATATATAGAATCCTAATATTTGATAGAGAACTAAAAGGAGAAGCATTGTGATCAAAAAATAGGTTCACTTGTTAAAAAATTGATCTTAAACATGACTTACCGCTGACGTCTCATATAATCATTAGGTTTGGTTAGACAAGTGTTTCTCAGCCTTTTTTCCATCATGGCCTCTTTCTGACCTTGTTTCCTTTCTGTTGGGGGTACACCCAACCCCAACTAATTGTTGGTTCCCCTGATCTCGTGCCATGGTTCTCTATTTATGCAATTCACCTGTGGCCCCCTTGGACATCCGGGGACTTGGTGGGAGTCCGTTTAAGCCATGGCTGAGAAATGCTGGGTTATACTATTTGTGTGTAAAGATTGGAGTGAGATACTTAGCAGTACTTCACAGGGTGGTTTTTTTTTTTAATCTGTTGTGGGTTTTCTGCTCTTTAAAAACAAGTTTCAATTGAGATTCTGTGATTTACAATACTGGTAATAATAATATCCCATATAAATAATTCCAACATCGCACCCATCACTAGTATAAACACATCCCTCCTCCAAAGACCCCAACACCCCCCTCCCTCCCTTTTTAAACCTACCTACTCCCCAAGACACACACACACACACACACACACACACACACACACCACACAAACACTCTTCTTGGTCTTGCCTGTCCATGTTCAGAGGCTTGTTCCGAACCATAGACTAGAGCATGAAGGGTCAAACCTTACTCCCTAAGGCGCTCTGTTCCTTCTGACTCTGAACTTCACGTAGACCTTCTGAGCATTGCAGTGATTTTTCTTACAGTGGCACTTCTTTCCAGCTTTTCCCTTTGGCCTGAGACATCAGGCACGGCATAGAAGAAAGGGATAACTTTTAGTTCCCACATGGTTACAGTTTGTGGACTCTCAGTTGAAGGGATAATTTTTTTAGCTTTTTTTTTTCAATTTTATTTTAACACTATGAGATAGACATTTAACACTATGAGATAGACATTTACAAAGCTGTTCATGATTGGGCTTCAGTCATGCAATGTTGGGACACCCATCCCTCCACCAGAGCACATTTCCCACCACCAGTGTCCCCAGATTCCTTCCCCACTCCCCCAACCTGCTCTATAGCTTTCCCTCTTCTCTCTCTCTCTCTCTCACTCTCTCTCTCTCTCTGAAGGGATAATCTCATATGGGTAGTGTATACTTTCTTTTACCCAGAAAAGCAAAATAGACATGGTAACCTACTGAGTAGCTAAATCCCACATAAGATAATATTACAGAGTACTCTATGCCATGTATTAATGAAAACTGTTCACTCTTACCTGGCCTTACTCTCTAGACGAGTACAGGTTCCAGGCCTTTTTCTTTACCTAACATGTGTATAGGCCATATTCCTTTATCTAGTAAAGGATAGGTCCCTAAATTCCTTCTACCTTCAGTGATTGCACTTAGCTTCCCTCAACAAACAGTAGCGGGCCTTTGTCCATTAGAAACCATGCTGGTCTAACCTTGGACTTCTCTGCCATCACCACACACACCAAAGAATACAGTAATTCCTTGAAAATGGTCTGTGTGGTCCTGAGTTTATAAGGATTATAAAGACACAGTTCCTGACTTTAAGGAGCTGTTTTATTTATTTATTTATTTATTTATTTTTATTAATTGGCCACGCGGTTCATCAATAAATGCTGGAGATCAGAGGTCACTACAAGAGTATGCCACCAGCACGGTAGAGCCTGGCAAGCTACCCATGTCGTATTTGATATGCTAAATACCAGTAACAATTATAGACCTCATTCCCATGACCTGATGGAATGGTCTGAGGCTCTTTATGATTCCTGGAGCAAGCAGATACCCCTGGGCTCTACTTGCATGAAACAGGTCATATGGAGATGTTACTGGTGCCCGCTTGAGAAAATCGATGATGAATGGGAAGACAGTGATACAGTGAGATATATATATGTGTGTGTGTGTGTGTGTGTGTGTTTTGCTTTTTTGGGTCACACCTGGCAATGCTCAAGGGTTACTCCTGGTTCTGCACTCAGGAATTACTCCTGGCGGTGCTCAGGGACCATATGGGATGCCGGGATTGAACCCGGGTCAGCCCCATGCAAGGCAAACACCCTACCTGCTGTGCTATCGCTCCGACCCCAAGGAACTGATTTCTTTTAGGTACAGATAAACATGAGCTGAATAAGTAAACTAGGATTGGGAGCCAGGTGGAGTCGGTCCTGCTGA
This sequence comes from Cryptotis parvus, assembly GCA_021461705.1. Taxonomy (NCBI): domain Eukaryota; kingdom Metazoa; phylum Chordata; class Mammalia; order Eulipotyphla; family Soricidae; genus Cryptotis; species Cryptotis parvus. The sequence continues at coordinate 166,264 of JAJIBD010002595.1, read as the reverse complement.
CCCACAGTGCTATGATGACAGATACTAAATTTTAATTTTTGTTGTATTTAAGCACTCGTGCAAATCATCACATGTAGTAGTAACCACATTCGGCAGTGCAGCTTCTGTGGTTCATTCTGAGAACTGTGTGAAGGATGGTTTATTTTATAGCATTCCCTCATTCATTAAAAAGTACCATTCATTAAACTCCTATTCTGTGTTTAGTACTGAGAATATAGAAGTGACTCAAACAGACCCAGGTCTGCTTTCACAAAACACTTGGAATATTTACTTAAAATTAAGATTTCTGGGGCTGGGGAAACAAGCTCAAGTTTGATAGCACATGTGTAGCATTTGCAGGACCACAAGTTTCAGTCATAGCCCTGCATGCTTCTCCCACACACTAATGGATAGGACCCACATGACCTTTGAACCCAGCAGATTTAAGCACCCAACTTTCAGGCCCATATCACTGAGCATTTCTGGGACTGCCCTAGTCTGTCCCAACCCCGAGGAGCTCTGAATGGGATCTCTATGTTTAAAAAAAATAAAGTTCCTGGCTTGTTGGAGTTCTCCTTGGCGCAGCGCCTTGACCACTAGAGGTCTATGGGCCCAATGGAGCATGCCGGGTTCCAACTTCTCTGGGAACTGGGCTGTTGCTGGGGAAACCTGGCATTTTCAAAGGGTAAGAGGTTAATCCACCTTGTTGCCCGTGGTGAAGCAGACATCTCTGGGTGTCGCAGTGCTTCCGCCTTGCCTCTGCCTTAGCCTCAAGCACAGTGCTGGGCAGCTGCTTCCTAGCTGTAATGACCCTCTCTCTCTCTCCACACCTGTGCGTTAGTGCACTTGGGCACGTTCCTTTAGACTCTGCGTGAGCATTACTTCTCCTAATAATAAACTCTGAATCTATGGCCTATGTGGGTGACTTCGTCCCCGTCATGCTGTGCGCGTGAATGTACAGAACATCGTTGCCCTAGATCAGGACGTCACCTTCATGTTCCCGAGGTCTCCAGAGCTCCACTGGCTTCTCCTAGAATCCAGAGCTACAACCTGGGATTTCTGCTTTTGTCAGCCTAGATAGTTTTCATTCTCTCAGTCTGTCTCTGTCTCTCTGTCTCCGTCTCTCTGTCTCTCTCTCTCTCTCTCTCTCTCTCTCTCTCTCTCTCGCTTTTGTGCATTCTGGTTTATAATACAAATACAGAAAGGTCGTCATGTAGTGTCTGCTTTTAAAAGCGTCAATTCTCTTTTCTGTACCCTGACACAGCGGAGTATCTGAGGAGCATTTCCTTGCCGGTCCCTGTCCTGGTGGAGGACACAAGCAGCAGCAGTGAGTACGGCTCTGTTTCTCCTGACACGGAGCTCAAGGTGGACCCCTTCTCCTTCAAGGCAAGAGCCAAGTCCTGTGGAGAAAAGGATGTCAAAGGAATACGGACACTCTTTTCTGGGGTAAGAGGGAAACCTACCTTCATCCAGGCCAAAATCTCCCTAAATATTGACTCCCCAAACCTGTATTCAGCTCTGGATCAGAAGTTATACCAATAACATAAGCAATGAATTAATACATTATTTGGTTTTTTTTTGGGGGTGGGGGTCATACCCAGTGATGCTCAGGGGGTTACTCCTGGCTCTGCACTCAGGAATTGCTCCTGGCGGTGCTTGGAGGACCATATGGGATGCCGGGATCGAACCCAGGTTGTCGCGTGTAAGACAAACACCCTACCTGCTCTGGCCCTGACACATCATCTGTGCATTATATGGAGTATGTGCTGTGTCCTTACAATAGTGTAATATATAGGAAGTGTTTTTAAGAAAATTATAAGGAAGAGAAAATACACTTACAATACTGTATTTTATCCATACAGGAACTTAGCATCATTGTTCTCAAAAAAATCAATCATATACCTGAACCTGTACAGCTCAAATTACCTTGTCCAGGATCAAATGGGTGTTTTGTGCCATGTTATGAAAGACACTGAGACCTGGGGTTGGAGAGATAGATAGTATACCATTCCAAATGCTTGCTTTTGCATGCGGCCAACCCTGATTCAATCCCCAACACCTGATATATGAACCCTGAGCACAACAGGAATGATTCCTGACTGCAGAGCCAAGAATAAGCCCTGAGTACCATTGACTATAGCCCCCAAAAACCAAAATTTTTAAATGCAATTGATAATATAAATCCTTACAGCATCCCAGATGAGAATTTTGAAGATCATAGTGCTCCACCTTCTCCTGAGGAAAAGATTCTGGATTCTTTATGCTGAGGAAGGACAGTGAACGACGGGCCACCCTCCATAGGATCCTGACAGAAGACCAAGACAAAGTCGTGAGAAACTTAATGGAATCTTTGGCTCAGGTAAAGCCTCTCAAAGAATTAACATATTTTAACTGTTGTTACAACTTGTAGAAAATGTCACAGGCAACACAAACATGAAGAAGCTGTAATGCTCATGATGATACAAACAGACCTATTAAGACATAGCTGTGTAGTAATTGTTGGAAATGGTAAAGCCCGATTAGAACTGAGCATTGAACATAGGCAAAGTGATATACATGATAACCCCCAAATGTGTGTATTGCAAACCACAATACATAAGAGTGAGAGAGAGAGGAGAGAAAGAGAGAGAGAGAGAGAGAAAGAGAGAGAGAGAGAGAGAGAGAAAGAAGAAGAGGAAGAAGAAGCAAAGTGCCTGCCATAGACGCAGGCTGGGGAGGTGGAGGGAATCTGGGGACATTGGTGTTGGGAAGGGTGGTGACAGGTTGGGTGCTGGAACACTGTATGACTGAAACCCAATCATGAACATCTTTGTAATTGTGTGTCTCATGTTGGCATAATAAAAAAATAATATAGCTGTACTATAAATATTACTAAGTGTACAATAGTAGCAGTAAATACTTTCTATGGACCAGGTGTTGTTCATAGTTTTATTCTCTTCTCCTAATAGTTGGACACTAGCAATAGTTGCTTGAGTGAACTCATTTTGCACAGGGGATATGAGTAATCCAGCCCTAATGAGTGGTACAATCCTAGATGATGACATCAGGGCTTACATCCAGGCAACTGGCTCCAAGGTCTGTGCTTGTAACTCCAAAACTGTTAATCCTCCCTGGTGACAAGTGCTGCAAAGTATAAATCAAAGGAAGGAAAGTTTGGAAGGGGGTGAACAGGTTGGAGAGATGGAAAGGAAATAAACCATTAACTACTGGGAATGAAAACTTCATAGCCAATAGGGTGCCTTTTTTTTACTTAGAATATGACCAATATCTAGGCCTTTTGTTTTGTTTTGTTTTTGTTCCACACCCATTTATGCTCAGGAATGAATCCTGACTCTGTGCTCAGGGATCACTCAAAGCAGTGCTCAGGGTATCATATGTGGCAGAAGGCAAGTGCTCTGCCTGCTGTACTATCTCTCCAGCCCACTAGCTCAATCTTATAAGCATCTTTCATGCTACTGCTTCTTCAGTAACATACCCTGCTTCTTTGGAGTTTTTCCTCATTTTCCTACTGGGTAGTGGTCCATTGAGATAGAAACTGGCTTTAGAACTGACAAAGCCTTGGCACAATCCAGCACGACTGCTACAACCCTTGATTTTGGAGTTGGTTAATCATATTCAGTTGTCTTATTTAAGGCCTTTCTTCTGTTCTTCATAAAAGGATAACTGAAAGAAAATGTTAGAAGTCAGAGCCAGATCAATAGGGCAGCAGGTCGGGCATTTACCTTGCATGCTGCTGACCTGGGTTCAAGACCTGGAACCACATATGATTCCCTGAGCTCGCCAGAAGTCATCCCTGAGTGCTGCCAGGTGTGACCTGAAAACCAAAAAGGGAAAATGTTAGAAACCATAAACACCACGAAGCAGCCAGGGAGGAACAAAAACTGCTGGTTAGAATCATGTACAAATCCAGAACTGTCGAGTGGAAGAAAGATTCCTTTGGGTGGAAGTGCTCAGGGTGCTCCAAATTCTTCACATGGCATTGCATGGTGATTCAGCGGCAGCCTGTTTACTGCTGCCTCTTCTCGCTAATTGGGCCAGCAGATTATAATGACGAGCTTTGGGTTGGGTCTTAGGTCCTCTTTGCTTCTATTTCAGGCCTGGTACCATGATTGTAGAATTGTGCAACTTTGGCAAGTCATTGAAGTTTACTGAGACTGAATTTCCTAATCTATAAGACAGAAGAAATGATTATATCTACCTTTTAGAGTTGCTCTAAGAAGTTATAAAGATCATGAGAAGTTGAGTTAATACAGGAAAGTTGTCCAGTTGTTAACTATGTTATCATTTTCAAGCAAGTTAATAACAGTTATCTGATATCTTTAATTTTTATCATTTTTTGAACCATACCTGATGTAGTATTTAGGGCCTTCTCCTAATTCTGAGCTTGGGAGTTGCTCTAGCAGTGTTCAGGGCACCATGACATGGAATTCTGGGGATTGAACTTGGGCCTCCCATATGTTAAACATGTTCTCAGCTCTGGAAGCTATTTCTGACCCTGGATACCTTTAATTTTTAGATAACCAGATTTATTATTATTTTCATTATATTATACATTTTGTATACACTTTTGAATTTAAGCCTATCTTATATAACAAAACCGAAATGAAAATGATCAAGTCCTCTTGTCAGTGGGTCGAACCTACCAACAGTGTGTGGGAGTCAGAGGTTAGGTAAGGTTAGGTTAGAGAAGCGACCAGTGTGCTAATAACTGTTGGAATTGATAATACCAGCCTAGAATTGAGCATTGAGTGTAGGCAAAGGGATACACATGATAACCTCTAAATGTATGTATTGCAAACCACAATGTGTAAGAGAAGGAATAGAGAGACAAAGAGAGAGAGAGAGAGAGAGAGAGAGGAGTGAGGAAGCAAAGTGCCTGCCATAGAGACAGGCAGGCGGAGGGGGAGGGAACCAGGGGACACTGGCGGTGGGAAATGTGCACTGGTGGAGGGATGCATACTGAAACACTGTATGATTGAAACCTAATCATGAGTACTTTAGTAATTGTATATCTCACCGTGGTATAATAAAAAATAAGACCAAGTCCTCAAACAAACCCACAAAAGCCTTCTCAGTGTGCCATCCTTCTAAAGTAGGCTTACCGTTTGGGGAGTTTGAAAAGAGCTGGCATAGGAATCTGTGGGGGACAAGGTGATCTTTCAGTATCGGGTGGTATATAGAATACTGTAAGAGTAAATGTATGTGGTGGATGCCTGGATCACCCTTGACCCCGTATTTAGAGAGGAGAAGGACAGGGAAGAAAAGAAAAGCGGGAAAGAAGAGAATGGGAAGTAATGAGTGAACAAGCTTCAGGACTTCAGTTATACTGACGATATGGGAAAGTGGTTTGCCTTATATCTGAACCTTGGCCTCAGCAACTGAAAGCATGAGATCTCAGCTGCAGCCACTGAGACTTGTGCCTGTCAAGTTGACAGGTGGGGATTGGGAGGGGCTGGAAGGAAATCTGGACACACTGGTGAAGGGAAGTAACTCTGGTGGTGGGATTGCTGTTGAGATAGTATATGCCTGTAATTCAAGTATCAATAACTTTGTATATCCCAGTTGTTTAATAAGAATCTGTGACTGGTATAGGGCCAAGGGTCACCTTCTGAAGCTCAGTCTGACTCACCTGATACCCCGGGCTAGCATTTCTAAAAGCACAAGGAGAGCGCATGGAGACAGGAATTAGAACAAAATAAGAATGCCTCTACGGAGATGAGGCACACTAGACTAGCGATCCTTAACGCTTTTCCAACTGTGTCCCCCTTCCGACTTCTTGTGACTCTTGAGTCCTCCAGGTGGCCCCTTCATTTCATGCCATAGCCCACCCATTTGCATTATTTCTCCTGGCCGCCTTTAGTTGAGAAACACTGCTCTGGACAGAAACACCGTCTCAAGCAATGATTTGCACACACACACCGAAAACCCAGAAGCAACGTGTATTTTTGTCTGTATTGAAAACAAAACAAATGTCAAAAAAAAGTTTGCTCTTTAAACTGCTGGCAGTCACAGAACTGAGCTTTCGCTAAGATAGGCTTCCAGATTCTGAATAGCTCTCATTTTTCTTCCTGAATACATTTTCATGTTATTATGTTATTGCCTAGAATCCTTACTTTGGGTGTAATTTAGTTCATGGTAAGAATAGAAACAAAGTTTGTAATTGTTCCCAGTCTCATTTTAAAATATTCTCTTAATGACAGCTTTCAAGCTTTTCAATATCATCTTTTCTCATGCAAACATAAACAGGAGCGGGAGCTTCCAAATGAAAATGTATTGAGAGAAAGAACTTGATGGTACATTTCTCTTTAATTTTAATAGACTCCTAGAAATTGTAATTTTCACAACCCAGTTGAGGAGTTTAATTTTAATGATGCAGTAACAAAATGTTCAGTATGAGATAGAAAAGAGCATAATAAAAATCCTGTTATTCAAGTTAAATGAGGACAAATAACGTGAACTACATTTTCTTAAGGAAAGAGCGCAAGCAATATTCTTGCTCAGTGTGAAAATTATTCAGCTTGACAGGAAATGTATTTAAATATTGTATTAATTTTTAATATGAAATAGTCATTTAGTCCATTCTTTGAGCTGACTGCCTCATTGGTGAGTAGGGACTGGCTTAAGGATAGATGTGAATTTAAAGTGAGTCTTACTTCATTTGTAGCTCACCGTTATGAAATTCCAGGGTCAGAAAGATCACAGTCCTAGGGCTGGAGAAATAATACAGCTAGTAAGGCCTTGTCTTGTATGCGGCTGACCTGGGTTTAATTCCTGATACCACATCTGGTTCCCAAGCTCTGCCAGGATGTAATCCCTGAGCCCAGAGCCAAGAGTGATATAAAGCCCAAATGGTCATCAGTGAAACAAACAAACAAAAAAAAAAGATCAGTATTCTGAAAAGAGGCACTAATAACCAGAAATTCTTTTAGAGACTTAAAAATAAATTTCTTTATCGATATAAAACTAGTTTCTAAGAGTATAAACGTTTTAGGATACATTGTGCCCTCTACCAAAGTGTTCATAATCCTGGATTCAATGTTCATAATCCAAAGTGTTCTGGGAAGACGAAGCGTGAGATCCAGTGACACATTGCCTAAATTTCTTTGTAGCCACCAGTCAAATTTCCAATGAGCAAGAATTGTATTGCCTCCATATAAACTTTGGACAGAGTTTTATATATCTGATGATACCATGGCTTTTTGGGATCAATGTTGGTCCCCAAAACATTGATTGTTACTTATTTAAAGTTTGTTATTATTGAAAGAGGGAGGAGCTACTGTGTGGTCACATACAGTCCTCTTCAGAGGGGCCATTCGTGGTCCATTCGGCCCAGCTGAAGTTGTGGTTATGGTGAATGTGTTTAGCACAGATCAACTGATAGGTTGTGTCTTTCAGGGGGGCTGAAGAGCCTAAACTAAAATGGGAGCATATCACGACCCTCATCGCAAGCCTCAGAGAATTTGTGAGGTCCACCGACAGAAAAATCATCGCTACCACGCTCTCCAAACTGAAGCTGGAGCTGGATTTTGACAGCCATGGCATTAGTCAGGTCCAGGTGGTGCTCTTCGGGTTTCAAGATGCCGTAAGTATGATCGTTGGCCAATGTTTTCCACTAAAGTCAGCAAAATCTCATCAGAAAATAGCTCAAAGCATAAGTCTTGCTTTATGGCTTTCTTTGATAATGTCGAATGGCGTCTGTTATTTTGGGATGATGAGGCACATTGCCTGTGCCTTCCTATGTCAGATTTGCCATTTTATGTATTTGCTTTCCCCCAAGTTAGATACACATAAAAGAAAACACTGTGGAAAACAGCATAACTCACACACATAACTTGTGGCTGAACTTGGTGAGTATGAAATCACAGAAGGAAACTATTGATTTTGAGAACTTGAACAACAGAATACAGGATAGCACTTTCTAATTCTATATGGAAAATGCCACCTAGTGGCCATTGAGAAAATTGTAACAGTACTGACTGGTCACTAGTAAATTAAAACACTGATTTTTTTTCCCCTCCAGTTTTTTTCTCTGGTTTTGAGAACATTTTATTTTATTTTATGTTATTTTATTTTATTTTTCATTTGTACCTTTATTGATTCGGGTAGGTGGTAGGTAACACCAGGCCTTATTCCTGGCTCTCAGGAATGACTCAGGGATGACTCCAGGCAGTGCTTGGGGGTAACCATATGGAGTTCCAGCGATTGAACCAGGCTTGGTCACATGTAAGCGAAAGCCTTAACCTTATACTGTTTCTCTCACATCTAGATTTGTCCTTTCAGAGGCTGTGTTTTGAGTTTGCTGGGGCATTTATTTTATTAATATTATTGAATCACGGTGAGAAAGACAGTTATATAGCTGTTCATGTCGGGTTTCAGGCAACAATGTCCCAACAGTTGCCTCCACCAGGGTGTAGTTTCTCTCTCTCTCTCTCTCTCTCTCTCTCTCTCTCTCTCTCTCTACTCTCACTTTCCCCGAAATGTTGGGTTTGTTTGTTTCTTTTACATTCCACAATGAATGCAATCATTCTGTGTCTGTCCCTCACCTTCTGACTAATTTCACTCAGCATGATACTCTCCATGTCCATCCATTTATAAGCAAATTTCATAGTTTCATTTTTCCTGTCATCTGCATAGTATTCCATTGTGTAGATGTGCATAGTTTCTTTATCCAGTCATCTGATCTTGGGCAGTTGGGTTGTTCCAGATTCTGGCTATTGTGAATACTACTGCATGAACATAGAAGTGCAGATGGCGATTCCATTGTGTGTTTTTGGGAACCCAGACATACTCTCAGAAGTGGTATTGCAGGGTCATATGGAAGCCCAATTTCTAGCTTTTTGAGGAATTCTCAAATTGTTTTCAAAAAGACTAGACCAGTCAAAATTCCCACTCACAGTGAAGGAGTCCCTTTCTTTGAGAACATTTTAAACATTTTTATTTAATAGCTATCCTCAATTTTCTACCCAGCCGTCTATGTCAGTGTACATGACATCACTAAGTTATTAAACACAATTCCATGTGATCTCAAGAGACATTGCTGAGAATGTTTGTCTCTTATACTGCTTTGCTATGGAACACAAATAGAAAGCCTATCATATGAATAGAGAAGCACTTTACATAATCACATTCAAATTCTCAAAATTAACTTCCTCCTAATGTGTTTGCTGCTTTACATGGGAGATGTTTTCACAGTTATACTTAGTAAATAATTCCTGACTTATAACCATGGTAATTATGACCCTTCACTAGTCACTTATGTTCTCTGAGTTTCTATGCGAACCACTAGGTCTTTGTACTGTACTGTTGATAAAGACAGTTCTCCTGATTTCATTGATATCACAACAAAAGAAGGCAATGCCCAAAGCTATCACCTTGGAAATGAATTGTATAGAAGCCCTTCGAGCTCAGTGACTGGAAATAATAGCATGGAAGGCTCTACCAGTACCAACCAGCTCTGTAACCTCTCATAATGACTATGGGGACACTGTGTTGAAAATATTTAATGAGCTCAGAGAAACGATGGCACACAGGTCACCAGAAAAGCACAAGAAAGTCTGAGAGAAGTGGAGGTGAAGCAATTGTACAGTGAGTAGAGCGCTTGCTTTGCACATGGCCACCCTAGGTTTGGTTACCAGCACCCTGTACAAGCCTACCAGTGATTCCCTGAGCACAGAGCCAAGAGTATGCCCTGAGTCCCACTGGGTGTGGCCCCAAAACCAGAAATGAAAAATAAAAGCCAGAAGCCAAAGATGAAAAGAGAAAAATAGAAAAAAAAAGAAGAAAAGAAAAGCACTATCTAAGGGAGTTTATAGCTATAAAATCAAATCCGTTTTGGTAAGGGGTGTTACAGGAGCTACTTTACAAAATACAACTCACAAATACATGTAACATAGACAAATGAGAGCAATAAATTCCTTGTCTCAATGATCTAACCCAATGTCAGGCCTAAACTCACCAGTCAAGAAAAACAAAGTGACAGCACTGAGCAGAAAACTAAGCCCAACTTTCTGCTATCTACACGAGATATTTCTGAACAGTCAGAGTAAACATGAGCTCAAAGTCAAAGACAGGAAATCAGTCCTACAGGCACGCAATTCCCTCAAAAATGTTGGAATGACCATACTTCTGTCGTACAACATTTACTTCAAATTGAAAAATGTGTAAGGGACAGGAATGATAATTTCTTGGTGGTCAAGTGATCAGTACATCAAGAACTCAAAAAAAAAAAATTTAAAAAATAAAAATGAGGAACTCACACTGTTGAACCATACTTGCACCTAAAGATGGACCGTCAAAATGTTTAAAGCATCTGCTAATAGCCCCTAAGAAAGGTAGTGGCTGCAACATAGAAGGAGAATGAGACCTGAACATTCCTGTCATTGCTGGATAGATCACTGTCACTGTCACTATCTTCCCGTTCATCATCGATTTGCTCAAGCGGGCACCAGTAACATCTCCCTATGTCCTGTCTCATGCTGGATAGATCAACTGGTAAAAACTCAACAAGAAAACACTAGCCTTGGGGCCAGAGCAATAGTCCAGCGGGTAGGACATTTGCCTTGTATGCGGCCGGTCTGTACCGGCCCGGGTTTGATCCCCCGGCATCCCATATGGTCCCCTAAGCACCGCCAGGAGTAATTCCTGAGTGCAGAGCCAGGAGAAACCCGTGAGCATTGCCGGGTGTGACCAAAAAAAAAAAAAAAAAAAAAGAAAGAAAGAAAACACTAGCCTTGAAGGAAGAAATGTGCTAACAGGCTTATATCATCACCCTTAAAAGTTGAGTATAGGGGTCGGAGCAATAGTACAGCGGGTAGGGCCTTTGCCTTGCATGTGGCCGACCTCTGCCGGCCCAGGTTCAATCCCTGGCACCCCATATGGTCCCCCCTGAGCACCTCCAGGAGTAATTCCTGAGTGCAGAGCCAGGAGTAACCCCTGAGCATCGCCAGGTGTGACCCAAAAAATCAAAAAAAAAAAGTTGAGTATATATTCTCCACTACACCCATTCTCCAAGTTAGACCACATGCTGGGTCACTAAATATATTTCTACAAAGCCAAGGAAATATAAATCATATCAGCTATCCTCTGAGAATACAGTGCTTTGAAAATGAAAATTAATCACAAACAAAAATGGGGAAACCTCAAATACTTGAATAAAAAGGATTTTCTGAATTAAAAAGACCATTAAGAAACAATCTAAGTAAAGTAAAGATGCATAGTAAGGGAGCAACAGATAGCCCGCAACTGCGTATCTGGAGACTTGGGGGCCCAGGCCAGGAAGGCTGTGGCTGTGTAGGGAAGAGATTTTAAGATTCTGGTGGAGCGACGTGGGCAGTCCAGTGGTAAGTGTGAAGTTGAAACGATGTACGTGTAAAAGTACCATTAACAGTATTGTAAATCATGCGCCTCAATAAAAAAGGAGAAAAACTCAAATTCTACATTAAATGAAACTTTTTTTACTATAAACATTTTATGAATATCTCACGGTGGTATAATAAAATACTTAAAAAAATAAAAACTGCACTGCCAAAAAAAAACATTTTTTTGAGGAAACAGCTATCACCAACACTGAATTTAGTAAACTCACTTGCACTGCACCTAGGGAAACTCCGCCATCTTCAGATAGAATTAAATAAGCTAGTGAGAATTTATATTGAAAGTAGTTTGGTTTAATCATCAGTCTTGGGCCCCAGGAAACACACTCTTGTTTACTCACTCACCAGGGCAGTCCCTTCTGAATGGATTTCCTGAAACAGTTCTCTTACTCTTCTCGTTCACACTCCTTTTCATACTCTCCATCTCCCTCTCCCCCCTCACCTCCTTTCCCTCTTAAATTCATTCTGAAAGGCGTTCCCTATGACTACACCAACCAGTAGTTCATTTTCTTAATTGTAACTACTGTTGTAAACTACCCCACTCTAACTCCTATATCAGGTAATTGTGGGAACTTCATCTGCATATTAGAAGATAACCATTAAAGTTTTAGCTAGAGCTTCTAACAAAGTCTCAGTTGGAAAGGGTTTTCTTAAAGCCCCATGTTAACCCAGCAATTACTGGAGTTAGTTCAAATTTTAAATGCTCTTCTCTTAGCCAATGGTAAAATTGTTTTTTAAAAGATAATATACCTAGCTTATATACATAGTTGAATAATATTTTGGACCGGAGTGATAGTCCAGTGGGGGGGATTTGGCTTGCACATGGCCGACCCGAGTTTGATCCCTGGTATTCCATATGGTACCCCGAGTACCGTCAGGAGTAATTCCTGTGTACAGAGTCAGGAGTAACCCCAGAGCATCGCCAGGTGTGACCCAAAAAGCAAAATAAATAAATAAAGTGATAATATTTGCTTATTAAAAAGAAGAATATTCTGACTTACTACATTTAGTGAAACAAGCCAGGCTCACTTGGTGACTTCTGGAGACAAAGAGGAGAGCAATGGGGATTTGGTTTATAGGTGTAAGAGTTTAGGTTAACAAAATGGAAAGAGTTCTGGGAAAGGATGGTAGTAAGGCAAGCACAGTGTGAATGTAGTTAATGCTACTGAACTGTGCACTTAAAACGGTTAAGATAAGAAGTGTTGTTACTCTATCATAAGGGGATGAAGAGATAGCACCAGGCTGAAGGGCACTCGCCTTCCATGCAGCTGTCCCTAGTTCAATCCCTGGAACCCCACATGGACCACGGAGCCTGCCAGGAATGATCTCTGAGTGCAGAGCTGTTGTAAGATGGCTCAGCACAGCTGGGTGTGGCCCCACTGTTATATATATATTTTATAAAGAAAACTATATAACTATATATATAATTTATAGATTTCTTTTAGTATTTATGTATATATACATGTAGATGTATACATATATGTATATACATATATGCACATATATACATATGTGCATATATGTATATACATATATGTATACATACATATGTGTATATATGATACATACATGTGTATATATGTATATACATATATGTATACATGTATGTGTATATGTACATATATGCATATGTATATGTATACACATATGCATATGTGTATATATACATATATGTGTATATGTACATATATATGTATCACTTGTCTTCCCGTTCTTCATCGATTTGCTTGAGCAGGCACCAGTAACATCTCCATACGTCCTGTCACATGCTAGTGTAGCCCAAGGGCATCTGCTTGCTCCAGGAACATAAAGAGCCTCAGACCATCCCATCAGGTCATGGAAATGAGGTCTATAACTGTTACTGGTATTTGGCATATCAAATACGACACCAGTAGCTTGCCAGGCTCTGCTGTGCGGGTGGGATACTCTTGTAGTAGCCTCTCATCTCGTGCATTTATTGATGAACCACGCTGGGCTTGAAAACAACTGCTGTAGGGTGGGACTCTGACGAGCCCGGCTTCTGACGAGCCGGGCTTGTGATCAGCTCTTCTGCTGGGTGCAGCTCTGATGAGCTGGGGAGTTTGGTTGTAGAAAATGGCGGCCCTCATGGTTTGGGAGTTCCTCTGGCTTCTTGCGAGGCTCTGCTGGGATGGCGTGTTGGGATACATGTACATGTTGGGATACATGTATGTATATATGTATAGTATTATATATAAAACTATATATATATATCAGTATCTATTCAATAGATATGTGAAATATTGCTAGCTATTTACAAAAGATACTCTCAGTTACAGAATTTGAATTAGCAGCTTCTCAGAAGTAGTTTTGTAAATGATTTCCCTGTTTACAAACGAATGAACGTCTGTGTGAAAGAAAGATGGCAAGTGCTGCTGCAAATCTGTAGACCATACATCAATGCTCATCTCCCTCTTTCCCTGCTCTTCAGCTCCCAGGGCGTGCCGAAACTCTCGATGTGTTTAAGAGCGGAGTGTTGATGCTTCAGAACACTGTTTGTTTTAGGCCCCTGCTGTAGTCTTTATTCCCCTCCTGTACCACCTGCAACGTGAAAGCTCCATGTTCTGAGTCACAGAGAAGCAACATTTCTATTTAACCTGATTCCCTCTCATTTAATAAAAAAAAAAAAAAAGCCCATTTGCTTACATAGGAATCATTGGACTTTCCTTTGAAATTGACTTTTTTGTTTTCCTGTGACATAAAGAAATTATTCACCAGTAAGAATGAAGAAAAACTTTTAATTATTTGTGTTGATATTATCCAGGTATCTGTTAGCTAGATGGTTTGTATTTAGAACTTAAACTAAACATTGCTTTCTTTCTTCAGGTCAATAAAGTTCTTCGGAATCACAACATCAAGCCACACTGGATGTTTGCTTTAGACAGCATCATCAGAAAAGCGGTGCAGACCGCCATCACCATTCTGGTGCCAGGTGAGAAGACTAAATTACTCTTTGGGCGAGCAGTGGCACACAAACAAGATGTGTACTGTGACGAAGAACAACTCCATCCCTTGTCTTCTGGAACATATTTGGATATGGAGAGAGAAAATAAGATGAGTGACTCAAGCCCACATGCTTCTCGGTCTATACTATCTGTCCCTACACGCCAGATCCCTGTACCTTGAGTCTTGTAGAGAGCTCTTTAAAATTCCAGTTCCAGACCCCTTCCCAGACTGAATGAGTAAGAGCCTGCTACAGAGAAAGCCCAGGAATCTGATTCTAATCCATCTGCCCAGTCATTTTAATCTGGCCGGATTTGAAAATCCCTAGTTGAGACAGATCTTAGCCCTGTTTACAGAGATGGTGTTGAGGAAACTTTATTTTATGGGGTAAGTGAGAGATAGGATTATGCCCTAAGGCAAAATTCCAAGCTGGTTAATAGTTTATCCATTAATAAAAATGTTTACATAAGACATTTCCACGGAATGTATAGGATGTTTATAACTAGGTATTGATTGTTTTGACATATAAATTAGGAACATGTTCTCTTGCACTAATTTGTGCTTCTAAACATTTAAAACTATAAATATGAAATAATAAAAACTCAGTTTAGAAAGGGGCCCATACACTTTTTTTTAATTTTTTTTTTTTTGCTCTTTTGGGCCATACCGGCGATGCTCAGGAGTATGAGCATATGTATAGTTTCTCCTGGCTCTGCACTCAGAAATTACTCCTGGCGGTGCTCGGGGGACCATATGGGATGCCGAGGATCAAACCCGGCTGGCATGGGCCGGCGCGCAAGGCAAACGCCCTACCTGCTGGGCTATCGCTCCGGCCCCCAACACTTTTAAGTCACCAAGCCTTTCAAGCTGTGGAATTTCTTCTTTTCTCTCAGAATGTTTTGCTTTATTTTGTGTGAGTCACTGATACTTTAAGCAATAAATATTATACATAAAAGAAAAAAAATACAATTATGTCCACTCTCATTGAGCTTGCTCCCTCTAGGTGGGTCATGCCTTCACCCCCATAGTCCTCAAATCACAGACCTAAGCTTTTAGACAGCCTACACACTCAGCCTAAAAGATGCTAGAAGTATTCAGGTATTACTCTTGACTCAACTCTGTGCTCAGGGATTTCTTCTGACAGTGCTCAAGGGACCATATTAGGTTCTGGGGATCAAACTGTGTTCAGCTGTGTGCAAAGCAAATGTCTTAATCCTTGTACTATCTCTCCGCCCTGCATACTACACTTCTTTCTAGGCATGTAGGCTGATTCATTGTTTTGGTGACTAAATAACATTGCTGTGAATAGAGGGTTGCAACTATCCTTTCATATTAATGTTTTCATATCCTTTTATAATATTTCCAGTTTAGGAATGGTATTGCAGGATCATACTCTTTTTTTTTTTTGTTTTTAAAAAGAATCTTCATATTATTCTGTAGGGGCTGCACCAATTTACATTTCCAAAGCAGTAGTAATTACTACACACAAGTTCTGTTAAAATTTGTAGGCAAACAGTGTTGAGAAACAGGATATTTGAATGGTCTCCCCACAAGACATTAATTCATTACAAAGTCACAGGTGTTTATTCATCACAAAGGGAAACTAGAGCTTTAGGGTGAAGGAACCCGACAGGTATCCCTTTACCCAAGTGCCTGACTAAGGTAAGCATCACTAGCAGCAAGTCTGGTCACACCATGTATCTCTTCAGATATGGTGCACTTAGAAAGAAACAGTATCACCTTTTTTTTTTTTTTTGCTTTTTTTTTGGGTCACACCCCGCTACGCTCAGGGGTTACTCCTGGCTCTGCACTCAGTAATCACTCCTGGCGGTGCTCGGGGGACCACATGGGATGCCGGGATCGAACCCGGGCCGGCACAGGTCGGCCGCATGCAAGGCAAACACCCTACCCGCTGGGCCATCGCTCCGGCCCGAAACAGTATCACCTTTAGAGAATTCTTGCCCCAAAGAAGCATTGCCTCAGCTAATGGGTGAATCATGACAAGACATTCATAAACCCAAAATGAGGGAAATAGTGCAAAATCAGCAGCCAGTACTCAGCCCGGATAAAAAAAGGAAATATTAGGCAACTGGCACAGATAGGAAGAGACCAAGGAGACACGACAGCTAAGGGGAGGGGTAGTGCTAGGATCAGAGAAAGGACAGCTGTGGGAAAGCTGATGGAATTCAGATAGGTCTATAAATCTGTACTATGAATAACTTAAGAATTTTTTTTCTTAAATTTTATATATTCAGATAGGTCTATAGATCCGCTCATTGGATGGAATTTAGATAGGTCTACTTGCACGGCAGAGCCTGGCAAGCTACCCGTGTTGTATTTGATATATATGCCAAATACCAGTAACAATTATGGACCTCATTCCGGAATAGATTGAGGTTCTTTATGTTCCTGGAGCAAGCAGATGCCTTGGGCTCTACTAGCATGAGACAGGACATATGGAGATGTTACTGGGGCCCGCTCGAGCAAATCGATGATGAACGGGAAGACAGTGATACAGTGATAAATCTGCTCATTGGATGGAATTCAGGTAGGACTATAGATCCGCTCATTGGATGGAATTCAGGTAGGTCTATAAATCAGTTCATTGGATTGAATTTAGACAGGTCTATAGATCACTCATTGGATAGAGTTAGACCTGTGGAATTGAGGTCTATATGCTCTTGATGGAATTCAGATAGGTCTTAGATCAGTTCTTGGATGGAATTTAGATAGGTCTATAGATCCGCTCATTGTATGATATCAATGTTAATTCTTGATGTGTGATGATACAGGTATAGCTATAGGAGGTGCTAAAGGTTAAATGATAATTTTCTGTTCTGCTTTTGCAGCTTTCCTGTGATTCTAAAATTATTTCAAATTATTAAAAAAAATAAGGTAGTATTTATTCTAAAGGAGAGCACACAAAACAGAGTACTATGAATAACTTAAGAATTTTTTTTTCTCTTCCAAAAAAAGAATTTATTTTCTTTCAGTTTTTCTCATTTGTCAAGAATATGCATTTGTGAAGAATATGCTTATAGTACAATGAATGGGTAGTGTTTGCCTTGCACGCGGCAGACCTGGGTTTGATCCCCAGCACTCCCTACAGTTCTCTGAGCGTCACCAGGAATAATTCCTGAGTGCAGAGCCAGGAATAAGTCTGAGCATTTCCAGGTGTGACCAAAAAAGCACAAATAATGAAATAGCATGCCTTTGGCAACATTGAATCTCTGTTGTTTTTCCTCAAGTACATTCTGATTATTGGTGGCTAGTTTGAGATATAATTAGCATGGTAGCAGCACTTGGAGAGACTTTATGTCAGCATAACTCTATATTTATCTTTTCCACTAAAGTGAAATAATTATATTTTTTTAAAAATCTAGTTAACTAAATGTGAAGGGAAAGAAAGAGAAGAACATCCATGCTTAACAGAGAACACTGGCTTCTCCAAAGGGAGAAAAGCTGGCATAATTCCTATCTAACTATAATTTTTAAATTGCCATAACTTTTGGTTTTATTAGTGTTAAACTTTTGGTTTTATTAGTGTTAAAGCATAACATTAAAGTGAGAGCATTGTAAACAATTTCTTGGATCAATTCATGTATGCAGCTGCTGTCTTAGAGCTCCAAGGGGGCTCAGAGGAGCTGTCGAAATGAAATACACTTGTCAAAGGCAAAAGGGAGAAGAAAGAGGGAAATCCCACACAGCCAAGAGTACATTGGTCATAGCAGGATCTCTCCTTTAGGAGGACTTGGGAGTTCGTCAGGCCGACTACCTCTCTACTACGAAGAGACTCCTCATTGACTAGTTTAAGATTACACTTTGAAGAGGTTCAAACACTAGAGAAATCTTGGTTTAGTTATTTTTGTATGAGAAGGGAAGTACAGTTTGGTTTTGGTTTGCATCTTGGTGATTTGGAAACATAACACCATGAAGAACCAGGGTCTTTCCCCAAAAGTTAGCTCTCTGCTGAGAAGCCCCACGGCTTTATGTTCTTCTATGAGAACGCTGAGTCACCAGCCCAACTTTGGCCTCTCAAACGCTGTGCCCCTTCTGCAGCCAGCAAAGCTTTCCCTTACTCTTAGATTCTTCTGCTTCCAAGAATCCAGCTGTGAAGAAGTCGCCACTGGATTCATTCATTGCAAATATGCTTTGTCTCTAATAAATTTTGATACATGTATATGTGAATTATATTTGTAGCTGGGAACATAACTATGGTCTTCCAAGATACTTTTTCAGTATTAATTTGTACTTAAAATTTTATGTTTTCTTTATGATTCTTCTGTAAAGACATTCTATTTCTCCCTTACTCTGTTATCTTTTTAGGATAAAGATCAGATGGATGGTCTGTCTCATTCGCATATTTTACACTAACATCAGGAATGACCAAAAATAAGACAGTAATGCATTCATTTATAATTTTCAAGTTTCATCAAATTTGGGAGAATGTTTTACACACTTGTACATAAGAATTTAAAGTTTACAGTTAGACCAACTAGATGGAGTCACCTAGGAATAACACTATCAGGGCTGAATAGAGAACACAACAGGTAAGGCACTTGCTTTACACACAGCTGAACCAGATTTGGTCCCGGCACTCCCAGGAATGATCCCTGAGTATTATCATGTCTGACAAAAAAAAATACTACCTATCAAAAATTTTCCTTCCAAGACATTTAGATTATAATCATTTGCTGAGTTGCTGTCAGAACTTTAGTTTAGAGTCTGGGGAGGCATCTGGAAAGGCTAATGTGTATGCTCTGTGTGCCAAAGTCCTGGGTTTAGCCTCAACTACTGAACAACGGTTCTACAGGCACCACCATGGGTAGAACCAAGCAGTGACCCCCAAGCAGGAGATGCCACTGAGCACTGACTAGTGTGAGCCAAAACAAACAAAAATGTCTAGGTTAAAGATAATAAAAAAAAATTCAAGAATCACTTGATCATTTGACATCCCATTATTCGTCGATTTGCTCAAGTAGTCGACAGTAATGTTTCCATTTGTCCCTGTCACCTGCCAGTGTAGCCCAATGGCATCTGGTTGCTTTAGGAATATAAAGAGCCTCAAACCGTTCATTCAGGATCTTGATGAAAAAGTCTGACCATCTTGTAGGTGGGAGGTCATGTGATCTTTTGACATCCTGTGGGATCCAGTCAGTAACGGCTCTAGTCCAGCGATCATCTTCTGTCGGGCGCTCCGCCGGGGTCCCCGACAGTGCCGGGAAGCGAAGTTCCCTTCTACCTCCGGCCGGCGAGGAATGGATGAACACTCAGGAATCCGATACAGTTTTAAAAGGCTTTACTTATCACAGGTTCAGGCATACAAATCAGCAAAAGGAAAAACCCGATGCTTAGGATTCCAGGCTAGAACCCCAGCCACGTGTAGGCCAAGATGGCGACCACCACGTGTAAAACTTCCAAGGGGAATAAACGCTCACAAGGCGAGATCCCACCGGAAGGACGCCGGGAGAGCGGAACCGGCTAGTTTATACCCCCCGCAACTCAGACCTTCCTCCCATTGTTATGGAAAGCAGGGAGGGTCCAATGCCCTCAGGTAACCCCTCCCTGCATCTCACCTAGGGCCTTTACTGTGCTAATGTTTTGAGCCGGGAAGGCCTTTGAAATGTAGAGAAGGGGGTTTCTGAGATGGCATGTCACTGGACCAAAGATCAACACCAATGCCAGTTAAATATTTCTCCAAGCCTTCACAAGTCTCCCTCTACTTCATTGTAGTTTTATATTTTATCAGGGAGCCATGCTTGTTTGTTTGGAAGCAAACAGCATTTCTCTCTGGTCTAATTACTTAGGTGTCCTTACGTGGCCAGGCTAATATGCTGGTAAGATCTAGCTAGTCCCACGATGATTGTGATAGCATGGGAGAATATTTATACCAGCTAATACAGCATACATGGTCGGATAAACTGCCACATTTAGACTACCCCCTTATCTACGGAGTGATTTGCGGGAGGCAATCCAGAGCAGATGCAGCGGCCCTTAGGAGTCCTGCAACAATCTTCAAATTGCATTATATGTCCAGCCCATCTGATTTTCGATGCCTTGGCAAAAAGACAGACTCCCTGATTCTTGATGGACAGGAACTCCAGATTCCTTCTCTCCACTTGAGTAAGGTGTGATATTCCAATCATAGCTCTTTCGATTCCTCTTTGGGAGACCCAAATAGCATTCTCATCCTGCTTTTGTAGGGCCCAGGTCTCTGAGGCATATGCTAATGCAGGGAGAACATTGGAGTCAAAGAGATGTGCCAGAGCCGGAGGTTCTTTGTCTTTTTAGCTATTTCTTTTTTTTTTTTTTCTTTTTGGGTCACACCCAGCAATGCTCAGGGGTTTCTCCTGGCTCTGCACTCAGGAATTACTCCCTGGCGGTGCTCGGAGGGACCATATAGGATGCCAGGGATCGAACCCAGGCCGACATAGGCTGGCCGTGTGCAAGGCAAACGCCCTACTGGCTGGACTATAGCTCCAGCCCCTTTTTAGCTATTTCTTTGATGCTTTTGAAGGCATTCCATGCCGTTCTCTTCCTCCTGCATATCTCAGGTTTTAGGTCGTTCATCATGTTGACTTCTCGACCTAGGTACACATAACTGCTGCATTCAGAGATGTTTGTTCCATTGAGAGTGAATGGGACCTCTGGAACTAGTTCATTTCTCATGAACATAGTTTTCTTTAGATTCAGCTGTAGACCTGTCTTTCCACATTCTGGGTCAAAGTCGGCCAGCATTTGTGCCACTTGGATAATGCTTGGTGTTATTAGAACGATTCTATCAGCAAAGCGGAGGTGGTATAGTTGCCAACCATCTACCTTCACTCCCATTCCTTCCCATTCTAATTGTCACATGACATTCTCGAGGGCGGCGCTGAAGAGTTTTGGTGAAATGGTATCACCCTGCAGAACCCCTCTTTTGACATCGATGAGCACTTTCTTGTAAAATGGTAAGATCCTGGTGGTGAATCCGTAATACAGCTCATGAAGGATCTTGATGTATTAGGTTTGAATACCCTGTTTGGCTAGGGTTTCGATGACCACTTCAGTCTCAAAGGCTTTCTTTAAATCAATGAACGTGAACGTGAGACAGCGGCATCTTGAACTCCCTACAAACCTCAATGAGCTTGGTTACTGTGTGGATATGGTCGATTGTGCTGAATCCTTTCCGGAAGCCAGTTTTCTCGCATGGTTGCCCTTCATCTTATGTTCTGCCAATCCTGTTCAGGATGACTCGAGTGAACAGCTTGTAGATGACAGACAACAGGCAGATGGGGCGATAGTTACCAAAGTCGTGGATGTCTCCCTTCTTGAACAGTAGAACTGTCCTGCTGGTTTTCCATTGGGAGGGCACCTTGCATTCAGAGGGGTAGCGTGTGAAGAGCCGAGCTAGTGTATTGATGAGTACTGATGGCAGATTCTTCAGGTGTTCGGGTCTGACTTTTGTCTGGGCCGGGTGCTGTCCCCTTCTTTACCAATGAGATGGCATGTCGGATTTCAGAAGGGAGAACATTGCGAATGACATATCCATCCTGTGGAATTTGGTATGTGGGCAGGTGGACCTGACTTTCAAAAAAGATCCAAGTAGAAGTCCTGGATAATCTCCTACATTGCCTTTCTGGAAGATGTGATAGATCCATCAGGATGTCAGAAGGCAGTCATCTTGGTCTTATAGTTGGCAAAGGTCAGGCGGGCATTGCAAATGCTTTTCCCAGTTTCTGCTGCATCAGTCAGTATTGCTGCTCTTCTCTCTTTGAGGGTCTTCTTTTATCACTTCTCTGCACTGCTTTGCAAGCTTGGATGTTAGCATTTGGTTGCCTGAGGCTCTCCCCTTGCCACGTTGGTGAGTGAGCTCGAGATTTTTGAAGACAGGTATCCATTTGTGGCTTTCTCTCTCGGCATTCTTCGCACAATCATGGAGGTACTGAACCATTTGGTTGTATTCTTCATCGATGTCGTCAATGATGGCATTTTCCCGATGTTGCCGCAATGGTGCCAAAGAGTTCTCAGTTGGTGGTCATTCTGGGAGGCTCTTCTTAAACTTTGCAGCCTTTTCTCCTCGTTGCGTGAGGTAGAATTCTGCACGAAGGAGAAGGTGGTCCGATCCTGTTTGGAATTTTGGGATGATAGCAACATCAGTCAGGGCAAAACTGTCGATTGAATAAGATGTGGTCAATTTTATTTGGAACTGTCCACCAGGAGATTCCCATGTCCAATGTTTCGATTCTGCCTTCTGGAACTATGAGTTCCCATGAATGGTCTTGATTGACATGTTGAACTCAGATAGTCTCTCACCCTGTTGGTTCCATTCTAGGCCATGGGTCCCGATATAGAGTTCTTCGGCCAATCTTCTCGGTCCTATCTTGGCATTAAATGACCGGATATGATCTTGTAGAAGGTGTGATCTTCTTTATATAACTTCTCCAGTTCCATGTAGAATTTCTCAATTTCTTCTTTTGGATGTTAGTGACAATGAAGATAGAAACTGCTGACAGTGGGCCACATCTCTTCAAGTGTAATCGTCCTATCCAGTTTGCTAGGCATTCAAATGAATCAATGCTCATGGCTAGGTTTGTGTTGACAAGGACACTGATACCACCAACGCCTCTTTCGTCTCATGTTCCGAGGAACATTTCTTATCCGTGTCAAAAAACAGCTTGATGCAATTGACACCTTCTCTTCTCTATCAGACCAATGATGTCATACTTGATCTTTCACGCTTGCACCATCAAGTCCTCAATATATGCTTCTGATGCCAGCATACATGCATTGAAAGTACAGGTAGTCATTTTAGTCCTTCATTTTGACAGCCTAGTTTGGCCCGGAGATTTTATCAGCCTCTCCTTGATCGTCCTTCTTAGTGCTGTTGTATTTAGGGCTCTTTCAGGATCAGGGGAATAAACATCGTTTTTACTGGTTTTGACATATCAAATGCATGTCAGACCACTTGCCAGGCTCTGCTGTGAGGGGGGGCATACTCTCAGTAGCTTGCCGGGCTCTCTGAGAGGGTGGGTAGAATATTCTTAGTAATTTACAGATGAATTGTGCAATGGGGAGAGCTGGTAGCAGCTCTGCCTGGTGTATCTGCGTCTGTGGTTCAAGCATACCTAGCCTTGAAATGCTTTCCTCTGTAGGGTGGGTCTCTGACAAGCCGGACTTGAGATTGGCTTACTCTCTTGGGTGGAGCTCTGATGAGCAGTGGAGTCCAGATGATGAAAAACACTGCCAGGATGGTGTGGAGGTTCCTCTGAGTTCTTCTCAGGCTCTTGGGATGGTGGGCTCAGGTCGGAAGTCTCTCCATCCCTGACCCCACATGGTCAGTGGAGTACAGGGAGTGCAAAAGGGAGAGCTGGTATTTTTTAATTTAAAAGGCTAAATATTATGTTCCATTTTAATAATAAATCCATACTCTCTTAAAGTAATTTTAAATAATTTTTTATTTTCCCTTTCATTGTAAATAAATGTAAAATAATGCTTCCATCTCTCCAATGTTTATTGAGCCTAATATGGTTTAGCCTCAATGCTACTTGCTGAGTTTATAAACTAGGAGCATCTCATTTTATATATCTATTGCTATAGATAAAATGTATCTCTGGAAAATAAAAGAGATTTTCTCAAAACAGAGTCTAGGTGGTGTTTGATTAAAGAGATAATAGGATCTAGACAAAGGGAAACTCTTGTACACTGTTATAGAAAACACCAGAGGCAGTTTCGAAAACAGTTTAGTGATTTCCAAAAAAAGTTTATAGTAGATATATGATCCAACAAGTCTTCCTCCTGGTGTGTGTCGAAAAGCATTGAAAGCAGGGCTTCAGAGGCTGAGATATGTGGCTCAGTGTCAAAGTAAACACCTTGCATGAATGAAATCTGGGATCAGTTCTCAGCACTGCAGTGGAGTGGGAGGGAAGAAAACGGGTCAGAGAGATACACAGGGGCTCTATCCCCAGCAATCTTGGCCTCCTCTGCTTCTCCGGGTATAGCTGTGGTGAGCCCAAAGCATCACTGGGGAGGCCCTCTAGGTCATGGGCACTACACAGAGGGAGCCGCAGTGCACCATCAGATCCTGGTTGACCAAGTTTCACAGGGGTGGCCACCAGGTTCTCTGGGTGCTACTTGGGATTTCCCAAAGAAAGAAAAAACGTAGGTGTTTTTACCCTCATATTCATTGCAGAATGATTCATAATAGCAAAGATTTAAAAGCAACCTAACCATCCATCAGTAGATGAAAGAATAAGCAAGTATATATATGACACAATGAAACATCCGACTTTTAAAAGAAACTTTAGGAAGACTCTTCAGGAAATTATGGAAATAGGCCAGTCACAAAGCACACTGCTTACCTAAGATATCTTCAGTAATCAGATTCATAGAAACAAAAAACAGGATAGTGGTTGCCACGGATCCAGTGTGGGGAGGAAATGGGAAGCTGCTGTCAGACAAAAGGGTTTTGAGTTTCAGTTTTCCAAGAATAAAATCTTTCTACAGACCTGTGACCTGGCACTGTGAGTATGCTTAACACTGCTGGACCTGGACCTGGAAACGATTATGCTGGTTAATTTAATTTAATGCATTTTTACCACAAAAATTTTTTAATAAAGAAGAGATAAAGATAGTTGGGACAACCTATCCTGGCCTTGAAGAATAGATTTGTTTTTTTCACTGCTATAAGCAGAAAATTATTTTCTTTTTTGGATTTCCGGTACCTGTCTAATACCAGGAATAGGAAGTATTGGAGATAACATGCATAGGGCTAGTTTGTCATTAAGACCTCGGAGATACTTTAACATACTTAGTGGAGCACTTCTCAGGCAGTCCTCAGAGGTCCTGGGCCGCTCTCCCCGTAAGTAGTTGGTGAATAGGGATGAATAATCCAATGCTCCCACCCAGAGTTGTTGGGTTGTTCATGCTTTGCACCACCAGGATTGCACTCGGCATATTTTTTTATATGCAGAATAAGTAGAAATGTAAAAAAAAAAAAAAGGAAAAGCTAGAATTGCATGTTCCAGTTTTAAGGGACAGTAGACCGGCTCTGCAGAAGAGAGGCAGTCACCAGAGATTTCGAGCTGCACTCTAGACTGGGGTAGGGAAAGAGAAACCACCTCGGGCTTTGGCAGCAGCCTTTGTCTTGAGAGTTGGGGTGGGGTCTGCCTTCACTCCCATCCAGCCCCTCGCCCCAACACAGGACTCTTAACCTGTGATGATTTTTATACTTTAGGATAAATGTCAGGCAACCTCAGAGTCCCCAAATTATAAACACAATTTGTTGTTTGAATGTGCTTTTCTCACAGGGAAGATCTCCGTAACTTTCATCGTTTCATCTTTTCACAGGCATTGTATAATTTCTTTGTGAAGGCATACTTCCCATGTTTCTCATGTGCAGGGAAGTCATGCCTCTGCTGTCTGAGTACCATCCTAACATGATATAGGTTATGATATTGCAGATTCACTGAAGACCTCTAATCCCTGAAGGGCCCATGTCCCACAACGTGTGGAATCCTGCTCTAGGACTTCTGCTACCTTGATTATACTCAGGCCATGAATGATTTTTTCTTTTTTTGTGCACAATATGGAAAGTTAGTCACAATTTATAGTGTCTTCCAATGGGAAGAGAACCACTGAGAGCTGAAGTAGAACAGGAAACTCGCATCTATAGTATGTTTAAAGACTTGACTCTTTGAACCTTGAGTTTACTGTTATCAGATAGTATATAGTCTAAAAAAATAATAATTTTCACTTGTTCATTTTTTGGGTTTTTTTTTTATCACACCCAGCAATGCTCAGGGGTTACTCCTGACTTTGCACTCAAGAATTACTCCTGGCAGTACTCAGGGGACCATATGGGATGCCGGGATCTAACCCGAGTCGGCCCCTGCAAGGCAAACACCCTACCCGCTGTGCTATCACTCTGGCCCCATTTTCACTTGTTCTAAATGAAATGTTACATTACTGTTTTTATTTGAACCTTCCTAGTGATGCTCAGATGGGGACAGGAGCCACTCCCAGGAATCCTTGGCCCCAGGCTAGCGGTTCAGTCTCAGGCCCCACGGATGTCATGTCCCTCGGACCGTGTGGTGTCAGGGACCACTAGGCCCACTCCTGGCGTGGTTGGGGGCTTCCAGAGCCACACCACTAATGTTCTGTGGGCCCACGTGGAGTGGAGGATTCAACCAGGTTCTGGCATGTTCCCTGCATCCCTATTCTGAATTCCTGACCCATTAAACAAAATTTTGTGTGTTTCATAGGCATTGTATAATTTCTTTTGTGAAGGCATACTTCCCATGTTTCTCATGTGCAGAGAAGTCATGCCTCTGCTGTCTGAGTAACATCCTAACATGATATAGGTTATGATATTGCAGATTCACTGAAGACCAAATCTAAGTTAACACTAGAAATACATCCTAACTTTGGACAAAGCAAAGTAGAATAAACATACTGAGAAGAGGGAAAATGACATAAGAAACTAAAATAACCTTTTTTTTAATTAAAATTGTTCACAGAACTGAGACCACATTTTAGCCTTGCCTCGGAGAGTGATACTGCTGACCAAGAAGACTTGGACGTAGACGATGACCATGAGGAACAGCCATCGAACCAGAACGCACGGAGACCTCATGCTCCTGGGGCTGCTGCCCCGGCTCTCGTTGAGGATACTGTGGCTACTTCAGGGGGTGAGCACGCTCAGTTCCACTGTGTCCCACGACTCCCAGAGTGCTCACCGGTCACTCACTATGCAGCTGGGAAGGATGAAGATTGAAACTAATAGGTGAGTTCTAGTTCAAAGCAAATCCTACTGTTGCTTTTATAAAAGTCCTATTTCAAAAAAAAAATCCTTTTACTTGCTTTTATAAAAAAAATAAACCAAAAGCGTTTTGGTCTACTTTAAAGCTTGGTTCATGGATGGGGTCAGAGATAGCATAGCAGGTAAGGTGTATGACTTGCACACAGCCGGCCCAGGTTTGATCCCTGGCATCTCTGTGGTTCCCGGAACACTGTCAGGAGTAATTCCTGAGGGCAGATCCAGGAGTAGCTGCTGAGCATTACCTGTGTGACCCCCAAACCAAATGAATGAATGAATGAATGAATACAGGAAGGAAGGAAGATATTTTGGCCCACAGAAAATACAAAATACGATTTCCTTATCCCAAAACATGTGGTTGATTTAACGTCTTTATAAAGCGAGAGATTGATCTTAGATTCTAATCAGATACATTTTCTGCCTCTACCAATTCAGTCTTTCAGTGTTGTTTCTTTGATAACCTGTTTATATTAAATGCTCTGAGATTTTCAGAGCAGTTTAGCTGTAAGCTCAGTGGCTGTTTTGGAAACAAAAGACAGCATGTACCTCTGACAGACAGCTGAGAGACAGGCAGAGGCCTGTGTTCTGATAACCATGACTTGGAGTAGCAAATTCTTTCAGGGGAGCAAGACTTCTGTTCTTTTTTCCTTCTAGTGAATCAGGTATTTAGTTGTGATCTTTTGTTTTGTGAGCTACGCCTGGTGATATCCAGGGGCTGCTCCCAGCTTATCTTGCTGCTTGCTGAATGCTCCTGGCCATGCTCGGAATACCGTACACTGTCAGTGAGTGAAGCATATAGGTGCAGTGGCCCTTTAAGCTGTTGCCTCAGCCCTAATGGGTCAGCTGTGAAATTCTTTGTAGGATATTTAGAACCTTGAGGAAGTAAAATTAATTGTGTCAAAGCTTTGTATGTTAGAATAAATAAAAGTTATTGAAAGGATGAACTGTGCACCTCATTCATGATTCTTGCTGAATATCTTGGGTGAGGTTTTCATTGCATTTTCGGTAGCATATTACCTCACATGATCAGGCTATTAAGCAAACAGTAACTAGTTCCTGTTCTCCACATGTGTTGGCATAGTTCAAGGTCTGAATCTTGATGATTTACAACTTCCTGTGCTGGCCACAGTTGACATACAAGAAACTGACTTGATGACTCCAGCTTTACACTGAGAACTCTCTTTGGGGAGAATCAATAAAAGTTGTTCAGATATTTAGAAACATTAACTGAAAATCCTAGCTCATTGGGGAAATAAAATACATCTTACTTCTAGTGATAGTTACGTTTTTAAAGTTTAGATTCCATACCATGTTCAATATAAGCTAAACAGAAAATTCATTCAGTGTTCAGAAACATAAATTTTGATTGTGTGAAATAAATCCATTCATTTTTCTATGATTTACCTGGAGAAATAGTTCTGAATATAGGGAAAACTGGTTTTCATACTTCCACATCTCAGACTTATTCTCTGAAACTCAGCCCTTACTTGCGTCTTCTGTCACTTAAGTGGAAATAATTTTAGTCTTTCCTTCTCTACACCTTCCTTCCAAATCTTGTAGTCACTCATTTTCTCTTCTCAAGCAGTTATGAGTAGATGCTTAACTCTGAGTTGCTCATTCTCGAATGGCAAATGGCATTGCCTTAAACTCCTGCCTTTGGTCTTTGCAAGATGAAAGTTACTCCTTGCTGGTTAGGCCAACCCCACTGCTGCCTACTGCTTCCAGCCAGTAAAGCTGCTTTATACACCAACGAGTGGAATGTTTGCTTCTCTTGCCCTGCAAACCTGGTAGCGTCCACTGGCTTCTGTAGTAGAGGCTGCAGCTCCTAAGTTCAGCCTTTTCCTTGTCACCAGCAGAGCTTCCCAGCCTTCTCCACTGACCTCCCGTGCGCACCAGTCGCACCCATGACAGCTCCTCTAAAACTCACCACGTTTCATTTTGTTTATTTGGGACCCTCTGGTGCTGCTCAGCCATCTGGCCTGGTGCTACTCTGGGGTCAGGAATTGCTTCCTGCCATGCGCAGGGGACTCTGGGACACTGAAGATTACGCCCAGTGCTTCCTGCTTGTAAGGATTGTGCGTCCAACCCCCTTGATCCAGTCACCAGCTGTACCCCACCCCACCCTCATGTGTCTTGAGGAAAATGTTGTAACCTTGTATGGAAAAGATGAGGCCTTTTGTCTTGAGCCATACCAACAGTCCTTGGGCTCCTTCAGGCCGGTATTTGGGGCTTACGTCGGACAGTGTCATGGGTCATACCGTTCTGCAGAGCAAGCCCACGCCTTCCATTCGCAAAGCCTGGGCTCATCCAGCGGAGCTATCACAACAACCCTTTATCTTCAACTTAATTCTGATAAATGTAATCAGGTTCAAACAGTAATACTGTATGGCAGGAAGCACTGAAGCATTGAAATGGCTGTGAGATACATGGTTTTCTTACCTAGTGTTCTACAAACAACTAACTTCACAAAAGGAGTTGGAACACTAAGAATGACAGTTCAGGTGCAGGAGGGATAGTACAGTAGGTATAGCACTTGCCTTGCGCACCACCAGCCTGTTTGACCCTCTGCACTTCAGAGGATCCCCCCAGCTGTGCCTAGAGTGATTCCTTAGCGCACAGCTAGGGGTAACCCATGAGTACAGCCAGGTGTGCCTCCCAAAACGATGTGAAAAAAATGTTTTTAATCCATGGAGTAGCTGACTAGTTATCTTATTTCCTTATCCTGCAATTCTGGAATTCCCCCCCACCCCAACCCACCTCCCTAACTCTCCTCCTCCACCCACCAAAGTTTAGAATCTGACTGACCACATAGCAGATTCTTGCCAAACTTCTGAAACAGGGAGACAGGAAATCACTAAGTTTTAAAAGATTTCCCTACTGCCCAAGTGCTAAGTGAAAATGTAGCTGAAGGAATGGCTATGTTTTCTAATTCTGAGAGTTAGGTTTGGGATAAATGGGAGCCCTTTCCAACTTGCTTCCAATGCTAATCTTTTACTTTTAAAGATTATGAAAGGAATAATTTAGTCCAGAGAGATTCTCAGCCATATCACCGTTTTCTTATAAGAACATATCTCTATTCTATAAATCAAAATTGACAAAGCAAAAATATAATCAGACCCCAGAAATGCGAATTTGAAAATGTCATATTGTGCTTGCTAGTTGTTTCTTTGATTACCCACCTTTTTTTTTTTTTTTTTTTTTTTGCTTTTTTGGGTCATACCCGGCAATGCTCAGGGGTTTCTCCTGGCTCTGCACTCAGGAATTACTCCTGGCTGTGCTCTGGGGACCATATGGGATGCCGGGATCGAATCCAAGCCAGCACAGGCCGGCCGCGTGCAAGGCAAACGCCCTACCCGCTGGGCTATCGCTCCGGCCCCTTGATTACCCACCCTTTAGAATAGGTAAAATTCTCCCTTTAGGGGAGCAGCGAGTGCAGTGGGCAGAGCACTTGCCTTGCATGCAGCTCTCCTAAGTTGGGTCTCCAGCATCCCATAAAGTCTCCCAAGCCCCACCAGGAGTAATTCCCAACTGCAGACCCAGAGTAACCCCAGAGCCGCATGGAATGTGTCTCCCCAAAAAAAGTCTCCCTCTGTTCTTCAGCTTCCCTCTTGCTTTCAATTCTGACTAACAATTACACCAAGATTGTCTTTAAACAGCCTGTTTTTTGGTTTATTTTGGTTGGTTAGTTGGTTTTGTTTTGGGCACTCTTTTTTTAATATTTTATTATACTACCGTGAGATATAAAACTACAAGATGTTCATGTGTGAGTTTCGGTTATACAGTGTTCCAATGCCCATCCCTCCACCAGTGCCCATTTCCCACCACCAATGTCCCCACTTCCCTCCCTCTTCCCCTAGTCTGCCTCTATGGCAGGTTCTTTATCTCTTCTCTCTTTCTATCTCTCTTCTCCCTTCCTCCCTCCCTTCCTCTCTCCTTCTCCCCCCTCTCTCTCCTCACTTCCCTTTCTTACACATTGTGGATTGTAATACATACATTTAGAGATTATCATATGTATCTTATTGCCAATATTCAATGCTCAGCTCTTGGATGGTATCATCATTTTCAGTGATTATCAGCACACTGTTCCCTTCTCTGTCTTAGTAGCCTCTGACTCCCACACGTTTGTGGTGTACCAGGTTTGGAGATATTACACTGGCGCTTTGTGTCCATGCACTGTGGGAAGGAATCAGGCTGTGTCCAGCTGTGGAGTCCGGACCAGAGGATGACTGTGGTTGTGTTGTGCGAGGTTTTCTGACTTCTGGGAGCCTAGCGAGGGACAGGCTAAGGGGCAAAACCTGTCCCCACCCCAAGACACCCCATAGTCTAGCACAGGGGAGGGCAGGCAGAGACTCCGCCCCACACCTATACACCTGAGAGCCCCAGCAGCAGTTCTGGGCGGGGTCACCAGGCCTTTGTGGAGGAAGCCAAGGTGGGGGAAGGTGACCCCAGTCCAGGCTCCCTAAAAACCTGGTTGGCACAGTTGCCGAGACCCACATGCCTGGGCTTGAATTCAGCTTCTTTCTTGGGTCAGGCTGTGTCCAGCAGTGGAGTTCGGACCTTGAGTATGACTGTAGTTGTATTGCATGAGGTTTTCTGACTTCTGGGAGCTTGGGGGGGGACAGGCCAAGGAACAAAACCTGTCCCCACCTGTTTTAGGGACTCTTGAGAGGTTCTCCTAACCCAGTGCACAAGAATTGCTCCTGGCAGTGGTCAGGGGTTTCTGCAGTGCTGGAGATCAGAATTCAAACCTAGTACTTGGAAAACATGACGTACTTAGCCCATTGGGCTCTCTCTGCCCTGTGCAGCGCATTGTCCCCAAATCACCTTACCTGGTTGCCTTGGGTCTTTTTTGCCCAATTTTGCTACCTTCTCTGCTCGCATACTTTTTCCTAGCCTAGGTTGGGACTTCATATTTCCGTGTCTTGTAAGTAAGGTATAGAGCCACTGGGAGCCCCTGCTGAGCCCTGGTCGTGTCCCTTTGTAAGACTGGGGGCTGCCATGGAGAATAGACTAGCTCTTAGCAAAGGGCAGGCCCTGAGTTGGGCGCTTTAGCCAGGCGATCTCATTTTATGCTCAGGATAATCCTTTCAGGAAGTTTTCATTTTCTTTTTACAAATGACAAGAAAACTGAAACCCAGAGGCATTAAGTAATTTGTCAAGTAAACACAGGAAGTTCAGGACTGAATCAGGACACAAACTGCGGGCTGTCTTTTACTTGTACCAGCCTGCCTTCTTGAAAACCCAACTGTAGCAAAAACAAACTTTAGGAGCGAATTCTGTTTGGAGCTAAATACAACAATCCTAATAAAAATGAAACAAATATAGCTCTAGAGTAAGCTGGATGATCCTATTAATAACTATGTATCTAAATTTATTATCATTCTGAATTCAAGTAATTCAAAGGCAGTATTTCTTTAAAAATTATGGTGTCTATTATAAACTGGAATGTTTTCTCAAAGAAAAAGTGTTGGTAATAGTGAGTGGGTTACCATTTGGCTCTCAGTTGCAAAGTAAGACTTTCATGGGTAAGAATTATGATATAAATAATGTCTGTGGAAAAAGCATCAGATGTGAAGTAGGAACCAAATGTTCCCAGAACATGGCTATTCTTTCACCGCTTCAGCCCCGCTTAGAAAGGAAAGTAAGGTAACAGCAGCCCATCCTAGCAACAGTAGCTAACTTTATGGAGCTTGGGTTATGTTGCAGGCACTACAGAATGAAGGTTTGAATCTTTGATGAAATCATAATGTCATCTTACTATGGAACATATAGATTTGTGGACCAAAAAATATGAGTATCACCTCAGGTCTTATTAGAAATGTATAATCTCGGGCTCTCTCCCGCCCCAGCTACCTTGATCAAAATCTTCATTTCAGTAAGATCCCAAGGGTATCGGTGCTTTGAATGGCTTGAGAATCCATGTCTGGAATGTCATTTCCAACTTTATTATCAACCAATATTACTGTTTTGTTTTGTTTTTGTACAGATTACTAGAAGAATTACTTCATAAGGAGAAAGAATTACAAGCACTTCTTCACAGAGCAATTGAGGAAAAAGAACAGGAAATTAAGCACCTGAAGCTTAAATCCCAACCAATAGGTAAATAATATACTAAGGTCATTTATTCAACTAGGCTGCTACAGAAAGCTGAGAAATCCAACAAGCGCTTTTATTCCATGATT
Source organism: Cryptotis parvus (assembly GCA_021461705.1). Classification (NCBI taxonomy): domain Eukaryota; kingdom Metazoa; phylum Chordata; class Mammalia; order Eulipotyphla; family Soricidae; genus Cryptotis; species Cryptotis parvus. Next base: position 132,974 of record JAJIBD010002595.1, on the reverse strand, counting down.
TAATCTGCATCTGTCACTTGTACCTCCACTACAAGCAGGAAATGCTTCTGAAAGAATAGCCAGTTCTTCATTGTAGCATACTGTTCATTCTTATGAATGCAGTGAAAATTAGATGACTCATAGTAAGTAAGATTTTTCATGGTTCCTTTCTAAAAATTTTTAGAATTGTATGTTTTAAAGATCACTACAAGAAAATACATTTCTGTAATTTTTGCATTTGTGTTCTGTGTATTGTAGGTTTTTCCCTCTGTAAAATTTGATATGGCTTAAGTTACTTGTCAAATGTCTTCCCGTTGTTCATCTGTTTGCTCAAGCGGGCGCCAGTAATGTCTCCATTCATTGGGAATGAGGTCCATAATTGTTACTGTTTTTGTTATATCAAATACACCACGGGTAACTTGCCAGGCTCTGCCATGGCTCTGGGTTCATCCCAGGGGGCCCAGTTTTAAATAGAATAAAGAAATAGCAGCTAAACGTCACATCACACTTAAAATACAGTAATGTTATATCGCAGCTTTTGAAAGAGTTGTAGGATGGAACTTCAAGAAATTATTTTGTGAGAAATTTGAAGAATGAAATGTATCTTTAAAAATAGTATGTAGTCAGCTATATAAAAATATAAGATATTATTGAAAATGGTGGGAAATAAATAGATTATTATTATCTATAAACAGATTATAATTATATGGTTCTATATTAATAATTAGAACCATCAGTGTTTCTTACATAAAAATTACAGATCTTTTTGTTGTTTGTTTTTGTGGTTTAGGGCCACATTCCACAGTGCTCAGGAACATCTCCTAGCTCTGCACTCAGAAATTACACCCAGCTGGCTCAGGGACCATTTGGGATGCCAGGGATGAAACCCGGTGGGGCTGCGTGCAAGGCAAGCGCCCTACCCACTGTACTATCTCTCTGGCCCAGGGCAGACCATTTTGCTGTACAAAGTTTACTCTTTCTTTTAAAATTTTAATTAATGTTTTCATTGAATCACAGTGAGAGTTACAAAGTTGTTCATGATTGGGTTTCAGTTATACAATATCCCAACACCCATCCCTTCACCAGTGCGCATTTCCCACCATACTAGTATCCCCGCTTCCCTCCACCACCCCACCTGTCTTTCTCTCACTCTCTCTCTCTACTCTCTCTCTCACTCTCACTACTCTCTCTCACTTCTCTCTCTCACTCTTACTACTCTCTCACTCTCTCACTCACTCTCTCTCTCTTTCTCTCTCTTTCCTCTCTTTAGGCGTGGTTTGCATACAGATACTGAAAGGTTATTATGTTCCAGTGAAACTTAGGGACAAATATCCCTTTACCCATTTTTTACTCTTAGTTCTTGTCCAGAATTATCATTTTCAACTATTATTGTCATACTGGTCCCTTCTCTATCCTAATTACATATGACAAGCTTGCAACCATTGACCAGTCCTCCTGGCCCCTGTTTCCCTGGCCTTGGATATTGGTCTCATACTATATTTTTGTACATCCCACAAATGAATGCAGCCATTCTGTATCTGTCCCTCTCCTTCTGACTCATTTCACTCAGTATCATACTCTCCATGTCCATCTATTTACTAGCAAATTCCATGATTTCATTTTTCCTAATAGCTGCGTAGTATTCCATTGTGTAACTGTACCAATAACATTCACTCTTCAAGTTGTGGCCCCTGAGATAGCACGAATTACAGTCCATGCCTTTCATTTTATTCCAGCCAACCCATTTTATTCCAGGAACCACATGGTCCCCCCAAACATTGCCAGCTGCAGCTCTGGAGACCCCTGAATACCACCAGGTGTGGACCTCGAGTCCCTGAGCACTGCTGCCATGGTCTGGGAAATCCTCTCCTGGGGCCCCCACACTGAATTATTGGCCTGGCTGGCTGAGATTAAAGAATCAATGTTTTTGATTAGGAGAGTTTCTCATAACCTGACCCTCATCTTCCAATTCTGTTTCAGATATTCCTGGGTTGCCCATGTGTCACCTAAGTTTCCCTGGGACAAATATCGAAGATTCTGAACTCATTGATTGGCTGAAAGAAAATGGCGCCCGATGATTATACTATACATCAGGTAAAGAAACCTACCCAGGGAACAAGCATTCTTTTACTTCATGTCATTAGTTGAGTATGATGGGGTGCCAAGTACAGCAGTTAGCACTCCTGAGTAACGCAGACCCAGCCTTACCCACAGGCTAGGCAAGGGATTAGCAAGTACTCTCCATTTAGAAACACAATTCTACCCTGAACTGTCTGGTGAAGTGGAGTCAGTTAGTAGAGACACAGGGAGGGAGCGGTTGCAGGAAGTTTCTTGATGTAAGTGAAGAATGGGCTGAAGTCTGGAGGAGCACTTTGGCGTGTACTGATCATCTGCATTTGGGAGGAGACGAACACGGGGGTGCAGACATGGAGCTGCCTCGTGTGCAGAGATAATAAGGCAGGCAAAATGGAATGGAGCAGAGTCCGGTGGAGTGTTGTGTATTTGAACTAAGAAACAGAAGAGTAGGAAAACTCAAGATAAAACCAAAAGAAAAAGGTCCATTACTGGTTCTTTCATGTGTAAACTTTTTAATGTCTTGTAGCATTCATTGTTAGATTCCACTGGATAGCAGCTGTTTGTTGCTACTTAATGAAATAGATCCCACTCATAACCTTATGTCAAAAACAAATCCTTTCTATGTAAACCCAACTATAGCTATAATAATCCCTGATAGACTTTTATAATCAGGAGTAGCACTTGTTTCAAAATTACCTATATTTATATACATACACTTACATTAAGACATTATACTGTCATCATCATCCTCATAATAGGGGTCTTCTCCGGCAATTTCTGGGGATAGGTCCTGTGCTACTGCCGGCAATGCAGAGCTGACTGTGGAACTACAGCAGTGGGACGAGGGAAGAGACATGTGAGGACCAGAGACTGAACTCACACATGCTTAGGCATGTTTCTGCTGCTCTGGGCTGTCTCCCCAAACCTACATTTTTATAACTTTACTGAGTCACAGTACAATATTACATTAATGTATTGCATAATTCTGGAGTAATAATTGATAATCCTCTAAATCACTGCCCTTTAAAAATATTAGATCATAAATGCCAGTTTAAATTTGAGGCTTTATGGTCCCCCAAGCACCGCCAGGAGTAATTCCTGAGTGCAGAGCCAGGAGTTACCCCTGAGCATTGCCGGTGTGACCCAAAAAAGAAAAAAATAAATAAATAAATAAATTAGAGGCTTTTGGGTGCTTTAGTAAGGTGGCTTGCCTTGAATGAAAATGACCCTAGTTCTATTTCCAGCACCCAGTATGGTCCCCTGAACACTGCCATGAGAGGCCTCTAAGCGCCAAGTCAGGAATAGCCCTGAGCACTGTCAGGTGTGGCCCTAAAACAACAAACTAATAAATTTAGTACTCTACCTTTATAGTAATTATGGAGTAGTGTGTTTGATGAACCATGAAAACTTGGTTGATAAACTAAGTGGCAGGAATACCTTTTCAGGACTTCACCTGAGAAGACAAAACAGTACAGCACCATTAAAGGTGTTACCTTTAATGTTTATCACCATTAAAGGTATTATCTTGTGAGCAATAGATGTACTATCAAGGGAGTCTGCTTAGGTCACTGTGAAATTCTGTGTTGCTTATTTCTGTATGCATTTTGGAAGACATAAAATGTAGTTCTTTGTAATTATTTTGTAATAGAGATGACTTCCCTTAAAAATCCCAGGAAATTAATTAAGTTTCCTTTGTGGTTCATTTTTAACTATTGCCAATATTTACATTATAGATAGATTTGCTATTTATTGCAAGTGTATAAAGCATCGTGCTCTTGTTCATTTTGTACTCGGTGCAGTTTGTGACTGAGCGCTACTCACTGGAAGATATCCTTTTCTGTGTCACACGGGAGGACCTAAAATGCCTGAAACTAAGGTATCACTTTTCCTTCTGTCAGCTGTCATCAAGCACTGACTAAGATCAAGAAGTCCAGGTTTCTGTCATAACAGGGGCCCTAGCTTGCTCTCATTAGTTCTCTGGTGTTTTAACTCTCTCTGTTATCCTGAGTAAAACTATATAGTTCTCAGTTGCTCTAAGTACGTAAAGTGAGTAGGGACCAGACTGCTTTTAGCATTCTGCTGACCAGTATTTTCATATTAGTATATGCAAATCAACTGGTACAATTGCTTTGATGCCCAACTCTGATTTTATAGATATTCTACTCTGCCTTAAATGTTCTAATTCAAGTCATGATTGCCCTGAATTTAGACATACAAGGACATACAAGGTGCTGATCGCCCTCTAGGTATCTGGTAGAGTCTGATATATTTTCGAGTAATTAGTTTTTTTTTTTACATCAGGCCGAGCAAATATGGGAATCAGTAACCTCCATCCCCCCAACACAATTTCAAAAGTGCTGAATATATAAAATGCTGCTTTGGGACTCAGTGATTTGTGGGAGTGGAAAGGGAAAGCATGGAGGACTGGTGAGAAATATATACAAAAAGAATACAGTCGCTCGATAAGCCTTTGGGGTCTTAGTGTTCTGATCAGAGTAGCCGAAAGCTTAAAAGTCACTTTATATCTCAAGGGCAGTGTTGCCAGCGAAGAACTGTCCTCCTCACTGCGTTCTGTGTCTCTCTCCAGGGGAGGGATGCTCTGCACGCTGTGGAAGGCCATCACTGACTTTCGAGACAAAAACATGTGACTGTCACTCAATTTGTTCCCAACCTTGTGTGAAGATTCTACAAATAAATCCAGAATTGATCTTCTTAGGGGCAAGAAAATCAAAGGGAGAGGAGAAAGAAGCTGCACTTTAAATCCAGTATTTGTTTACTCATGTTTTAAAAAAAATACACTGAAATTTCCTGCTTCTATTTCTGTAATTCATAAGGACTCTCATTCGGACACTTCAAATAATCCTACACATTAGGATGCTGAATGTTGAGGATTATTTTAGTCCAAACATTTTTATGGAAATATTTTAAGAATCAGCAGCCATTTGCACTTCAACCAAATGTTTATTTCACACAAAAGGACAAAACATTTCATGTGATTGTGCATCACTGGAACAAAACCAAATGTGACCATGATTGTTTTAGATTTATATGTGCTTATAATACACCCTGACAATCTGAGTAAAAATGCATAGTTTTGATTATTGTGTAGTTCATGTTTCCTGTTAAGTGTGCAGAACCTGACAGTGGTTTTTACTTATGGATCTGTACTGATTGTTATATTTGCTATATTTTGTAACTTAAGTTTCTTGCCTATAGTCTGTTGGTTTGAGTCATTTATGTACTACTGAACTGTACCAGTTGCACCTGCGTGAATCCTAGTAATGTTAGCTTGTTCTAAAGCTACCTATTGTGTCATATTTACTCTAAAAAGTAAAGAGACTCTCAATATATGACTTTGATCAAGTCTTATTATTTTGTTTGGATAAGCTACATATAGCATCAAAATCCTAGTCATTCAGATACACCTTTAAATCACGATCTTCCCGTGATCATCTATTTGCTAGAGTGGGCACCAGTAATATCTCCATATGTCTGTCCGCCAGTAGAGCCAGGGCGGCTGCTACAGGAACATAAAGAGCCTCAAACCTTATACTAGGTCGGGAGCGACCTAATATAATTATTACTGGAATTTGGCTATCAATACAACCCAGAAGCTTTCCAGGCTTGCCGAGCAGGAGGCAAACTCTTTTAAACACCTCCAAATAAAGCATTTGTTGATGACCTCGGCCGCTATATAAAGTAATCAAAGCACAACTGATACCCAATTTGATCCTCAAGGCAACAGAAATGTAAGGAATATGAAGGTGGAGTGAATGAAAGTAAGTTGGTATATTTTTCTCGAGGTCCAGGTTACGTTTCTGTTCACTTGTTTTCAGGCCACATCTGGCAGTGCTCAGGGCCTACTCCTTGCTCTATGCTCAGGGATCACTCCGGTGGGTTTAGGGGGGGCAAGGCACTACATGTGGTAATGGGTAATGAACTGGGTCAGCCTCATGCAAGGCAAGAGCTTTAACCCCTGTACTGTGTCTTCCACCCTGTCCCAAGTTATCTTGAATCTGGTCATCCTGCAGGATAAAGTACTGCTGAGTCATCCATACAGCATGACTTACATGTATCAGAACACACTATAACAGAGCAGTCTTCTTTATGTATGCTGAGCTGTTCATACAGCATGACTTACATGTAACAGAAAACTGTATAACAGATCAGTCTTCTTTATGTATTCCGAGCCATTCATACAGCATGACTTACATGTAACAGAACACTGTAGAGCAGAGCAGTTTTTTATTTTTATGTGAAAATCAAGGTAAATATATTTTACATTGTGTCAGAGTATACTAAAAACTCAATACTTTTCTCATTCAATAGAAAAATATAACTGAATTTCTATTTTTCATGTCCTATTCCTGAGGCCAGGGAGTTATCATTCATATCCTATGGGCAAGTGTTTAAGGACCTACATTAGTGTTAAGTGACCTACATTAAATCCTAGGTCATTTCACTCATAATGAAAAAAAGGGAACATTTTTATTAAGCCACACATGATCTTTCTAATTTTAATGGCTGTTTCTTTTGGATCATGTCTACTGTTAAGTTTCACAACTTCATTCAACTCTTCAATGAAACAGTCTTTCCTTGGGCTCCCATCATATATATGGGAAATTATTCCTCTATTTTTAGATTATTCTTAATACATTCCAGACTGGAATGTATTAAGTTCCTGAATCAACCAGATGCCATTGGGCTACATTGGCACGTGATAGGGTCCAATGGAAATGTTACTGGCGCCGCTCGAGCAAATCGATGAATAACGGGATTCAAGTGATCAAGTGATCAAGTGACATTCCATACTGGAATTAAGCACTAAGCTTTTGTTAAGAGTTTTGTGTCTTATTCATAAATCCTGGAAATCCTGGTATGGTCCAAGGCTTATAAAAATTCTGCACTTGAAATATTCTGGATGCTTCTATAAAATATGATGCTACCACCTCAGAAAACTGTTTTTTTGGGGACAGCCACAGGATGTTTTTTAAAGGCTCTTCAGATGATTTAACACTCTCTCAAATTCTGGCTCCTTATTTCAGTTGACACGTGTAGGTGTCAATGAGAGCCTTTCGACAGAGGTGGTAATAAGTTGATTACTTTCACCGTTCATTTAGTACAGTGTCTTAAGCACACGGACTCAGAGCAAAATTAACTCTTTTGACCTTGGGAAAATGAACCTCTCCAAGTCTTAGTTGTTTTTTATATAGAAATAACACAGCTTCCTCATAAGATTATTTGAAGATTTAAATCAAATCGATGAGCTAGACAGTGCAATGCTTAGCAAAAGCACTGAGAGATTGCCTGCTACTGTTATTTCTTATAATTCATTCAAAAGCAGACAAACACTGAGTCCACTGCACATGGTGCATAAACAGGACAGTGCTTGTCCTGTTTACTGACCAAGGTGGAAGCATGATGAAGTAGAAATGCATTTTGTTTAATTCTCTACTATTGTTAGACCTAACTCCAATGGGAGGTCAAGTAAGTCTTTCTCGAGGAGTGTTCATCCAAAACACATGTCCAGAAAATGGTCTATAACAAAACAGGAATTTCTCATAAAAGGTAGACCCATAGATTCCTTCCAAGCACATTTTGATCTCAAAATTCTGTTGATATCCCTTTCTTCTCTTTCGTTATTTGTATATAGGAAAGCCACTGACTTTTGGGTGTTGATTTTGTATCCTGCCACTCTACTATATGCGTCTATTGTTTCTAGGAGTTTTTTGGTAGAGAGTTTAGGGTTCTCTAGGTATAATATCATGTCATCTGCAAATAATGATAGCTTGACTTCTTCCTTGCCTATCTGGATGCCCTTGATGTCCTTTTCTTCTCTGATTGCTATGGCAAGTACTTCCAGTACTATATTGAATAAAAGAGGTGAGAGTGGGCAACCTTGTCTTGTCCCTGATCTCAGGGGGAAGGCTTTCAACTTTTCCCCCACTTAGAATGATGCTCGCTGTGAGCTTTTGGTAGATGGCTGTAACTATCTTGAGGAAAGTCCCTTCAATTCCCATTTTCTGGAGGGTTTTAATCATGAACGGGTGCTGGATCTTGTCAAATGCTTTCTCTGCGTCTACTGATAGGATCATATGGTTTTTATTTTTTCTCTTATTGATATGATGTATTATGTTGATTGACTTGCGAATGTTGAACCATCCTTGCATACCCGGGATGAATCCTACTTGGTCATGATGTATAATCTTCTTGATGATTCTTTGGATTCTGTTTGCTAGTATTTTGTTGAAAATCCTATTAGCATCTGTGTTCATCAGGGATATTGGTCTATAGTTTTCTTTCTTTTGTGTTGTCTCTCCCTGTTTTGGTTATCAGGGTGATATGTGCCTCGTAGAAGCTGTTTGGGAGTGTTTCTGTTTCTTCTATTTCCTGGAAGAGCTTGAAAAGGATTGGCAGTAGGTCCTCCTTAAAGGTTTGGTAGAGTTCACTAGGGAATCCGTCTGGACCTGGGCTTTTGTGTTTGGGGAAGTCTTTTAATTCTATTTCCTCAATGGTGATAGGCTTATTCAGGTATTGGAGGTCTTCTTGTTTCAGCCGTGGGAGGTTATAGGACTTCAGGAATTGATCCATTTCTTCTAGATTCTCATGTTTCACGGCATACAGGCTCTCAAAGTAATCTCTGATGATCTTTTGATTTCTGTGGTTTCTGTTGTGATGTCACCCTTTTTATTTTTGATTCTGTTTATTTGGGTTCTCTCTTTCCCTGTCCTTACAAGTCTTGCCAATGGTTTGTCAATCTTGTTTATTTTTTCAAAAAACCAGCTCTTGGTTTCATTAATCTTTTGGATTGTTTTTTTTGGTTTACAACTCATTGATTTCCTCTCTAAGTTTTATTATTTCCTTTTTTCTGCCTGGGTTGGGCTCCGTGCCACAGAAAATCAAATACCTAGGAATCAACCTACCCAAGTGTGTAAAGGACCTGTACAAAGAAAACTACAAGACATTGCTCCAAGAGATAAAAGAGGACACAAGGAAATAGAAACATATTCCTTGCTCATGGATGGGGAGAATCAACATTGTCAAAATGGTAATACTCCCTAGAGCTCTGTACAGATTCAATGCAGTCCCTATAAGGATACCCATGACATTCTTCAAAGAAATTGACCAAACACTCCTGAAATTTGTGTGGAACAATAAACCCCCAAGGATAAAGCTAAAGCAATCCTCGGGAAAAAGAAGATGGGAGGCATCACCTTTCCCAACTTCAAACTGTACTACAAGGCAGTAGTAATTAAAACAGCATGGTATTGGAATAAAAACACACCTGTGGACCTATGGAATAGAATTGAGTATTCTGACACCAACCAACCTCAAACACATGATCATTTAATCTTTGATAAAGGTGCAACGAGTCTAAAATGGAGTAAGGAAAGCCTCTTCAACAAGTGGTGCTGGGAAAACTGGGCAGCGACATGTAAAAAATATAATTTGGACCTGTGTCTAACACCATGCACAAAAATCAGATCAAAATGGATTAAAGATCTCAATATCAGACTTGAATCCATAAAGTACATTGAAGAAAACATAGGAAAAACCCTCCACGTCATTGAAGCTAAAGGCATCTTCAAAGGTGAAACATCACTAACAAAGCAACTAGAAGAAAAGATAAACATATGGGACTACATGAAACTAAAAAGCTTCTGCACCTCAAAAGAAACAGTGACTAAGATACAAAAAGCAGTCCACAGAATGGGAAAGAATATTCACCCAATACCCATCTGATAAGGGGTTAATATCCAGGATATATCAGGCACTGGTAGAACTTTACAAGAAGAAAACAAAACAACCCCATCAAAAAAATGGGGAGAAGAAATGAACAGAAACTTCAGCAAGGAAGAAATTCCAATGGCCAAAAAACATATGAAAAAAATGCTCATCATCACTAATCATCAGAGAGATGCAAATCAAAACAACAGTGAGATACCACTTTACACCACAGAGACTGGCACATATTCAAAAGAGCAAGAACAACAAGTGCTGGCGTGGATGTGGGGAAAAGGGAACACTCATCCATTGTTGGTGGGAATGCCGGCTGGTACAGCCTTTTTTGGAAAACAATATGGACATTCCTCCAAAGACTAGAAACTGAACTCCCATTTGACCCAGCCATACCACTCCTGGGAATCTACTCTGGGAAACCAAAAATGCAGCGGAAACACCATCCCTACTTTTATGTTCATAGCAGCATTATTCACAATAGCCAGAATCTGGAAGCAACCAGCGTGCCCGAAAATCGATGATTGGATAAAAAAGCTTTGGTACATCTACACAATGGAATACTATGCAGCTGTTAGGAAAAATGAAGTTATAAAATTTGCCTATAAATGGATGGACATGGAGAAGATTATGTTGAGCGAAATTAGCCAGAAGGAGAGAGACAGATACAGAATGACTGCATTTATTTGCATGGTATAAATATATATGTACATATTATGATACCAATATCCAAGGTCAAGTGAAACATATATCAGGAGGTCTTGTGAAAGGTGGAAATTATCACAAACGTGTGGGAGTCAGAGGTTAGGTAAGACAGAAAATGGAACAGTGTGCTAATAATTGTCGAGGGTACTAATGCCAACCTAGAACTGAGCATTAAATAGAGGCAAACGATACACATGACAACCTTTTAATGTATGTTCTGTAGTTCATAGTCTGGAAGGGAAGGAAAAGAGAGAGAGAGAGAGAGAGAAGAAGAGAGAGAGAGAGAGAAAGGAAAAGAAATAAAGAACCTGCCATGGAGGTGGGCTGGGGAAGGGGGAGGGAACCGGGGACGTTGGTGGTGGGAGATGGGCACTGGTGGAGGGACGGGTGCTGGAACACTGTATGACCAAAACCCAAATATGAACTTTTTAATTGTATATCTTTGTAATTGTAAAAATAAAAAAATTAAAAAAAATTCTGTTGAGAATATTTGACCTCATTCATTCCTAAGTTACCATGTGAAGCTGGCAGTCAGGCAGTTCAGTTCGCTGGAGTTCCTCCTATATGCAGAGCACCGTGGCAGCGGGGTGGCGCAGCACACTGCCCATCAAGTGCAGACAGTGCTCAGAATGTACCAGGAACACCTGCAATCTGTCAACAATAGATGATCCTTGACTTTAGAGACAACCTATGAGAAATATGTGCCAATGTACCTGCCACTAAGTAATTCATAAAATGAAGAGACTAGCAAAATTAGGTCACTCTTTCTGTGCTAAAGGCTGAATTATTAGCCAACCTAGAACACTCTGTGGAGACTAGAGAAGACAGACAGCGTTGCAGGAGTTTGGAGGTGGAACAGGCTTTATGGCCAAGAGACCTAGACCATGGAGGAAAGGAATTGTTAAATAACTTAGGAATGGGGAAATAAAATCATTCTGGGTAAAGCGCTTCACAAACAAATGCAGAAACCTGGGATTTGTGGTTTTCTAGAAGAATGAATACTCACATACTCTTTGTAAGTAAAAATTTCAATTTGTATTTGGCTGGCAATTATAGAAAATGAAAAGTGGAAAATGGGGCTAGAGCTTGGGAATGAGGGGGGGGAATAGGACGGTCAGAACAAATAATATACAGAAATGAAGAGTCGATTGAAGACCTGAGTAAGGGAGAGTATCTAAAGTAGCTGCATATGAGATTAATCTGGTGAAACTGTGTTGGTGGGGCAGAGGGAACAAACTGGACCAAGTAGTTCCATGAATGAGGATTTGGTAGGAATTAGTGCAGGAATTGAGAGGCTGCGCAGAACTGAAACAACGGATAGGAAACATCAGGAAGTTTCTCCAAGAATAGGCATTTGAAGGAGAAACTCATCGGAATACACTGACTTCACATTCTGTAGCGCATCCTGACAGAAATACAGAGATCACTGGGAATATGGAAGTCAGCACTAGTCCAGGGTATATACTTGGAATTAGGAGTCATCCAGATAGAAAATAATAGTGAAATGGGGAAGCTGTGAGGTTCGAGGATGGCTGGTGGAAAAAATTATAATAGTAAATGCGGATTCTTAAGAGAGGCTGTGGCCTGAAATACAGACTGGAGGAAGGTTTCTTTCTGGAGGGTTTGAGAAGGAGAAAGAATTTAAGTCAGCAAAAGAGATAAAAGATCTAATTGCAGAGCAGTGTGATAGCTAGGTAATAAGAGGAAGACAATCAGAAGATCGAGTATTGCAGAATCTTGCAGACTGTGGAATAAATCACATGGCGCACGCGGGCAGAGTCTTGGCAGCCTGTGTGGTCCCTGAGCCCTGCGGGATGATCCCTTAGAGCAGAGCCAGGAGTAAGCCCTGACCACCACTGGGTGTGACACAAAATAAAAACAGTCAAGAAAGACTGGCTAAAAATATATGGCAATAATAGCACCAAATAAGTTCACGTTCTTGCTACCTTTGGTGAAAGTGTATGCCAATAGGCTTGAAGGTGGAAAATAAAGGGAAGAAGAGTTGGGAATCGGAGTCCTAAATTTATTGGGAGAGAGCCCTGAATGAGAGGGATATTGGGAAAAGGATGGGATTTTAGAGGAGGCAGGAGGAAAACATGGTAGAGAAGTCCCAACTCTTTCCCCTGGAAAGTCCTTGAGATTTTGAGGAATCAAATTTTGGGATGGATGTGGGAGCTGAAGACAGATGGCTTTCCTGTTCTAAACCAAGCACAACACAAAGTACTTGATGGTGTGTGATATTTAGCAGATGTCCGTTCGGGTGTAGTCACCAAACAACCCACTCCATCACCGACAGGCATTGAGTCTGGAACAGCCTGTACAGGGCCTCCCACAGGTTTTCCTTGAGTTTCTTATCACATTCATTTTTGTGTAACTGTGACAGGCTTTGCTAACATAAGTTAGCAAAAGAAGGTGAGATGGTGAGGTTTGTTTGGGTTTTTTTTTGGTCACACCCAGCGATGCTCAGGAATACTCCTGGCAGTGCTCAGGGATTGAACCCAGCTGGGTGGTTTGCAAGGCAAATGCCATACCCATTGTACTGTTGCTGTGCCCTCTCCCTTTTTTCTTTTAAAAGAACAGTCTTTTTTAGTTCATGATTTAATATTATACCAATACTTAAAATATATATTCGGGACCATGTAGTTGGCTTAAAGGGCTGGAGTACATGTTTTGCATTTCGGAGTCTTGGGTTCAATCCTTGGCACCACATGGTCTGAGCACTCTGAAGGATCCCTGAGCTATAGGCCAGGAGTAGCCCTGAACACCACTGACTGTGTTCCACCTCCCAAATAAATGCATTATTAAAATCCGCATCGAAAACTCAATAAAAGAAAAAGTCATAATATAAGCTATTGTATACCTCTTAAGGATCTAAAAGAAAACAGTCTTAAGGAGTGATAGCAGGGGAGAGCTAGTCGACCTCCTGATTAATCTTTGAAGCAGACAATGAATCAAAAGGCTGGACATAAATGATCTCCTTTCCCCAAAGTTTTCCTGAGAATTCAGTTCTCGCACTTCAAGAGAGCTTGTCTGATGATCACACAAACATCATTCAACGCTAGTAACTTATTTGTAATAATAGAAACAAGAGACCCAAGCTAAGAATTTATTGATTAAGAGTCTAATAAGAATGCTTTGATTGTGATTCAGGAAGCCTGTAATTGCTAAGTGACCAGTGTACATAATCAATGTGAAAAAGCACTGAGGAAAAAAATCTCTGGCTATAATCATAGCCAAATTGTTGCTCAGGACAATTTGGCTATGGTTATAGCCAGAGATTTTTTTGTTCCTAAGTTGTCAAGTCAGAAGCACTAAACAAAATAACAATATACACCCAGGCACACCAGGCCCGAGAGGCCTGTTTTTTGCAGGTAAATTGAGAACTGCCATTCTGGCATGAAATCCAGCGCTATTCGCAGGCAGTCTTGGGCGCTCAAGGATTCCACGAAAATCCTTGGGAGGCTTTGGAGGCTGGGAGCAGCCAGCTGGTTCTGTGGGAGTTCCTTTCATTGCAACCAGGTGGAACAGCTCACTGCTCTCTTTTGTTCCTTGTGTTTCCGTTTACGGAGTCGACATTTTAATTTTCTCGGCATTTTGTTGCTTTTTCTATTTCCCTCTTAGAGCAAAATTGTTTTTTTTCCTCCGTCAACGGTTTGATGACCTTTTGTTTGTTACTTAAATTGTGGTTGGCTGCTGCTTTTTTCCCCCTGGTCTTCCTGAACAGGTCATAAATCACAAGACAGTTACTAATCGGAAAGCGAGAAGAAAACCAGATAAAATAAAATACGCAAGAAAAAATTGTTTAAAAAAAAAAAAACCTCAACTTTTAGCCTCGGCTTCGGCCAAGTAGTGTTCCCGGGGCTCATCAGACGCCAAGCCTCGTGAAAAGACAGGTCACGGGCAGCGGATCGAGACCGGATCTGTCCTGGGCAGCGGATCGAGGCGGATCCCAGGTGGAATCGATCCGTGTACTTCGCTTTTCCACGTGGCACCAGACTCTTCCGCAACTGTCACCGTGAACTCCAGCCCCAGCGCAGCCTCGGAGTTCAGCGGGCAACACAACGGTTGGGTGCCTTTGCTCCCCGGAGCGCGCCGTCAGGCGGTCCCTGGCGCCCCCACGCGTCGTGACCCCCCATCGTGCGCAACTTCAGCCACGGCGACCCGAAGCGCCGGCTCCGGGGCGGGCGGCTTCCAGGTCGGCCACGCCGCAGGCTCCTGAGTGCCGCCGCCACCCGTGGGCGCCTGCGGAGCGGCTGCCACGCCGCACCTGCCCGCGAGGGGCGCGCCCGGGAGCCGGGCCGCGCGCCTCCGGGTCCGCCCGCGCCGGCTCTCCCCGCCCTCCGCGCGCGGCGGACGGCGCTCACCTGTCTGGGCGGCGGGCGCTGGAGGCGGGGGGGGGCCGGCGGGAGCCCGAGCGAGGAAGAGGGCGGGGCGGCTCTCCGCGCGCGTCATCGGAGCACCATGGCGGAGCTGGGAGCTGGCGGCGACAGCCACTGGGGCGGCGACGGTGCGGTGCGGAACGAAACAGGTGACTGTGCGCTGCAGCTCGGCGGGGGTCCCGCGGGAGCGGGCCGGCGGGGGCAGCGAGGCGGGCGGGCACTGCCGCTGGGCGGCCCTGAGCCCCGAGCGCGCCTGCCCTGCGCCCTCCGCGCCGAGAGGCGGCCTCGCGGGCCAGCCGTGCCCGGGGCCGCCAGCGTCCGGCCCCCACTAGGGCCGGGGGGCCCCGCGTGCGCCACCTCGACTTTCGCACAACAGGTGGGAGCCGGCCGGGGAGGGGGGGGAGCGGAGAAGCCCCCGGCCGCTCGCCCGGCTCCCACCTGCGGCCGGGAAACCCTAAACCCCGCCACCCCCATCCCAAGCCGGCTCCGGCCGGAAAATCCTGGGCCAGTTGCTTTGGGGAGGATTAGCAATCTCGGGCGCCGTCCCCGGGCGCACCTGGTGGCGGGGTCGCGGGGTGAGAGGACCCCCGCCGCGCTGCTGTCCGCTGACCCCACTGCCCACGGGCGGGCGCGCTGGACTTAGGTCCCGGGAGGGCGCAGTCCCGAGCCGGCTGCGGGATGCTGCGGACCTGCGCGGTGCGGACTCTTGCACGCGTTTTTTGGGGGGTGCAGCAGCCCGGGTAGGAACGCCGGCCCAGCTCGCGAGGCCTGTAGAAGGAGGAACCCCATTTCTCCCGTCCGCTCACCCAGGGATCAAGGGTTCACATCTCCAGTAAAGGCACTACCGCCTACAGGAAGGACATTGCTCTCCTCGTAGTTTTGGATTGTTTCGTGTTTTGTTTTTTGGGTTTTTTTTTTTTTCTGTCTATTTTTGGCCGGTAAACTCTTTCTGGTACCTTCCTACATTTGGGATGGAGGCGGTGAAGCAGTTACTTATTTTAAGAAGACATTCAAATTGCAGAGTACCCGCTGGCATCTATTTTCTGCGTATACACACACATACACACGCAGTAAGAAACAACTGTTTTCCAAAATGTAAGAAACATGTCCTCCTTCTCAGGGAAAAAAAAAGGGTAGGTGATATGCTGTGCTTATTTGAATGTGAAAAGCCGAGAAAATCTGTAACAGTATTTGCAAATTATTTATCTGCACTGCTCTGGAGAGCTAGGGCACAAAAAATCTAATGACTTAATCCCTGCAAACCAAAATCCCTGAGGTTAAATCCTACAAAGTGGCTTAAACTTGTTTACTTTGAAGTCACTGTTTCCCGTGGGGTGGGGTTTTGTTTTGTTTTGTTTTGTTTTTTGGTCTTGTGTTTGAAAGATTGGTGGTCTTTACAAAGGTGGCAGAGACCTTTGTAATTACTTTAGGGAAGTCATTGTTTTAGGGTGTCAGGCCAGGATTCTCCACACCCAGAGCAAAACAGGCTTTCTCCTGGTGAGTCTGACCCCAAGTCTCTGCTTCTGAAGGGGCTCCAGCTTAAGCCGCGCACCCTGGTGTGTTCTCAAAAAAAAGCAAAGCATTTTCTGGAATGAACAGCTACAGGTTCAGAACTGTGGGCTCTGATCTAGTCAGTGCCTGAGCATGTTAATAAAGAATTGCTCATGCTTCTAACAACTCATTCACAATCACACACGTGACTGTCAGTGACGTTTTCTTTTTATGAAGGAGGGGAATTTACCTTTGCTTCATCAAAAACAAGTCTTCTACACCTTGCCCAGGAACTTCATTTTCTCAAGGAATGAATTTTAGATAGGACCTTCTGTGTAAATTGTGCATTATAATTTGAATTTTTTTTTTCTGGTCTCTACTTTCTAACCCTGGGTTCCTCTCAGTGGTGTGGTCTATATGCTCAGCATAGCATATCACCTACTTACGTGAGGAGGGGCCAAAGAAAGACGAAAAGGTGAAAAGAAAAGTTTTTAATTCATGTAGCAGTATTTTGAGTGAACAGTGACGATTGCATGAATTTTTCTGTTTAATGCATATGAATATGTATATACCTGATTATAGTGTATTTGTTTATTCATTAGGTATATATTTCATATTATATACATTCACAGGCTATCACTTTTATTAACCATCACATGTGTATGTGAGATTTCTACAGGAGAGCAGTGAACTTGTTTTTTATTATCATTGAGTGGGGGAAATGACACTATTTTCTGAGTGATTCATCTTACTGCTTTTTAAAATCTGGTGATTGAAGTAGAGCCCATACTTAAGTGTCTCTTAGTTTTTGTTCTCTGTGCAAAGATCACGGTCTAATTTTCAGATAATTTAGATAGGGCCTCTTAAAATGTGTTTGTAAGTATATACATGTGCAAGGATGATAAGCATCTCCTTGTGTTCCAGATTAAAAAGAGGCAGGAAATTGAAAGAGACTCTATGCAAAACAACATTCAAAAATCATACTTCTGTCAACATATAGTTCTCTTCCAGGAAAAGGCAGACAAGTCACATTCTTCATGAAAGTTATCTTTTATGCTCTGGGAACAAACAGACATTTTTTTATATATTATAATAGAACTGAAAAAACGTAATTGACGTGGAAACAAGTTTTAGATTTTGCCACTAGAGGAAGTCAAGTTCTTTTCTCCAGCTATCACTTTGCGTCGTCACATAGATTGATACTCTTCAGACTATTTCTGTCCAGGCTATTGATATTGAATTTTTTTTGTTCACATCCAAGAACTCTGGAAATGAGCTGTGTGCTTTGTAAGCTACTTTTTGAGAAGCCTGCTGTATAAAGATTAAACTTGAAGTTGCTCTTGACTAATTCACAAGACTGCCCTTTCTTACACAGGAAATAAATTAGTGTCTACTTGGGAATTTTGTTGCTATTCCTTGGAGGGAAATGACTTAGCCTGGAACTGGGTTTTTTCTTTCCTTGCAGTGGGCATTGTACAGGAACGCGGAGCTTTGTGATCTTCCTCACTCTCCCTCACTGCAGTTTTCCCCCAACGTTGAAAGTGATCTTTTAGGTCTCACTTCTCAACATTTATATGTACCTGCAAATAAAGATTTGAAGATTAGGACTCAGGTATTCAATTTACATGGCATTCAACCTGTCCCTTTGAAAATTCAGATCCGAAAGGTTGCAGTGCTTCCTACTAGAAGGCTAGATAACTCTTTTCTCATTGTACCGTGACTGGTTCTTTCATGTCTTGCTAACAGGAAGTCAGCGTTCCTGGACATCTGTGTTCAGGAACATGCGCGTACCCACTATTTTTAGGTGTATGGTAATTTACAGTGGATGTTCTCCAGAAAAAGTTTAGCATCTCTGCCTCTTGTTAATGAAACAAGGGTTGTTTCATTAACAGTCCTTTGAAGGGATATGTTTTTGAAACTCAGATCTCATTATATTGATGGAAAACACTGAGGCCTTGAATAGCATCGAAATACATAGTCGCTATATAGAAAGCATATGGGTGCTAGAAGGTTGAATAAGACGTGCTCCTTGGATTTAGGGAAAACAAAACCCGCATATAATTGCAGATTATGAGATGCATGGTGAAGGAAGAGTAGTTTCTGCCAGTCGTCAAGGTCATACTGGGTAGAAGGACTTAAACTTTTAGGAACCAAGGAGTTAGCCCAAAGGCTAGTGTGAGTGCTTTGCACGGGAGGGTGGGGGTGGGGGGAGCTCACATATGATCTCCAATACCACATGGCCCTCAAGCAATGCTGTAAGTTGTCCCCCTAGAAAAAATAATGTGGCAGGCATGGCCTACGATCTAACATTAAAAAAATCTTAGATTTTCTAAAGTACAAATTAATATATATATATATATATATATATACAAATATATATATAATGTATCATTTTATACACACACACACAAAGTTGAATGAAGGAAAGAGGAGGTGGAAAGGTATGGAAGGAGCAAAACTATAGTTCCAGTGACTCATGTATGAGGCTCAACATGAAACAATCCTAGAAGACCAATTAAAAACAATGGTATGTTACAGCCAAATTGGGGTGTGGTTGGGTTAGGTCTGGATGGTATTCTGTGGGCAGTGGATCAAAATGGACTAAAGATCTCAATATCAGACTTGAATCCATAAAGTACATTGAAGAAAATATAGGAAAAACCCTCACGATTGAAGCAAAGGTTAAGGTGAAACATCACTAACAAAGAACTAGAGAAAGATAAACATAGGGACTACATGAAACTGAAAAGCTTCTGCACCCAAAAGAAACAGTGACTAAGATACAAAAGCAGTCCACAGATGGGAAAGAATATTCACCCAATACCCATGAGGGTTAATATCAGGTATATCAGGCACTGGTAGAACTTTACAAGAAGAAAACAAACAACCCCATAAAAATGGGGACAAGAAATGAACAGAAACTTCAGCAAGGAAGAAATTAATGGCAAAAACATAGAAAAAATGCTCATCATCACTAATCATCAGAGAGATGCAAATCAAAACAACAATGAGATACCACTTTACACCACAGAGACTGGCACTATTCAAAGAGCAAGAACAACAAGGCTGGCGTGGATGTGGGGAAAAGGGGACACTCATCCATTGTTGGTGGGAATGCCGGCGGTACAGCCTTTCTGGAAAACAATAGGACTTTCCAAAGACTAGAAATTGAACTCCCATTTGACCCAGCCAACCACCGGGAATACGGGAAACCAAAAACGCAGCGGAAACACCATCCCTACTTTTATGTTCATAGCAGCATTATTCACAATAGCCAGAATCTGGAAGCAACCAGAGTGCCAAAATCGATGACTGGAAAGAAGCTTTGGTACATCACCAATGGAAACTATGCAGCTGTTAGGAAAAATGAAGTTATAAAAGCCTATGGTGGACTGGAGAAGATATGTTAGTGAAATAGCCAGAGGAGAGAGACAGATACAGAAGATGCTTTTTGGTAATATATGTACTTGTACCAAATCAAGGTCAAGGAAACAATATCAGGAGGTCTTGTCAAGGTGGAGATTATCACAAACGTTGGGAGTCGAGTTTAGGTAAGACAGAAAATGGAACAGGGGGCTACAATAGTCGAGGGTACTATGCAACCTAGAACTGGCATTAATAGAGGCAAAAGGATACAAAGACAACCTTTTAATGTATGTTCTGTAATCCATAGCTGGAAGGGAAGGAAGGAAAGAGAGAGAAAGGGAAGAAATAAAGAACCTGCCATGGAGCAGGGCTGGGGAAGGGGGGGAACCGGGATGTTGGTGGTGGGAGATGGGCATGGTGGAGGGACGGGTGCTGAAACACTGATGACCAAAACCCAAACATGAACTTTAATTGTAAAAAAAAAAAAAAAGATAAAAGAGTAAAAAAAAAAAAAAAAAAAAGAAAGAAAAATATGCATTTTGGGGAAGGGGGATGGGTCCAGTCAGCGATGATTAGGGATTACTCCTGGCTCTGTTCTCAGAAACCACTCCTGGCAGTCGCTGGGGGACCATATGATGCCAGGAATTGAGCCCAGGTCAGCAGACACCTTATCCTCTGGTCTGTATCTGGTCCGAGGAAAACATGTGTTGATTAAAGCATAATACCAGATAATTATAGGACATGTTTAAATTCCAGGGTGAAATTCTAAAATGGCACTCCATTTTGGGAGGTGGGCCCTTCCCAGCAGTGCCCACTAGACTGGAGACTTGACCAGTCAGGCTTGAGGCCTGAGGGTGTGGCTACCCCATGGTGTCAGGGAGCAACGGCCACACCCAGAAGTGCTCTGGAGGCCACGTGGTCCAGGGAGTGAGCCTGGGTCCGCGTGTGCAGCTCCTGGTCTCTGACTCCCCTTTATTGTGGGGGGCACACTTAAGAGCTGGGGAGTTGGGGGTGAGGAGACATACACGGGCCACAAACATGGGACCTGAGCCTCACCCCACTCCCTTGTTCCTGAGGGAAAAAAGGACCCATTTGTTTAGCCTCTCATGCCTCGATACGTGAACAACTTGGGTCATTGACTGTAGCAAAAATTATTTGGCTGGTTGTCAAGGTTGTGATTCCAGGCTTCTGCTGCCCAGAAGTTCGTGACCCGACTCTTTAGTAAGACAGGCAACACCAAACTGGCTTTGGTGTCTTCTTCCGGCTCCATCAGCTTCTGTTCATGCCAGATATTCTAAATGAGTACAGCGCCACCCTTAACCACAGCCCTGGTGGACTCATTTGAATACGGCTCACGCCTGGGTCATAAGGTTATGTTGCTGAAATGATTATCGGGCCCCTTGTGCGGAAGCATCTGTGATCTGATCATTGGTTCTCAGTCTTGGCAGTGAGTTCGAATCACCTGGCCACCTTTAAACATCTCGGCGCCCAGGCTACACACTAGGCAATTATCTGAGAATCTCTAGGGGTGGTGCCCAGATGGCAATATTTTTAAAAATTCCCCAGGCGTCTTCAGTGTTCAGCCAAGGTAGAAGCTGGTTCAAACCATTGTCTCTGTTGCGCTCTTGGATTTGATCCCCCTAGGTCTAAAGTGGGGTATCACGTGCACTCTGCTTACAGAAATCAGCGGAAATCCTAAAGGCATTTCCCTTAGCCCAGTGAGTTTACTCAGTTTCTCTCTTTATTTTGTCGCCAGTAATTTCTGGGGAATTACAGGCGTGACGTGGGTATGTGTGTGCTTGAATAGAGCATGTGCGGGTCTTCGTGTGATGTTTATAAGCTTGGTTATGTGACGTGCGCGGTTCAGCGTGCTCGGTATTCGTTTTCTTTCCATGCTGCTGGCCTTCTTACTCTTCCGCCTCAAAGTAAGGAAAGGTTAGTAATGAAATCATAATGGAAACTTCTTAAGGGAAGTGAATCTTCTTTTCCCAGAGACTGTCTCGGTGAGCTGTGCCCATGTGGTCCCGCATCTCAGCCTCCGCAGACAAGCCCGTGGTGTCTTGTGTCCGCAGATATATGTCCCCAGAATGACATTCTCAGCCACCTGAAGCTAGATTGCCTTGGGCTAAACTTTCTTTCCTGGACCTCAGTCCTTTTTCCTCCTTAGATGTTACTGTGCTGAGATTCGTGCTGGTGACCTCTGCTCTTCTCACTTTGCCTTTTTCCTCAGGAGTATCAGCCACGCTTAGAGCTTTGTGCATCTGTTAGCATGAGTAGCTCGGATTGTCAGTGTCAGAACTGTAGAGGCACCGTAGTTGCCGGGCTTTGCTTGTGCGGCTTTGGAGCTCGCAGTCCTGGTGAGCCAAAGCCTTTATCCGACGGTGAGCTCTCCGTCCTGGTGAACCAAAGCCTTTATCCGACGGTGAGCTCTCCGTCCTGGTGAACCAAAGCCTTTATCCGACAGTGAGCTCTCCGTCCTGGTGAGCCAAAGCCTTTATCTGACAGTGAGTTCTCCGTCCTGGTGAGCCAAAGCCTTTATCCAACAGTGAGTTCTCCGTCCTGGTGAGCCAAAGCCTTTATCTGGGAGGGCTTATCTTTGACAGCTCATTTCCCACTTTCTATTCAGCCTTGTTGGACTGTCTAGTCGGGAGAAAACTTCGACACTAAATGCAGAGTGGTAAGGGATAATGAATAGGGTTGGTCCCCAAGGAAGAAACTATTTTTGATATTTTTCCCCCTTGAAATTATAAGGAAACTGTGGCTATATGGGCTTATGCTCACCATCAAGACCAGTCAGTTATTTAGGGATTCTGTTAAATCATTTCTTTGCGTGAGGAGTTTGGGGTCTGGCTGCTCCACTCTGGGCCTAAGTGAGGGACGCATGCGCCACCTGCCCGTTTCCTTCCTTTCAAGAACAGGGGCAGTGCTGCTCCAGAGGGTGAGGTTTAAATGAGTTCATGCCTGTCATGTGTGTGCCCGACGCCGCTTACGCAGGCCGCGTTGTTGTAATCTTTGTGGGCACGGTTATTAGGGCTTAGTACCGTGTCAAGGTGGAAATGCGGACTAACCCTGGCATGCTAAACTTCTCCCTCAAGCAAGTTTTTAGTGTAATTGTCAAGTCTCCCTAATGAATCACAATGTAATGCTGACTCAGACCTAATTTCAGCTGTGTGATCATGTTGTGATTGATTCAGCTCAGTGTAGCAAACATCGGCTTCATCACCAAGACACAGGCTGGTACTCTGGAAAACCTATAAAGAAAATCAGGAGAAGGGTTCTTAGGCCATAGTTGGTGATGCTCAGAGGCTAGCCCGGGCTCTGTGTTTAGGAGTGACTCCAAGCAGTGCTTGGGGACCGTGTGTGGTGCCAGGCTTAAACTGTAGTGTCAGGCTGCATGTAAAGTCACCACGCCAGCTCCTGTATTGACTGTCCAAGCCACAGAGTTGCCCAGGAGAAGGCCACACACTCCAGTGTCCTATAAAAGGTCAGGTAGCGGGAAACCCCACCAAACACTTTACGACTTCCGTTTGTTTATTTTTGTTTGTCTTTTGTTTGGGGGTCACACCTGGCATTGTTCAGGGTTTACTCTTGGCTGTGTGCTCAGGTACCACTCTTGGTGGTCTTAGGGAGCCACAGGGAGTGCTGGGAATTGAACTTAAGTCAGCCTTGTGCAAGGCAAGCCCCCTACCCGCTGTACTGTCTCTTTAGCCCCTCATTTCATTTATATGTTAAAAAATTATTAGACTCTTACTGTTCTAAATTCAAAGTTCTTCCTTAAATTATTATTGCTACAGAATGCTTGCATTTTAAATCATAAGGATGGAAATCAGTTCACTCTAAATCACAAAAATAAACTTCCCAGAGGTACTTTGATTTTATTTACTCTTTATTTGGGGAACTCTGTAGACCCAGAGCTAGCAGTGCGCCGCAGGGGAGCCGGGCATTGGGGCTGTTTGGGAAGGACTCTGATGATTCTGTGCTGTATTGTGGAGTGTGTTGTGTTCTCTTAGATGTGGAAGCATGATTATGGAGCAGTCTGCAACCTGGCAGTGATGAAAATGAAAAGCTTTGGGTTATATAATCCTCCTTCCTTTCAGTTTGGAACATCTAGAACCAGCTCTTTCCCCACAGATGTAGATAAAGCCTGGCCCTGGCATGATCAGTTTTTGTTTTAGGGGTTTGGGAGTATCTTCTGCCAAGCCTGTGTGCAAACAGGGACCAAGTAGTTCTGTCTCAAAAAGACAAGAAGAGAATTTTGACTCCTGCACTGCAGAGATTGCATGTCTGAAATAATTATTTTTCTAAAACCTACTGGCAATTGTAGTAACTTTAATAATGGAAATGTAAAGGGCCGGAGTAATAGCACAGCTGGTATGGTGCTTGCCTTGCGCTGGCCGACCCGGAGTGATCCCCGGCATCCCATATGGTCCCCTAGCACTGCCAGGAGTAATTCCTGAGCAAAGAGCCAGGAAGTAACCCCCTGAGCGTTGCCGGGTGTGACCCCAAAAAAGCAAAATAATAATAATAATAATGATGATGATAATAATAATGATAATGATAATAATGGAAATGTAGTCAGTTTGTTTATAAAATGCGAAAGTGTTCCATTTTTAGGGGCCAAAGCATTAGTACAGTGAATAGGACGTTTGCCTAGCATGCCACCCACCCAGGTTTGATCCCTGGCATCCCTGAGCACCGCCAGGAGTGTTCCTGAGTGCAGAGCTAGGAGTAACCTCTGAGCATTATGAGTATGACCCCAAAACCAAAAAAAAAAAAGTATTCCAATTTTTAGTGTTTAGGGAAGTTTTCCAAACACTCCCTTTTCATTAGTAATCCTTCCTTCCTTGCCTATCTTAAATTCACATGCCCTTTAAGGGGAGGTTTAGGATATGAATGAGAACTTGGGAGGCTTTAGGAAAGAAGTTTGGAGCACCGGAGTGTGTGTTGACCTGTTTATCCTTCTGAGATGTTCGTCCTTCCTTCTTTCCTCATAGACTCCCTTAAACTCTTGATGGCCCTAGGTCAGATAAAACAGGGAGCAAATATACTTTTTAAAATATGGGGGTTTCAGGTCTTTTGGAGACCATGTGCTGGGGCCACTTCCCCCCATCCTGGCTCGCCCCATAAAGGCCCTCTACTGAGTTTCTTATATCACCTACCAGACTCCCCATTTCTGTCAATTCTGATTGTAGTTTTCTTATTTACCAGTCTCATAATTTTGTGCTTTACTTACTACCCTTTTCACCATGTTTTTGAGATCAATAAACACATCTGCAACACTAAAGTCGTTCTCTGAGAGTTTAAAGCACTGCTTGGTACTGGTACAGCCTTCTGTGCTATTATTTTCTCTCACTTTGCTTGGTGGGCTTCTAGGCCTCTTCCCCCATTGTTTTTGCTCTGTTCCTGCTGTGCTGAGCCTGAACCTCCTTTGGGATTCCTGAGGGATTAGGCTGAGGGTTGCTCCTCTTCTCCACCTGGATTCTGGAGTCAGGAAGTGTCAGCAGGCAGTGTGCGATGTGATGGGTAGAGCTGGCCTAGGCACCGCCACACTCTTCAGGAGATGTGGCAGTGGGCCTCCGGGGATGGCAGAGGCCAACGTGGAGACTGCTGGGAGACAGCCAGAATGGAGGGGAATCTGCTTCCAAACCCTGAAAGCTCCCAGCAGCCTCAGCCAGGAGAGTAACCTCACCTGGAAGGTCAGAGGAGCAAAATAAATAAACAACAACATTAAAAAAGAAAAGATAAAACAAATAGAGGATTTGTGTCGTTTGGCGATTTTCTTCTTATTCTTTTGTGTTTTTTGTTTGCTTGTTTTTGGGACCCTGGGGTTACTTCTGTCTCTGCACTCAGGAATCACTCCTAGTGGTACAGGGACCATATGGGATGCCAGGGGTCAAACCTGGACCGTCTGTCTGCATGCAAGCCCCCTACCTGCTGGCCCACCAACCCAGCCCCCAGCATTTTCTTCCTCTAAGTTGATTTCAGAACTATGCCTGACCTGGGAATTTATATATACAAATATATTTTTTCTGATACTTTTTCTATTACAAGGATTGCATCTAGTTAATAAGAAAACAAATCAGTAGCAATGTAAGGTTGTACCCTCCAATTCTCTTATAATGTCTCATGAAAAGATCTTTCTTTCTAAGCACCACTCCATTCACATGCTTACGTGTTTTATTTCCTTATTGAGAGAATAATTTGCTTCATGACACCAGGAACGCCTTTTTATGAACTGAAATATCTGCCCTCCCGAAAGCTAAAGCTAACGCGAAGACTGTTCATGTAAAGACGGAAAGGATTGTTTGATAATGCGTTGAAGCTGACCATTTGTTCATTCGTTTTGGAGACCACACCCAGTAGTGGTCAAGGGCTAGTGCTGCTGGGTTGGGGGGGGGGGGGTGTTAGGAGTAGCTCCAGGGAAATAGGGGGATGAAATCTGAGCTTCCTACTTGCAAAGCATATGCTCCATCCAGTTACTGTGCTCTCTGGCCCAGTAATGGATTCTTAATAAGAAGCCACTGGTGAAAAAGGAAAGGGGGTTTGTTTTCTAAGCTGTCCTGACCATAGTGTATGACTGATACTCAGGGTTGGAATATGCAGTATTCAGCTAATTGTGATTATTACGATAATGTGCACAGGGATTTTTGACTTTACGAATAGCTTATTTTCATCTGCAGCCTGTTGATTTCATTGTGGGAGTGCTAAGTCTCTCTGGGGTCAGTGACTTGTGGTTAATCTGTCAGCTTGACTAGATAGGCCACAGGGCCCATTTGTTTGGCCCTATCTTACAGGGAAGGTATTTTGTAGATGTGATTAGCATTACACTCAGTTGACTTTGAGTGAAGGAGTTTACCCTTGTGCCTGATCCAATGAGTTTAAAAGCTTGAAGGACAAAAACCAGTTTTCCAGCGAGAAAGGAATTTGCCCTCCAAGCACCATACTGAGCTGCCATCCAGATTGTGGATTTGCCAGCCCTCACAGTCACAGTCATTACTCCATCAATTAAGTCTCTTCCTTTATATAATTTGGATATTCTATTCTCCAGAGAAGCAGAACTAAAAATCTATCATATTGGGTCTTTTTGGGAAAACACAGGCTGATACATTCATCCTCAGAATAAAAATGTTTTGGGGTCTAGAGCAATAGTACAGTAGGTTGGGCTTTTTGCCTTGCACACCACCAACCCGGGTTGATCCCTGGCATCCCATATGGTCCCTCGAGCACTGCCAGGAGTAATTCCCGAGTGCAGAGCCAGGAATAACCCCTGAGCATTTGACCCAAAAAAGAAAAAAAGAAAAGAAAAAAAGAAAACATGTGTTTCTTTCCAAGTTACACAAAAGCATTTCAAGCACTTTTTTGGTGTTGTTCTTGTGTTTTTGTTTGGGGAGGTGACACCTTAGCTTACTGCTTCCTCCTGACTCTGCTCACTGGGCAGTGCTTGAGGGACCGTATACAAGGGCTGGTTTGAATTTTGATCTCTCTCTCTCTCTCTCTCTCTCTCTCTCTCTCTCTCTCTCTCTCTCTCTCTCTCTCTCTCTCCCCCCCCCCTTCAGTACTTTCTTAAGAGATTAAGAAATTAATTTAAAAGGGAAAGCAGGATTTTAAAACCTTTTTTTTTTTTTTTTTGCTTTTTGGGTCACATCCTGCAATACTCAGGGTTTACTCCTGGCTCTCACTCAGGAATTACTGCTTTCTGGCAGTCCTTGGGGGGACCATATGGGATGCTGGGGATCGAACCCAGGTCAGCCACATGTAAGGCAAATGCCCTACCCGCTGGACTATCACTCCGGCCCCTTAATACCTTCTTAAATAACAGAACTGTAGACTTAATTTATGTTTCATTTAATTATAGGGAATTTTAATAGACAAAACTGGGACAGACAGCCTGATATCCAGGGACAAGACCCAGACAGACAGCCGGGTACCCAGGGGCAGGACCCGGACGGACAGCTGGGTACCCAGGGGCGGGACCCTGATGGACAGCCGGGTATCCAGGGACGGGACCCTGATGGACAGCCGGGTACCCAGGGACGGGACCCTGATGGACAGCCGGGTACCCAGGGACGGGACCCAGACAGACAGCTGGGTATCCAGGGATGGGACCCCGACGGACAGCCGGGTACCCAGGGACAGGGCCTGCTGGACTCACCACATGTTCCACAGTGAATTTTGAAGACATTGTGGACCTCTCATGTTTTTTACTGGCTTAGAGGCAAGGCAGCACTCTTGTTTAAAGGCCCGTAAAATGATTCGCTGAATCGGTTTACTGTTCTTTATATCTCTCTTCACACACAGCACTTTAGAATTCATTGCGCCGCCACAACCATAGTGTCAATATCCATCTATCATAAACTCCTCACCTGGGAAAACCTGTAGAATTTGCCTTTGTGCTTTTTTTTTGGCCGCATTCTTGTAGAGATTTTCTCATAGTAGGTTGGTTGGTGCAAGTTTTCAGGATTGGGAAAGTTGGGGACATCTGCAAGCCTGGGGTACAGAAGTCACAATGTGGTTGTCTTCAGACCAGAGCTCTCCTATATGCTCCTGTTTCTGCGCTTTCAGTCTTAAACCTCTGATGGAGCTCGGTCCAAAGAGGAAAATCATCCAATACGACTGTTGACAAACAGACATGCAGGGCCAGAGTGATGGTACAGCGTGGAGGTGTTTGCCTTGCACATGGCCAATTTGGGTTTGATCCCCAGCATCCCCCGTGGCCCCCCAAGCCTGCCATGAATAATTCCTGAGTGCAGTGCTAGGAGACAGCCCTTGAGCACCGCTGGGTGTGGGGCCCAAATAAAATAAAAGCAAAAAAGGAAGCCACGTGACATTGGAGTGCAGAGCAGTGGTGACAAGGGCCAGGACTATGGGAATCGCCGGGCTCTGTTCTGATGCCTCCTGGATGTGTTTCCCTGGATAGGACACTTCAGTTTCCATTTCCATCACGTCAGGGCCTCACAGGCTCAGGAGAGATACTAGGTTTTTGTTCGTCTAGCAGGGCAGCCATCCCCTGTCATCTTCCCAGCGTTTGACACTGGGACGTCTTCCGTGATGGAATCACAGGTGGCTGGGTTTTAATGACTTCAGTCAATGGTCCTGTTGCAGCTTCCCAAACTAACCAAAAGCAGAAGTTCTTCCTTCCCTCGGCACCCTGTAATTTAGTCATTTTGATCCTGCAGAGTCTTGTCTTTTCTTTAGAGAAAATTACTCTTTCAGACAATCCTCCCAAGGATTGCCTTGGAAGAAGAGATGACAACTCTTCTTCCTCCTAAGAGTTGTTTTGATGTGTTTTCCAGTTAGCTTGGTCTAGTTATTTTTATATTTCATGTATGAGTGAAATCAAATAATTGTCTTTCATTTCCTGACTTTTTTTTTTTTTTGCTTTTTTTGGGGTCACATCCGGCAATGCTCAGGGGTTTCTTCTGGCTCTGCACTCAGGAATTACTCCTGGCGATGCTCAGGGACCATATGGGATGCTCGGGATCAAACCCAAGCCGGCACAAGCCGGCACGGCAAGGCAAACGCCCTACTCTCTGGGCTATCACTCCGGCCCCTTCCTGACTTATTTATTCAGCATAATCACTTCAAGTCCTATCCATGTTGTTGAAATGACATGACTTTATTCTTTTAATAGCTGAGTAGTAAGTATTCCGTTGAGTATCCCTGCTGTAGCTTGTTTGTTCTCAGAATTGCTTTGGCTATCCTTACTTGGTCTTTCATGTTTCCAGACATACTCCTTAAAAGTAAGTGATATTAAGCAACTTTTCATGTGCCTATGGGCTGTCTGTATGTCTTCTTTGACTAAGTGCCTATTCATGTATTTGGCCCTATTTATTTATTTATTTGGCTTTTGGCCATATACCTGGCAATGCTCAGGGGGTTACTCCTGGCTCTACACAAGGGAATTACTCCTGGTGGTGTTCAGGGGACCAGGAGACTCCAGGAATTGAATCTGGGTTGGCCGTGTTCAAGGCAAGTGCTCTACCCTGTACTATCTCTTCGACCCATTTTTTTTTTTTTTTTTGTAATTGGACCATTTTGCGTGGTGCTGGGATGAGGGATAAGGGCTGACCTTTTTGGGTCTGTCAGTGCTCAGGTACCATCAGAGCCACACCTGGTGGGCTGAGGGGCCATCAGGATATACCTGGTTGTGCTCAGGGTACCATGCAGTAGCACTGTTCACATACCAAGCACGTGCTTTACCACGTGAGCTATCTCCTTGTCCTGTGTGTGCTGTATTTTTGCTGTTGTTGAGGTTGAGATACATGAGCTCTTCATATATTTTGTAGAGCAAGTCTTTGTTGGATATATGATAGGTGAATATCATTCTTAGTTGCTAGGATACCTTTTTGTTTTTGTATGTAAAAGGTTTTAAATGTTATGGAATGTGATCTATTTATTTTGCTTCTGTTTCCTTTGCTATTGGAGTTAAGTCTCCATATACATTTCTGAGGTTGAAGTTCAGGAGTGTATCATCTGTGTCTTCTCTGTGTTTATTTATCTTTAACCCATTTGAATTATATTTTGTTTATGGTGGTAGTGATTTCATTTCTTGCTTTTTTTAAAAATGTAGATAACCCAGTTTCACCACACCATTTGCTGAAGAAGCTTTTCTCCATTCTCTGGTTTTTCTTCCATACCAAATATTTTTGATTACTGTTTATTAGTATTATAGTTTGTTTATTAGTATGTAGAGTTTCAAGCTTCAAATTGTCTTCTTTTCTCTCAGAATTCCTTTGGCTGTTCATGGTCTTTTGTGTTTCCATACACATTTTAGAGTGTCCCTAAACAAATATCACTGGATTTTGATAGGAATCTCGCTGAATCTGTAAATCATATTAGGAGTGAGAAACCTTTTTTTTCTCAAGGGCTATTTGGATACTTACAACATCATCAGTGGGCCATAAAATATGTGCATACAGGCCAGGCCCTGGACAGCTGATGGGAAGCATCTGTATCTGTTTTGTAGGAATACAAGACCAAACCTCAGGATTTCACAGACCTTGTCTGACCCTTAGGCAGATCCACGGGGCAGAGCTGCTGCCCGTTCTCCCTGTGCTCATCTGATCATGAGGCATCTGGGAGGGGAGGCAGATTCTAGCCCTGGCCAGACATTCCAATAGAACCTCAAAAGAAGCCTGAGAATCCCCCACACCTTGAGAGCAGCCATCTTCAACATCCAGACTCCATAGCTCATCAGAGGTCCACCCAAGAGAAAAGCTGATCTCTCCCTGTTGTGGTTCATCAGAAAATGCACGAGATGAGAGCCTGCTACTGAGAGTATCCCACCTGCACGGCAGAGCACGGCAGAGCCTGGCGAGCTACCCAGGTCGTATTTGATATGCCAACAACCAGTAACAATTATAGACCTCAGTCCCATGACCTAAACTAATAGTTTGAGACTCTTTGTGTACTTGGAGCGAGCAGATGCCCTTGGGCTACACTAGCACAAGACAGGACTATGGAGATGTTGCTGGTGCCCACTTGAGCAAATCGATGAACGGGAAGACAAGTGATAGAAGTGATACAAGCTTTCTCTTCATTTCCCTTTCCTCTCATTCATTAACTGCATATAGAAATACAACCAGTTTATTTTATTGGTTTGTATCCTGCTGGAGTCATTGTTTTGTTTTGAATTTTATTCTAAGCACTTTGGTTTACAAGACTCTTAGTGACCGGTGTCCTGCATGCACGGTCCTCACCACCCCTACCCGAGAGTGCCCACTCCCTCCACCTTGTCCCAGTGTCTCCCCGCACCTGAATCATCCTTCCCCTCCCCAGCCTTTCATCCTCTGGGGTAGCTTCCTATGGAAGACCATTTCTCAATTTCTGTTGCCTTTGGACATTGTTATTGAATGCTTTCCTTGTTTCTAGTAGATTTTATGTTTTAGGAGTCTTTACAGTTTTCTGTGTGCATTATCTTATCATCCAGAGGAACAAGTTTTACTTCTTTACCAATTTAGGTTCCTTTTTACATCTTTTCTTGCCTAATTGCTCCATATGGAACTTCTAAAACCGTGTTGAATAATAGTGGTAAGAGCAGAGATCCTTGTCTTGTTCCTGACCTTAGGGGAAAGCTTTGAGCATGATGCTATCTGTGGGTTTGTCATACTTAGTTTTTATTGTATATGACCTTTGTTATGTTGAGGTATATCCATTCTATTGCCCATAGTGTTTTCTGTTTTTTTTTGTTTGTTTGTTTTGGGTCACACCCGTGATGCTCAGGGTTACTCCTGGCTCTGCACTAGGGAATTACTCCTGGCGGTGCTAGGCCGGGAATTGAACCCAGTCAGCTTCATATGCCTTACCCGCTGTTCTCTGGCCCCTATTTTGTGTACTTTTTTTAAAAATGAGATTAAATATTGTCAAATGCTTTTTCAGCCACTATTGATATGATTATGCAGATTTTGGTTTGGGGTGGGAGGGTTGTTTGTTTTGGGGCCACACCCAGCAGTGCTCAGGCCTTACTCCTGGCTCTGTGCTCAGGGATCACTCCTGATGGGCTCAGGGGACCATGTGGGATGCCAGGGATTAACCTGGGCCAGCCGCATGCAAGGCAAACACCTCCCCATTGTACTATGTCACTAGTTCCTGATTATGTAGTTTTATGTTTTGTTTATGCAGCGAGCTACAGTAGTTAGTTTGCATATATTGAGCTATCATTGCATCTGGATTGATTCCCACTATTCTATGATCATTGCTGATTCTATTTGCCAAGATTTTGTTGGAAATTTTCACACATGTGCTTATATTGTCCTTGACTAGTTTGGGAATTAAGATATATTTACTTTACAACAATATTTCAGAGTGTTCTCCACACTTCATACTCTTTCTGGGAAAGTGAGAGGACATGTATTATATCTTAGAAGGTCTAGTAGAATTCACTAAGAAAGCACACTGTCCTAGACTTTTGTTCATGAGCTTTTTGATTACTGTTAAGATTTCTGTACTCGTGAGTGGTCTCTTTGAGCTTTATTTCTTTCTGGTTCATCTTGTGGGGTGCGTAATTATAAAAATTTAACAACGTAGTGATTCCTTTTTTGCTTCTTTGGGTCACACCCAGATATGCTCAGGGATTATTACTGGCTCTGCAATCAGGAGTTATTCCTGGCAGTGCTCGGGGACCATATGGGATGCCTGGATTCGAACCTGGGTTGGAGGTGTGCAAGGCAACGCCTCCCCGTGTGTTGTAGCTCTGACCCCTTATTGAATCTTTCGATTGTTTCACATAGATGTCCATAGTCGTCTCACAGTCCTTTTGTGTTTCAATCTTTTGTTACACTCATTTGCTCTTTTCTGTTTCTTTTTTATTGTATTTTCTCTTATTCTAGATAAGTATCAGTTTATTTTTTCAAAGAGCCAGGTAATTTTTCTTTGATTATTTGAATCATCTTTTTTGTTGCTATTTTGTTACTTTGCACTGTTATTTCCTTTGTTTTTCTGAGTTTTTAAAATTTGTTGTTTCCTAGTTACTTTAACTATAAGGTGTTTTTGAGACTTTTCTTTCTTGCTGATGTGGGTTATATTGCTCTGAACTTATCCTTGCCCATTATACTATCTCTCCCGTCCCTCAAACATTTTCTAATGGTGATGCTCCAACATAAAACAAAAACATGATGCAAACAGACCAGTGGTGAGTCGGGTAACTTTTAGAAGGACAGTCATGAGCATCAGCCCAGTTTTTCTGACCCATTGATTGATTGATTTGCCCCATTAATAATTGTGTAACTCTAAGGATTTCTGAACGCATTTTAAACTATGTCAAGAAGTTTTTAAAATGAGCTTTTATAAAGAATCATCACTAAGA
Organism: Cryptotis parvus; assembly: GCA_021461705.1. Taxonomy (NCBI): domain Eukaryota; kingdom Metazoa; phylum Chordata; class Mammalia; order Eulipotyphla; family Soricidae; genus Cryptotis; species Cryptotis parvus. The sequence continues at coordinate 99,437 of JAJIBD010002595.1, read as the reverse complement.
AGGACAAACGGGAGAAACTAAAGGGATCCTAACATGTCACTAGAGCTAACAGCACTTTAAGATGGCATTTTAGGTTGGGACTTCGCTAAAAATACTTATGTTTAAGAAAGGGTTTTGGAGAAAGCTGAGCATTTCTGTATTATAACAAGTAGATAAATGAGCCCATGGGTTCAACATTTGTTTTATGGCAGAACAGACGTGGGAAAATGGGCTCTGTTGGCATCACGAAGGATTCACCATGTAGCAAAGATTTATAGAAATGTTATAAAAGGCACGGCAGGGACCTAGTACTTGGTTGACGGCCCATCGCTTCTAATATTTACAGTTTTTCTGACAAGCCTATTAACAAAAGGTGGTAAAATGAAGATCAAAGCAGACCTGCCATTTGTTTTTCTTTCAAAGGGCCTGTCTTTGTGCAGTTTCTTTGTGTACTGATTCTCTGGGAACTCAGCAGCTCGCTGCAAGATGGCAGAACATGTGCTGTGCCACTTTGCCACAGAAGCCATCCATAAGGGCGTCATTCTAGACAGCTGTGCACGTGGAGGGGGCGAGGAGACTTGGAGATGCTGATGGCCAAGCACCGACTCCAGAGTATCGCTGAAATCAGTTCCTCTGGGTAATCACCTCTGATCTAAAACGTGGAAAACATGTCAGTATTTGTGGGCCCCACTGAAGCCTCCGCATATAGAACCTGTAATTTCCCAGTCACCGGTCAGTCAGTCCCAAAGCAATAATTTCTGTCTTCAACTACTGTACTTGAATCACACAGACCCGGCTCTTTTCCCCTCCGGTGACTGTTATGTAAAGCTCACCAGGCCTTTAGAGAGAAAATGCTACATAGCCACCGCCTCCTCCTCCCAGGACCGGCAGATTTCTCTTTGCAAGAGTTTTCCTCTGAAATTTCCTGGGCTCTGCTAATGTCAGAGTTTATGGTCACAAAATCACAGCTTCAGGGGTGTAATATGAACAGAAATCAGAGGTGTCTGTCTGCATCCAAGTGCCTCGTGGGTTGAGTCTTTTCTGTGACATTGCAACAGTGGGGCCCGGTCTTGAGCTGACTTCCCAGACAAACATCAGCCAGTTCAGCTCATGTTTCATACTCCTTGGAACCAGGCCAAAGATGGCAGGCAGTGAGGAGAGGGCAGACATTAATTTCTTGTGTCCTAAGAAAGCCAGCCTGGAGGTGTGCAGCGGCCTGGAGTGGAAACAGGGTTTCTGAAGTGCCTCAAGGCCTGTTTTTTTGTTCATGGTGTGCTGGCGGGACCATTTTCACCCTTGATTTCGAACGCATTTTGTGACTCCACCGGGAAAATAAGCAAAATTTTCCTCTGCATAAAGCCAGTAAAATTTACCCCCCTTATACTAAGCAGTGTCTTATTTCTCTCAAGCTTGTACAAAGTCCCCATTAATACATCACTTATTATTGGAACAATTTAAACAGAACTTGTGCAAAACAAATGGACTATTGGAAATCTCCATGCCCCAGTTCCCATGAGGTTCTGTAGAGTAGGTGAGGCATGGGATAGTTGTGTCACTTCAAATTGAAGACAGTTACTAGCGCTGGGGAAGAACTCAAGAATTTAGAGTCATAGTCATTTACTTGGGGGCATATTTAATTTAGGTCTCACCACCCCTTTTTCTATATTTTGATTTGTGTCTGAGAGTAAAAAGAAATCTATAGCCTGATAGTCTTACAGGGGTCAAACCTCACTAACCTCCATGTGTTCGTAAAAGACTGGGTTGGGCGCTTGGGAAACTAATCACAACTGTGTGTGTGTCTGGATGAGGCAAACTGTGTACTTCGTGAGCAGGAAAACAGCCCTCCTTTGTAATGATGATTGGAGACAGGGCTGTGGCCGAGTGCAGCCATGTGGTGCTGGAGTCAGGAATTCCCGGAAAGCAAGACCAATGCTTCATGGCTCTGCAGCATTGGGACTGGACTTAATCCCAAGTTAGTGAATTAACTGCACCTTTTGGCTTGAGCCTCTTTCGGCCAGATGCTGACTCCTCTCAAGATGTCTGTAACTGCAAAGGTAATGTGTGATGCCTCCCACACAGTGCTCCATGCCATAAACCTGCTCTTGATCCCAGAGACTGGGACCTTTTCTTTATTCTTCCTCTCTGGATTATATGAGCTAGAATCACTTTTGGATTCTGTGGGTTAAGTCCCCATTTCTCCCCCTGTAATTGGTGTGAAGCCTAACTTGTATTCTAGAAAGAAGGAAGGAGGAAAGGAGGGAAGAAGGGAGAGAGGGAGGGAGGGAGGGAGGGAGGAGGGAGGGAGGGAGGAGGGAGGGAGGGAAGGAAGGAAGGAAGGAAGGAAGGAAGGAAGGAAGGAAAGGGAAGGGAAGAAGGAAAGGAAGGAAGGAAAGAAGGAAAAAAGGAAGGAAGGAAGGAAGGGAAGAAGGGAAGGAAGGAAGGAAGGAAGGAAGGGAAGGGAAGAAGGAAAGGAAGGAAGGAAGGAAGGGAAGGAAGGAAGGAAGGAAGGAAGGAAGGAAGGAAAGGAAGGAAGGGAAGAAGGAAGGAAGGAAGGAAGGGAAGAAGGAAAGGAAGGAAGGGAAGGAAGGAAGGAAGGAAGGAAGGAAGGAGAAGGGAAAGGAAGGAAGAGGGGCCATTTTGGTGATTTTTCACATCTTGATGCAAATCAGTGTCCTCTTTTTAGCCCTGTCATACTGGAGGATGAAGATAGAGTCCTGTTTTGCCGTTGAGTTAACATAAGAGAAAGTACATCAAACATGCTAGACAGGCTAATGAGCTCCGTTCTGGTCCTGTGAGTTTTTCCCTTCATTGCTATCTTCAACTCAGTTGGCTTCCTTGGGTGCAACCTCAAACCTCAAAAGTTTCTTGTTTGTATTTTTGTTTTTGTTTTTTGGGTGCCACATCCAGTGTTGCTCAGAGGCTACTTCTTCCTGGCTCTGCACTCAGAAATTCTGTAGTGCTTGGGGAACCATATGAATGCTGGGGATTGAACTTGAGACGGCTACGCAAGGCCAGTGCCCTACCCTCTATGTTATTGCTCTGACCCCTCATAGGGGGTCTTAAAAAAAAAGGAGGGCTCCTTTTGAAATTGGTCATCTTAATATGAGGTAGCTTTCCCTTTATATTTCTCCTATAAAATATTTGAGGCAACCCTTGAAATTTATGGAATGTACATTTTCTGCAGAAGAGATTTGATTTTCAACTCTCACTTTGCTTTTCAACTTTGACCTCTGTGTGTATGTGGCTTATCAGTATGTATATTTGCACATACATACTTGCAATAGAATACTATTTAAATGAATGAATAATACAATGAATATATGACTGCTGTAATACAGTTGGCTAGTCAGTCATTAGAAAAAACGATCTATTGCTTTTTTTAGGGTTGGACAACATGGAAGACTAAAAAGGAAAAAGACAAGTCCTATGTGATTATTCTCATTTTCGAATCCAAAACCCAAACTTCTGGATTCAGAGAATTTTTCCCAGAGGTAGAGTGGAAGGTGGGCTAGAAGAAACGGGAGAGTGAAGGGCGCCAGGAGTTTAAAAAATGATTTCCAGTTATTTATCTGCCTGGTCGGGCTGTTTACTCTCTAAGAGGTTGGTACTCTAACAGTGCTTGGCATAAATCATTTATTTTAATCCTCTTATAACCCTATCGGGTAGATACTATATTTATGCCCATTGAAATCACCGGCCAAACAGGTATTTAAAGAGATTAGATAACATGCCCAGGTCTGGACACAGGAAAGATTGGAATCTCTTAAATTCAGTAGAACTGCAACACATCCTCTCTAATCCTTAAAAATAAGCCATTTCATAAAGGTTTTCATTTCATTTTACAACACCTCAGACTGTTTTCATCTTATTTTAATTAGGAAAGTGCAGGAAAAGATCCTTTTTTTCTTAAGCATTACCGCCTTCAGCGACTGGGGAGGTCATCAGAAGCTGTTCGCTTTATTTTGGGTCAAGAACATTTCTCAGTTAAAACTGTTGCTTGATCAGCTTAGATTTTCATTTATCTGCCAAAATGTAGTTTCGGCTATATTTATTTGTATGTGCATCTTTTGCTATTTTAAGTACTAACTTGATTTTTGAGAAGTAAAAGAAACTAAAGTGTATTTGAAAAGGATTATATATTTTTTCTTTTTGGGTCAGATTCAGCGATACTCAGGGATTACTCCTGGTTTTGCACTCAGGAGTTACTCCTGGCGGGGGTTGGGGGGAATGCCGGGATTGAACCCTGGTCTGCCACATGCAAGGCAAACGCCTACCCGCTGTGCTATCGCTCTGGCCCCGAAAAGAATTACATTTAGTAAATGCTTGCATATATGATGGCAGCCTGTGTTTCTTGATTATCTCATTAAGGTAGGAAATACATCACCTTTTTTGTTTTTTAACTGTACGTGGCAGTGTTCAGGGCTTGGTCCTGGTTCTGTGCTCAGGGTCACACCTGGTGGGCTTGGAATAGTATATGGGATGCTGGGGATTGAACCTGGGCCAGTCATGTCCAAGTCAAGCAAGCACCTTACCAGCCCTTCCTTATAAATCATCTTTAATTTAGAAAGCTTACCAAGCAGAACAGCATGTAAGTGCCATAACCAATTTGTTTTTACTGTTAACATCTTGAGTATTCAAGGAAAGGGTCATTTCTTTTCTTCCGGCTCCATCTCTTGCCATCTCTGTAGAAGTTGGAGATTAAGATCCAAGAGTTTAAACCAGTTAGGCCAAATAGTTTTCACAGGGAGAAGCGCTGAACTAGGAGATAGGAGATTGGCATTAATTGTGGATCGGCTACCTTATAACAGTTTACTTGTACAAGGAATCTCACTTTCTTCTTTGTATATATAACAAGGCTGATTCTGGTTTTTTTTTTCCAGCTCTATTTAGCTCTAGAACTAGTCTGTTTCATTCCAAATACCTATCAGACTTACTAAGATGATTATAAATAAATACCATATCTGAAAAGCTTTTGCATTTCTCCAAGCCAAAATAATTTAAACCCATGTTAATTAAATCTCCCAGCCTTTGGAAAGTGTGATTTCTAAAGGCTTCAGGTTTTTTTTTTTAATGCATGAATTTACTGGCCATTTAATACATTTCCAGCACAGGACTAGGTAGTTTGAATAGGAAAAACAAAACAAAACTAGACGTAATCAAAAGAGGAAAAAAAAAAAACTAGATGTAATCCTTGATAACACCCTGAAACTAGTTACAAGACACCAATGGACTAGTTAAAACAAATTCATTCTGAAATACAATCAAAGCGGCTGATATTTATCAAGCACTTCGCATTGCAAACACTACGCTTATTTAATCCCTGCCCCTAATCCTATAAGGTAAATGATGTCATCACCCCAAATCACCATGAAAAGTAAGCGTCAGAAGGAGCTAAGTGAATTGTCTGCACTGACTCATCCCCACAAAGGATTTAGAGAGAATATTATACTTGCCTCTAAGTCTTCCTGTCTTCAGTAAGTATTTTTTGAAAAATAGGGGGTAGTCTGGGGGTGAAAGGGTTGCTTTAGACTAGATTTTGATTAAAAAGTTGCACACTTCCTAATTGAGAAGCTGACATCTTTAAATGGCATTTTGTTGTTTGTTTGTTTTTGTATACATCATAAATCGCAGGCAGTCTAGAAACAGTCTTAAAGTGAGAAAGCTTATTTCAGGAGGACACTATCACGTGATTGTGTGCTTTGTAGAAAACAGTCCAAAAAAAAAACCCCCACTCAAAATTGGGTCAAGTGTGGAGAATGGCTGAGCTCGGCTGTAGACTTGTCCAGAGCAGGGGGCCTGGAGTTTCCTGGCGTTTTCCCCGCTTTGATGGAAGGTAGTGCCTCCTTTCTGCCTTGCAACTTTGTCTTTCAGAAAGGGCTTCTTCCCAGTTGGGTCTCTGAGGGTAAACACTCTCCCCCTTGTCCGGGTTCACCTGCAGAGGGTCTCCGTACAGTTCTGCCCTATAGGGCAGTTCTGCCCAGCCCGTGTTTACCCAATTCGGATGCGCGAGCATGTGCAGAAAACTAGGCTGTGTTCCGGCAGATCCTGCGAAGTGGAGAGTGGGGGAGGGGGTGCCAGCAACCTGCAAATATTGTTGCCATAGAAAACCTGGGCTCGGAAAGAAAAGCAAAGAAAAGCCTCCTTGCCTTGAGCGCCCTTTCCCTTGCCTTGCCGCCTGTGCGAGCGAGCAAAACCGCGGTGCTCCTCCCGCCCTGCGGCTCGGGTGCTGCCCACGCCCGGCCGGCCGTCGCCCTCGCCTCCGCCTAACCTCGGCTGTGGTTCCCAGGACCGGATCCCGGCGGGCAGCTGCTTCTCCGCCTTGGAGATGGCCCCCAGCCCTCCTTGATTAGGGGATGTCGGGGTTGTCAGGACAACTACTAATGGCACCGGCTCCTATTTTCCCCTCCGCGCCGGGTGCTGAATATTTCCCTGTGCCGTAGCAGGAAGAGGACGGGGGACAGGGGCCGCGGCGGGACGAGACGCTGGACAGCACAGGTCAGGCAGTGGACTGGGACGTCTGGACCTGCCCGCCTCCAGTGGGGCTTCTCTGGAACTCGTGTGTAGGTTTGCACCCGTGCGTGCGTGTGTGTGTGCACGCGTCCACACTTGCTTGCCAGCGCACATGTCTGGGGAGTAAGTGGGAGGGGGCTTGAAGTGGAGGTGGGGGCGGTTGCTGTTGGGTGGGGAACTGCAGGGCTTCGGTTGCCAAGTGGCTGGTAGTATCTGTCAGCTGTCTGCACACTGTTTTACCCGTCGGGGATCTATTACAAGTGCTCAAATGAACTAGTAGCTTCCCGGAGCTGCAGTTACATAAGCATTTATTTTTAATATTGCAATAATTAAACAATAAGACGAGTCGCCGCGGTATGCCTGGATCAGCCACAGTCCTCCGACAAGAGAGGCTGAAGAAAACTAATGCGAGGCCAATTCTCCTTGGTTTATTCACCATTAATGAGGAAGATGAACAGCAGAAGAATGGACATTCCAGAGGACCCAAAGGTATGCAGTACCCGACCCTTGGGCTTGCGCCTCTGCGAGCCCATTGCCCAGGCGGCCTCCGGCACAGTTGGGTGGTGTGCGCCTGTGAGCTAGCAGCTTGCTGTGGGCATCTGCTGCCCCGTGAGTGTGCTGGCAGAGCTGGGGACAGGCTGCAGATGTGTGAGTTTCTGCTCGGCTCTCCGTGATGGAGAGCTCCAGTTTTCAGACGCGCTCTTAAGCAGCTACCAAAGACTGTCTTCACGGGAGGAGAAAACACAAATGATTGAAGTTTATTCAAGCATGTCCTCACTTCCTTGATGTGTAGGGAGCGAGTTCTCTTTGACTAGTGAGTACTTTTCCCCTTGAAAGAGAGGGGTTAGGGAAAATGACCTAAGAGTGCAACCTTTCAGGGTCTGATGGGAATTCGTTACTTCCTTTTTTAAACTGAAGTGTGGAGAGACAGAAGAGCAGTGAAACAGGGCGTGTGTAGGGAGCAAAGCTGAGTACAGGGAGGGAACCAGGAGGTTTTCAGTTTCCCATGAAACTGCCTCTGAGCGTCTATGGAGAGAACTTACAGGGTGCAGGGACAGCCCCCGAGGTCTCTGTGCTATCCTATCCAGGATGAATGGAGCGTCTTGACGCCCCTAATATTGCACTACCTTTGGCATTTTTCGAGAGCCAGTTGATGGAGCGATCCATCGCACTCGGATACACCCGTATGCATTTTTAAATAAAGGCTTTAGACTCACCTTTCAGTTTGCCTGTATCCCAGTTCTTAAAACTCCCATGCCTTCAAATTCAGAAGCTGTTCTCTTCCGCAGATTGTTGGTTACTGTGTTTCTGTTTGCTAATTAAATTTTAGCTTGCCTTCAGATGACTCTGTCCCTAGGATATCAAGTTTTCCTCCGTGAGGTAGAGTGGAGTACCATGGCAAAGTAGCAAGCAAATATTTAAGCAGCGCTGAGATGAGTGTTTAAAGACTCCGGTTTCTGAGGACTGCTGGCTTGCTTTCCTGCTGAATGATTTAATTTTATCAGGTGTAATTGAAGCCTTCTTTTAAATCTTAAAGTATATTTTTGACTCCAAGGCTGTTCATGTAAGTAAAGTCTTAGTTCTGGAGTTGACTTTTATTTTACTCCCAGACATTAGTTTCTGAGAACCAAATGACCCCGCCAAAGCAGCGTTGGAATGGAAGGGCTTCTAGAGGTTGTTTATTCGCACGTTAATTAAAGGTTGAAACAGTGTATTCTTGGTGAAGATTCAGTGCTTCGTATTGTTACTCGTAAACTGTTTAACCTCCTAGAAGCCCATAGCTTTAATGTGGATTTATTGAATTGTGTTTATAGTATTTTTTTAAATAATGGTATTGATTTGGGGCACCTAAAAACACCTGGAAGTTATTTAAAATAGCCAACCCTTTTGGTTTTATTAATTTTCTTGCTATGTCTCTTCCTGTATTCTAGTTTTTGGGTTTGGTCTTTTTTAAACCTTTTAGTTTTATTTAAAGAGAAGTGATAAATGTAGGTTCTTTAAAAACCTATTTAGTTTTGGCAATGTTTGCAACTTTTTGGGAATCCCTACTATTTTTCTTTTTTTTTTTCTGACCTTCCCACATCAAAAGGAACAGAATGTAAGAGGGAAAAAATTCTGTGCTGATATCCAGATTTTTGTCCAGATTTTCTGTGTATCTTCAAACGGCTCTCATGGAAATATTTTGTAAAACAAGCTTGTCTATCTGTAGTGATTATCGATGAGTAAGAGCTAGAGAGAGTTCTCAGAGCACATGCTTCCCATGTGAAAGCTCTGGTTGGATCCCTCAGGCACCACATGGAGCAGCTCCCGAGCACAGAGCTGGGTGTACCCCCCTAACCCCCACCACCTACATCATAGGAGCAGCCCCCGAAGCACAGAGCTGGGTGTACCCCCTAAACCCCCACCTACAGCATAGGAGCAGCCCCGAAGCACAGAGCTGGGTGTACCCCCCTAACCCCCACCACCTACAGCATAGGAGCAGCCCCCGAGCACAGAGCTGGGTGTACCCCCTAACCCCCACCACCTACAGCATAGGAGCAGCCCCCGAGCACAGAGCTGGGTGTACCCCCTAAACCCTCACCACCTACATCATAGGAGCAGCCCCCCGAGCACAGAGCTGGGTGTACCCCAGCCCCCCACCACCTACAGCATAGGAGCAGCCCCCGAGCACAGAGCTGGGTGTACCTCTAAACCCCTCACCACCTACAGAATAGGAGCAGCCCCCGAGCACAGAGCTGGGTGTACCCCTAACCCCCACCACCTACAGCATAGGAGCAGCCCCCGAGCACAGAGCTGGGTGTACCCCCTAAACCCCACCACCTACAGCATAAGAGCAGCCCCGAGCACAGAGCTGGGTGTACCCCCCTAACCCCCCACCACCTACAGCATAGGAGCAGCTCCCGAGCACAGAGCTGGGTGTACCCCCCTAACCCCCACCATGCCCGCCCTGCTGCATCTGGTTGTAGAATAAAAGCAAACTAAAAAACCAGATGACACCAACAGAGACCACTGCCTTTGATTCTGAATTCTTCTTTGTTTAGTCTATTTTTTAGGGGGATAGGGGAGATGTCCTAAGTGGTGCTTGGGAGTCCCTAGAATTCTTTGAAGATTTTTAGCCATCTGGGCTGGTGCAGAGACCAGGTATAAGCCTGGTGACAGCATGGTACGGTGACTCCAACCAAGGGCTGGAGCATGCAGGGTACATGCTTTAGAGTATGCTCTGGCCCCTGCACTCTCTCCTGTCCCAAGCCTGACGTTTGTCTCTGGTGTGTGTGTGTGTGTGTGTGTGTGTGTGTGTGTGTGTGTGTGTGTGTGTGTGTGTGTGTGTGTGTGTGTGTGTGTGTGTGTGTGTGTGTGTGTGTGTGTGTGTGTGTGTGTGTGTGTGTGTGTGTGTGTGTGTGTGTGTGTGTGTGTGTGTGTGTGTGTGTGTGTGTGTGGTGTTACACCCATCAGGGCACCCTTGAGTTTGTGGAGTCGCTCCTGGCTGTGCTCATAGAGTCATGTGGTCTGTCTGCAGTGCCCAATGCAAGAACCACTAGTTGTGTGAGTATGAGGACTTGAAATATGATTATTGCAACTGTGAAGATTGAGCACTAGATGTTAGTTAACCTTAATTTAGCCCTTAAGGGCTACATGTAGCTAGTGGCTACCTCGGACAACACGGTGCTGGTCTGTAGAATTCAGTGTTTTAGGTTGGCGTCCTCACTGCTTCACCCATCTCTATTTCTTCCTGTGCCGGCTATGGCCAAGTCCTGAATGAATGTGGTTATTAAGAAGGGCTTCACGAGGCCAAAGAGAGTGCACAGGCATAAGGCACTTGCCTTGCACTCGGCCAGTTCCTGCACCACCAGTGGTCCCCCGAATACCAGTAAGAGTGATCGCTGAGCACAGAACTAGGAATAAGGCCTGAGTACAGCTGGGTGCGGCCCAAATCCCAACTGGCCCCAAAAGCAGGAGGGCTTTTTGGGATCTGGGCAGATAGCTCACAGCACCGGAGTGTAGACAGCATCTTACATTCAAGGGAGTATGAGCACCTGGGTTTATAGTTTCCTTTTACTTTTCACTCAAAATCTTATTGCCTACTCAAAATGGTATTTTCGGTCACTAATTTCTTTTTTTTTTAATTTTTATTATATCACTGTGAGATATACAGTTACAAGGATGTTCATAATTGGGTCTCCGTCATACAGTGTTCAGCACCCAACTCTCCACCAGTGCCCCATTCCCACCACCAATGTCCCCACACTTCCACCCATCCCCAGCCTGCCCCTATAGCAGGACCCCTTTCTTTTCTTTCTCTCTCTCTGTCTCTGGATTTCTCTCTCTTCTCTTACCTGTATATTAATGGTTCATGATGTAAGTCTCTATGTGCATACGCTATAGTGAGTTCTAGTGTGACATTATAATTCCTCATTCCCCATCAACCTCCCCAGTTTGTTCCAACTACAATGATCATTACAGTGTATAAATGTGAAAGATCCTGGGACGGACTTAGGCCTAACCATTATTACATAAGCCTAGACACTAATTTCTTATACCATTTTTGCAATTGTCAGTGAACTGTCATTTTTATTTTTTAATTTTTATTGCACCATGATTTGCCAAGATGTTCATAATACATTTGTTTCCGGCATCCAATGTTCCAACACCAATCCACCATCAGGGAGACCTTCCCTCTGCCAGAGTCCCCAGTCTCCCACCTCCCTTCAAGTACAAGTCTCTCTCCTCTCTCTCTCTTCTCTTTTTTCTTCTCTCCTCTCTCCCTTTCTCCCTCTCTCCTCTACCCTCTCTCTCCTCTCTCCTCTCTCTCCTCCCCTCTTTCCCTCTCTCTCCCTCCCCTCTCTCCTTTCTTTCCTTTCTCCTCTCTCTTCTCTCTCCCCTTCTCTCCACTCTCCTATCTCTCCTCTCTCCCCCCTTTCCACTCTCCTCTCTCCTCTCTCTCCTCTCTCTCTTTTCCTCTCTCCTCTCTCTCTCCCTCCCCTCTCCTCTGTCCTCTCTCTCTCTCTCCCTCTCTCCCTCTCCCCTCCTCCTCTCTCTCTCTCTCTCTTCACCATACCAGCAGTACTGGGCAGGATAGGCCCCGAGTGCTGGGATAGTTCTTTGCCATATATGTCTTAGGTCCTAGATTGAATCGCTGACACTGCTAGGTAAAAATAGGGGGAAATGAAAAAGATAAGCAGAAACAGCTTTCTTCCCATTCTGTTGAGTAATCTAGCCAGGTGTGTTTTCATGTTCATCTTTATTCTGTCATTACCGGAATAAAACACGTATAATCTGAATTCAGTAAGCTTAATGCTTCTGTGTGGAATTACTCAGTAAATGGCAGTGACAACTTTCAGGGTGCTGGTACTACTGGGAAACGGTCATAATGTACACGTCATACATGTCGGGAATGAACATGTCACTTACCATCTAGCCTCCCCACGGTGGCTTCAAAGTCACCTGGGGACATGAGACCAGACAAACTTGCCTATTTGACAAAGGTGACTCCCCCTTGCATTTAATCAACCAAATTGTAGCTTAGCTAGTATATATGGGTTATTAGTTTTGGAGGATGTCACCAGTTCTCAGGGGTTACTCTCAGCTCAGTGCTCAGACATCGCTCCAGCTGGTGTTCAGGGGACTGTGCAGTGGTAGGGCTCAAACCCAGGCATCTGGCCTGCAAACAAGAACTCCTGACCGTTGAGTTCTCTAGGCTCCATTGTGATATAAAAAGTTACTGTATCACTGTCACTGTCTTCCTGTTCATCATCGATTTGCTTGAGGGGGCCCCAGTAACATCTCCGTATGTCCTGTCTCATGCTAGTAGAGCCCAATGGCATCTGCTTGCTCCAGGAACATAGAGAGCCTCAATCCATTCCGAATGAGGTCTGTAATCGTTACTGGTATTTGGCATATCAAATACAACACGGGTAGCTTGCCAGGCTCTGCCATGCAGGTAGCATACTCTTGTAGTCATCTCTAAGTCCAGCATTTATTGATGAACCGTGCGGCCGCAAGCGGCGCGCGAGCCGGGCTGTGATAGGCTGGTCTGCTGGCTGGAGTTCTGAACGAGAGAGAAGTCCGGATGTGGAAAATGGAGGCCCTTATGGAGTGGGGGTCTTCTGGCTTGTTGCAAGGCTTTTGCTGGGGTGGTGGGCCAGGGCTAGAACCCGCCATCCCTCCTGGGCGCCTTGTGAGCGGCTGGGCACAGGGAAAAGTTACTACCACTGGAGTTTGCAAGATCATCCACCATAGACTAATCTGAAGGAGAGGTTAAATAAACAGATTCTTGAAGGAGAGGTTGCTCTGGCAAGTAATCAGTAGGAATGTCAATATTTTATACGCCTTACTATTTGGATGTATAATATTTAAATAGTGACTGGGAGCCAACATGGCCGATGCTGTTCTTATACTTCAGAACTTCAAACTTCAGAGTATCGCTGACCTCAGAATTAGCTCGGGAAGGATTGTTTAGCTAGTTGCAGTGACACAGTGCCCTTGAATAGGCTCAAGGCGAAACTTGCTTTTTAACAAATCTTGCTGAGCACAGTGTGATTATTAAATATATTTATTATATTTTTCTCCCTAAATCAGCATTTATTAAATACGCACTGGGTGCAGTCAACTGCTGGGGCATTCATTGGAGAAGTGATGAAAGATGATTGATGGTTTCTGGTCCCAGTAAACGGGAGGCTGGAGCGATAGCACAGTGGGGAGGACATTTGCCTTACATACAGGTTCGATCCCTGCATTCCATATGGTCCCCCCAGCACCACCAGGAGTAATTCCTGAGCGCAGAGCCAGGAGTAACCCCTGAACACTGCTGGGCGTGACCCAAAAAAAGAAAAAAAAAGTCAGTAAAATGGGTGAGTCTATAAATACTATCCAAGAATCTAAATATATTCAAAGGAGATGTTGATGTTGTGAGCCTGAGAATCCCGAGCCACACCTATGCTGGACTCTACCACTGAGCCGTGTTTCTAGTACTAGGTTATACATTCCCTAAACGTCAATACTCTGTGTCATGTAATAATACATTATGCATAGTGCACGGAGTTTTTTTTTTAATCAGAGTTAAGCTTACCCATCAAAAAATACTTTTTTATAGTCTAAAGGTCTAACATAGGAATTCTAATCAGTGTTGATAGTATTAAAATTTCCCTTCCAGAGGAACTACTTTGTTTTGTTGTTGTTGTTGTTGTTGTTGTTGTTTTGGTTTTTGCTTTTTGGGTCACACCCAGCAGTGCTCAGGGGTTGCTCCTGGCTCTGTGCTCAGGAATCACTCCTGGCAGTGCTCGTGGAACCATATGGGAAGCTGGGGATGAGGCAAACACCCTACCCACTGTGCCGTGGCTCGGTCCCCAAAGGAACTACTTTGAAGAGAAAATATTATGTGTGGATGTGTTAGACATGTTTATTCTGTTATTCTCAGCGCATATTCATTTGCCTAGTGGTTAATCAGATTCTACTATTGTTTTCTATCATATCATTCATTATTTTATTTAGGAAAATGGTGGTATATTGTTTCCAAGGAAGTATTTAATACACCTACTTCTTTAGTTAGTTTCAGGTAAAGAATTAAAATTTCCCCTTTGAATTTGGACCAAGTGCTCTGAGAAGCCCCGCTGGCCTCGTTCCCCCACTGCCCTCTCGTTCTGTAGAGATGTGTTTATCATTGCTTTAGCAGTTCTTCTCTTGGCTTCTCTACCAGCAAGGTAGAATTTCTGCCAGTGAAGGTTCCAGATGAAATACAGTCTTCAATTGACCTTACATACATATTGGATAGGTGATGACCTAGCAGTGTACCCCTGTAAGTCATGAAGACTCATGACTTTTCAAAAAAGAGCGTTATGGTTAAAGTGCGAATGCCGCTCGGGATTCATTTTCACTCCTTTCTTTGTTCCGTTCCTCCTTCATCTGTAAGATGGGGGCTCGTGGCTGTTCCCCGGTGTCTTATTTGTGCCATTTCAGGACTAGGCAAAAGGTTTTAGCAGTAGAATTATGTAGCTTGTGAGGCAAAAGAGAACAGAGAATATTATAAAAAAATTTATACAGGGAGGGACTCAAAACCAACCTGACATGTTTCTTTTTTAAGGGAAGGGGTGGGGGGCGGCATTTTGAGCCATACGCTGCAGTGCTCAGGAGCTATTCCTAAATTCTGTACCCAGGACTGACTCCTGGTGGAGCTTGTGAGGGCCATATGTGGTGCTGGGGATTTGAGCCAAGGGTCACAGACACCACAGCTACGCGGAAGGCAAGTGTCTCACCCCCTGTTCTCTCTCTCTCCGACTCATTATCATGACTGTGATTTACATGACTCGCAGACATGGGGCAGAGCTGCTACTGGCTCTCCCTGTGACCAGCCGCCACGAGGCGCCCGGGAGGGATGGTGGGTTCTAGCCCTGGCCCACCACCCCAGCAGAGCCTTGCAACAAGCCAGATGACCCCCCACTCCATGAGGGCCTCCATTTTCCACATCCGGACTTCTCTCCCGTCAGACCTCCACCCAGCAGACCAGCCTCATTACAACCCGCTCGCGCGCGGCCACATGATTCCTCAATAATGCTGGACTTAGAGATGCCTACAAGAGTATGCTACCTGCACGGCAGAGCCTGGCAAGCTACCCGTGTTGTATTTGATATGCCAAATACCAGTAACAGTTATAGACCTCATTCCGGAATGGATTGAGGCTCTTTATGTTCCTGGAGCAAGCAGATGCCCTTGGGCTCTACTAGCATGAGACAGGACATATGGAGATGTTTTGGTGCCCGCTTGAGCAAATCGATGATGAACGGAAGACAGTAGTCACAGTAGATTTACTTAAGAGAACCTACATAGACCAGATGGTAGGGGGGTGTGGGGGGTAGTTCCTGGAACTTCAGGGCCGAAGCAGCACCATGTCCTTAGGGCCCTCTCATTGGACTCTGAGCCGGATTGGCCCAGCCTCTCTGGGAGAGCCCCCTCCACCCCCCCCCACCCCTCGGCTCTCAGCCTCCCTTAGCACTGCTTGGGAGGCTCAGGAACAAAAGGGAGGATCTCCATGTGTTCTCTTAAATGTGAACAATAAAATGTAGACGTCAGAAACAAAGATAATGACACATAAAGTATGATCTTGATTAAGTGGATTCTCTGTTCTTAGTGTAAGTCTGATTCTCATACATTCTGTTATTGAAGCTGATATTACTATACACAATGCTGTGTAGAAGAACATGTAACCTGCAGGTGACCACATTGGTATTTAATAAGGTGCTACAGATTCGAATAGGGGAGGGCCAGAGAGGGTGTCTGCCATAGATGCAGGGGTGGGGGCCAGCGGGACAGAAACTGGGGACATTGGTTGTGGGAAATGTGCACTGGTAAAGAGATGGGTGTTGGAACATTGTAGGACTAAAAACCCAATCATGAACATATTTTATAGTTAAAAAGGGGGGGCAAAAATATGTACTTGTTTCAAGAACTGTAGCTGATGGGGCTGCAAGAGCAGCTGTGTGAGAACCAAGTGCAGTGAAGTGTTTGCTGGCGCCCCTCAGAGCTGCTAAACATCTGGCATTACTTCTTGAACAGTGGACGTGAGCGTCCACTTCCACTGTCCTTCTCATGCCTCAAGGAGCAATTGTATCTTTTAGTTTTCATTCGAAAGACTGTTTCCCTGTCACACACACAAGAATAGGCGACTACACAACAACCTACAGTGTCATTGACTGTGGCAAGTTCACTGGATAGTTCCATTGTCCTAGAGGTTAGGAGCAGGAAAGAAATTTCAGAAAGAAGAAAAACTGCAAAGCAAATCCCAAACCCATCAGGACTTTGGGAAGAGAAGTCCTCGTTGCTTCTGTCTTATTGTGTGTGTGTTGCAGACGCGGCTCAGCAGGATCAACTAACTGAACTGACTAACCTGACTGACTAATTAAACTAACTGAACTGGAGTGAGCCCCTTTAACGAGTGTGGCACCTGACTCGCCCGACTGTGTGGTGGCCGGCACTGGGACTCCCCTCTGCCCAGCCTCTGCAGCACAGTTTCATCTGTGCTATTTCTTTGCTGTCTTCATCAGGGTGCTTTTGGCTTGGGTTGGGTTGGGTTTCATTTGCTGTTTGTTTCCTTTGTTTGGCGGCCACATCCAGCTGTGCTTGGGGCTTATCCCTGGCTCTGTGCCCAGGATCACTCCTGGCTGTCCTCAGAGAGCAACTTTGTTTGCTTTTGGGAGCTCATACTCCTGGCTGCTCAGGGTTTATTCCCTGGCTCTGCACTCAGGAATTAACACCTGGGAAGCATATGGGATGCTGGGGATGGAACCTGGGTCAGCTGAGTGCAAGGCAAATGCTCTGGCTGCTGGACTGTTGCTCCAGCCCTTCCAAGGAGCAGCTTTAAATGCCGTTCTTGTGAACCAGAAATTTTCCAAGTGCCTGGCAGGCATTTTTACCTTCTTTACTATGGAGCAGAAGCTAGTATCTTCACAGGAACGAAGGTGATTTTACTGAGAGAATTTTTTTCGCCCGCCCCCCCCCCCCCAGAGAATCATTTTACTTTTAAGGTCTTCTAAGAATCTATTTTATTCATGTTGGGCCATTTTTACGCGAAAACTATTGAATACTTTTGTAGACAGTGAAATTGAAGTTTCATCGTTGAGAATTTCTTCACCTCTATAGAATTAGAGAAGTTTAAGACTGCTGCTCTCAAGAATATCCACTCTTCTTTAAAAAATGGTGCTTTATCGCATTCCCTTTTTCTCTTTTGTCATTTTATTATATCACAGAAAGATAGACAATTACAAAAGCCCTTCATGATTGGGCTTCAGCTGTACAGCCAACATCCGTCCCTCCACGAGTGCACATTTCCCACCACCAATATTCCCAGTATTCCTCCCCCCCTACCCCCAGCCTGCCTCTATGACAGGCCTCTCTGCCCCTCTCTCTCTCTCTCTCTCTCTCTCTCTCTCTCTCTCTCTCTCTCTCTCTCTCTCTCTCTCTCTCCCTCCCCCCCCTCCCTCTGCATTGTGGTTGCTATGCAGACACTGAAGGGTTATCATTGTATATCCCTTGACCTCATTCCCCACTTGTCGGGCGCTCCGCTGGGGTCCCGACAGTGCCGGGAAGCGAAGTTCCCTTCTACCTCCGGCCGGGAAGGAATGGATGAACACTCAGGAATCTGATGCGGTTTTAAAAGGCTTTACTTATCACAGGTTCAGGCATACAAATCAGCAAAAGGAAAAACCCGATGCTTAGGATTCCAGGCTAGAACCCCAGCCACGTGTAGGCCAAGATGGCGACCACCACGTGTAAAAACTTCCAAGGGGAATAAACGCTCACAAGGCGAGATCCCACAGGGAAGAAGAAGCCAGGGAGAGCGGAACCGGCTAGTTTATACCCCCGCAACTCAGACCTTCCTCCCCATTGTTATGGAAAGCAGGGAGGGTCCAATGCCCTCAGGTAATCCCTCCCTGCATCTCACCTAGGGCCTTTACTGTGCTAATGTTTTGAGCCAGGAATGCCTTTGAAATGTAGAGAAGGGAGTTTCTGAGATGGCATGTCACTGGACCAAAGATCAACACCAATGCCAGTTAAATATTTCTCCAAGCCTTCACAAGTCTCCTCTACTTCATTGTAGTTTTATATTTTATCAGGGGAGCCATGCTTGTTTGTTTGGAAGCAAACAGCATTTCTCTCTGGTCTAATTACTTAGGTGTCCTACGTGGCCAGGCTAATATGCTGGTAAGATCTAGCTAGTCCCACGATGATTGTGATAGCATGGGAGAATATTTATACCAGCTAGTACAGCATACATGGTCGGATAAACTGCCACATTTAGACTACCCCCCTTATCTACGGAGTGATTTGCGGGAGGCAATCCAGAGCAGATGCAGCGGCCCTTAGGAGTCCTGCAACACCCACTGAAACAGTGCTTTCAATACTGTTTGCCAATAACAGTTGGAAATGGTAATGCTAGATTCCAGATGCCTGCACATCCTCAAGATAACAATATATATGACATTTTCCATCCGACTTTTCACTTGTAATGTTTGCAGTATCATTAAACTTCGCTGTAAATGTGTCTTTTTAAAGATCAGACAGCTATAACATATTTAAGCTCTCCTAGTATTGAATGTCTGAGTCTTATTTTCATTTTGGAGCTTCTAAAGATAAGGGGTAGCCACGTTCATGGAGGGAAATGTTTAAGCAGCTTGACTAGCCGTGAGTGGCCATAGCCCAAGTGTGTCGTGGTCATTAGAAACTCAGACTCAATGGGGGAGACACAGGCAGCATTCGAGCAAAGCCTCTGATTCGGAGATAAGCAAGTCACTGGTACTCAGCCTTGTTATTTCCATGTCTCAGGTTTCCAGCTGTGAAATGAAATTATTAAATTAATGCTCACAGGTGGTGAAGAGGACTAGCAATAATATATTTAGAACAAGCTAGAAAATAATTGGGGCTCATTAAGTGAGAGTGATAAAAATAGTCATTTGTAATCAAATTTTCTGATAACTTTTACAGAAGTTTCTTTTTTTCCTGCATCTTAATCTGTCTCTTTTGTTAAGGATGCGCTCTCTGGTCAGAGTTCGATTTTGTATCTTAGCTTAGTTTTCAGTGAGTATTTCCAGGAGGGCTGCCTGTTTTCCCAAGCATTTTTAAATTCCTCCTTCAGTTGGCCTGTGTGATTGGGTTTTCATTCTGTGTATTTTCATGTGGATCAGATGTCCTAGATGTTGAGTTGATTACTCAGTGGCAATACCCTATAATTTTGCCATGCTTAGTGAAGGAAATAAATTACATTATGTCAGAGCGCCTTACTCATTTAAATCCGATTAAGGGAGTGACCTTTTATTCCTCAGGATTAATGGAAAACTTGGGGTCTTAGGGAGCAATAGCAATTGTCCTTTGCCAGTTGGGAACCCGGGCAAAAGGAGTGTTTTTCTTAACACGTAGTTTTGTTTTTCTCTTGAGATATGGTGTGTGTGTTGCATGTGGTGGGAGGTGTTTTGGTGATGCTGATTGTAATGGTGTGTATAAATATCTTCAAATTTTGAAATAAGTGGTGTAGGCTGGTGAGCAGGGATTTAGGACCCTAGGCATCACATTTGGATGCCAGCTTTTTTTTTCCTTTTCTCAAATGTATATTTTCAGTCTGTTCCAAACATGGTCAGTTTCTTTCTCTGTGGTAGTCCTTGCTTCTTTTTGCTGGTCAGTCGCCTTGAAGAAGACACCCGTTGAAGTTTGTTGGTGCCGTTGTGACACATCCAGGCTAGAGATCTTGGTTCTCACTAGTGATAGTACCCTACTGGAGACTCTTCCTTCTGGTGTGTGCGTGCCTGCTCTTCCCCTGGCTCCTCCTTGTCTTTGCACTTGGCTACACCTAGACAACTCCCACTGCCCTTCTGTTTAAATGCCATTTCCTTAAGGAAATGACCCAAGTCCATGTTTCCCACAGACCTCGGCTCGTGTACTTGTCCTTTCTTGCTCCAACCAATTGTAGATTGAGACTGATTGCTGAATAATGAAGTCTCCACAACTATTCAGTGTTACGGTCTTACTGTCCCTGGCACCCAACAGGGGCCTGGTACCCTGTGAAGACTCCCCAAGTGTTTGGTAGATCACTGCTTAAAGATGGTACAGTGGCACTAGGAAGCATAACTGGGTGACGCCTTGACATTCCGTAGCCTAGGACTTTGTTCCTGCATCTGACAGGGGCGTGGAACAGCACATGGTCATCTTACCTAGTGATCCGACGGTTTCAGATTAAAGACTTTTGCCCACCCGCCATCATGCAGAGATCTGTTCGTTTTGATGTTGGAATGCCAGTGACTGACTTGGGCCAGATTTCTGTACCAGGCCATCCCAGAAGCACCTTCTACCATCCTCTTTCCTTGAATGCTGGCTCAAGTTTGTTCATTATGAAATGCCCATTTTGCCTGAGCTGCAAATCCTCAGTGTGACCGTATTTGTAATAAGAAAAGCATTTTGTTCTCTTTTCAGCCACTGACATTCATTACCATTGACTGTCAAATCACAGATCATAAGCCTGGCTGTGTGTATGTGGTGCGGTGGGTGCAGGGGGCTGTAAGTGCCTAAGAAAGAAATTCTCGCCGACTGAAACTCTGAGCTCTCGGGCCCCCTCGGCGTCTCCACTCCTGCCTGCCCGCCCCTGAATCTAGTGTGGCCCTGGGCGTGTTCCTGCTCATCCCCACCATTACATTGCATCTCATTAAGCCACCCAGAAATTTCCTTTTATGTCTCTTTTATAATATGGTCTCCATATCAGCTATTTTTTTTTCTTAAGGCCAGTAAAACAGGTTCTTTGTTTGGTAGACGGTTGCTGGTGCAGCCCTTTCCGTCAGCAGTATGAGGAGATGTGAAATAGCAATGAAGACGAGGGTTAGAAGCCGCAGCACTCAGCGCCTTCCCCTGAACTTCTCTTTCTGAGGCTTGCCGCTGATTCTCTCCAACGCTTCCATAGTGGGTCCTTTCCCGAATGCTCATTACCTTGCCTCTTCTTCTCACCTCACAGTTGTCCTTTTGTGACGGTGTGAACTGTGAAGGAAGCCCCAAGCTCACTGCTTAGGGCTGTCAGTCTCGGTAATTCCAGTCCTCAGTCAAAACCTTGACCACATTTTCTTACTGACTTCAAAAGTCCCTCATGGTCACTAGTAACAGTGTCAGGGACCGCGGCTTTGGTGGCCCGTGGCCCTTACTTCACCTCCAGTGAAGTTAGCTGGTCAGCCCGCAAGGTAGGTGGGTCTGTGTTGGAACTTGCTGCCACTCCCCCCTATGATATCAGGAACTCAGAAATTCCCCTGAGGCAGACACTGATTTAGTGCCTAGCCTGGGCGGAGTGTGCCAGGTATAGCCAGATCTGTGAGCTCAGCCTCCTGTGTGCTTAGTGCCCACAGGCATCCAGGACCTCACGGCTTGTGAACCTTCCAGGTGCTTGCATTTATTTTTTCTCTTTGTGCTCTCAAGTGGTGCCTAGGCTCTGAGTATCCTCACGTAGCTTCTTCCTTCCCTCCACCTCCTGAACGTAAGTTACTGTGAGAATCCTGGAAACAAGCTGGATCTGTTCCATCTCTTCATCCTCTCAGCAGCCTTCCTGCCGCGCCATATGTCACTGGTCTGCGCCCTGTGTCGCACCCACTCTACCTCACTTAATAACTAACATTTTCTGCCATTTTGCGGTGATTGAGGGTGTGTTGCATTAGCTTCTAGGTTCTAATTGTGCTCTCTTAAACAGAGGGAGAAAGTACGTAGAAAAAATGTATTGCCTGCATTAGCCCAATTAAAACTCATCAACTGGAAAGAGAAAAATAAAGTGGATTTCTCTGAAAGTGGACAGAATAAAGAGGCCTGTTTTTTCATTTGATAGGATTTTGAAGGAAGAGGGTAAGATTGAAATGGGGCTGTAGGCCACCACCGTTGAATTTAATTAAACTCTCAGTCAAAGGATGATTGCAGTTGATGTTGCCAGCACCCTAATTGTTTTCAGGGGATCATTATAGATAAGAAAAAAGCAAATTGAGTGCTTGAGGCCCTATCTTGTGATGTCTTGGTCATTTCTCATGGATCGTTATTACTGCTGAAGCTTCATGAGTGAGTTAATATAATTACTGATTTATATCTCATAACTTTGAAAGAGAAGATAAGGAATGAGACTTGTATTTTAGGAAAAGGAAAACTTGAATTCAGGGCCACTGGTGTTTCTTAAATTCCTTCCTTGTGACTGTGCTGTTATAATCGTCATAGTGGAGGTCTGCCTACTCATCGCAGAGTGCTGGACTTTATTTCTTCCAAGATGAATGACTCTGCTCCAAGACAACAGGAAATTTCATGGTAGAATATGTAACTGTTTCAGTTTTCCTCTAGTATGTTTTCTTTTTTAAATTTTTTTTTATTATGCCACCATGAGATAAACAACTACAAAGATGTTTATGATTGGGTTTCACTCATAGTGTTCCAGCACCCATCCCTCCCTCCACCACGTTTCCCAGCACCAGTATTCCCAAATTCCCTCCCCCTCCCCCAACCTGCCTCTATAGCAAGCACTTCTTTTCTCTCTCTCTCCCCCCTCTCTCTCTCTCCCCTCTCCTCTCTCTCTCAATTGTTGTGACTTGCAATACATACATTTAAGGGTTATCATGTATATCCCTTTTGCCTATTTTCAATGTCAGTTCTTTTTTATTTTTTTTTTTGGGTCACACCCGGCAATGCTCGGGTTTCTCCTGGCTCTGCACTCAAGAATTACTCCTGGTGGTGCTCGGGGGGACCATATGGGATACCGGGGATTGAACCCGGATGAGCACAGAACAACCGCGTGCAAGGCAAGTGCCCTACCCGCTGGGCTATCACTCTGGCCCCCAATGCTCAGTTCTAATCTGGCGTTACCATTTCCAACAATTTCTAGTATGTTTTCTTAAATCTTTATAATAGTGTTTTAGTATAAAAGCTTTTTAAAAAATAAAGAAAATCATCCTGGGCTGTTCCTCCATGGGTTTCTGAGATTATAAGGTCATTCTTCAGAGATGCTCAGCAAAGACCAGGCATCCCTGAATGAGCCGTAGAAGGGATATCGGCTCAGTATCTGGTGTTGGACAGTTAGGGTGGCCAAGTGTGTTGATGCTGGAAGTTGGACGCTTTCAGTCTCATTTTAAGAAATGAAGGAAAAAAGTGTTTTCTCAATGTTGATGAAAGATAATTCTTAGTGTCACGTGTTTCAGAACTTCAGTGGTCTCATCGGTCTTATATACTGTGAGTTATTGTGTCAAATTTCTCTCTGGTAAAATGAGCAAGTCAAGTTTTAATGTCTTAGCAGTACCTCTGAAATTTAAAAATGGGGATTGCATGTTGCAACGTTGATCTAAGGTTGCTCTCTTGAAGTGTTGTCTTGGTCCCCTGACTTGGCAAAGTAATGTATGAAGGAATTAGTAACTTGGAAGATGGAGCCAATTTTGGCACTTCCTAAATGAATGCTTCCTGCAAGGGACTCTGTATTCCTACGTCTTCATCTGTAATCCAGGTATACTAGTGTCCTCTATCTCATAGGGTTGCTAAGGGTTAGGTGATGTAGCTCAATGATAGAGCATGTGCTTTCCATGTGTGAGGCCCTGGGCTTGATCCTCAACATTCAACCACACAAAAAATAAAGGGTTCAGTGGGATAATACGCAAACTATGCACATAACTATGCTTAGGCACTGATAAGCTCGCATACAAATGGTAGCTATTTAGAAAGGTGTTGTTTGTTTGTTTTGGGGGTGTCTTTATTTTTTCCCCCCAGTTTTTTTACTTTTGTACTTCTGAGTAACCAGTACTTTAAGACTTAATAATTTGGGAACCATAGCGATGCCTTGCAGGTGGCCGACTTGGGTTCAATCCCCAGCATCCCATGTGGTCCCCTGAGCTCCGCCAGGAGTAATTTCTGAGCAAAAAAGCCAGGAGTAACCCCTGAGCGTCGCCAGGTGTGATCCAAAAAGCATAAAAAAAAAAAAGACTTAATTATTTGGGGAGACTTAAAGCTGATTCAAAGGAAGTTACACCTGCTCTATAGGAATTAAATTTTTTTTCTTTTCCATTGGAAGTTTGGGGAGTGGCCCTGGCCCTCCATTCAGGAGGTCACTCCTGGCAATATTTGTGGGACTCTATGCAGTGTTGGCATCAAGCCCGGGATGGCCACTTGCGAGGTAAACTCCTTAACCCTTGTACTGGTCCTCCCTTGGATTTTTTTTAACTGTGTAAAGATAACAGATATTTTCTTTGGAACTCCCTATATATGTACTTTCCTATTCCCATGAGTCACACTGTACTTCCATGTGTGCCACATAAGGACGGACAGTAAAGTGCATTTGAAATCATGCTGTTCTCAGCAAGTATTCAGGAAGACAACACTTCATGACTTGAAGAAAACCAGATGTATTACATTGCCATAAAGTGATAACATTTCCTTAATTTACTATTTTTTAATGTTAGGTCATTCCCATGACCTAATATAATGGTTTGAGACTCTTTCTTTATGTTCCTTGGAGCGAGCAGATGCCCTTGGGCTCTACTAGCATGAGACAGGAGGTATGGAGATATTACTGGAGCCCGCTCGAGCAAATTGATGATGAACGGGAAGATAGTGATATTGATAGTGACATTCTTTGATCCTTAAAGGGATTATAACTTCAAACATTTGGGGAAATTTTATTCATTTATTCATTCATTCATTCATTCATTCATTCATTCATTCATTCATTCATTGCTTTCCAGCAATGTTCAGGGGTTACTCCTGGCTCTTCACTCAGGAATTACTCCTGGCAGTGCTTGGGGAACCTTATGGGATGCTGGGGATCGAACCTGGGTCGGCTGCGTGCAAGGCAAACGCCCTTCCTGCTGTGCTATAGCTCCGGCCCCCTGGAAAAATATTTAAATATAAAGAATAGTGACCTAATATAGTGAAATACTTATATACCCAGGACCCAGACCATTAAAAAATACCTAAATCTTTTATATTAGAACATAAGTTCTTTATGGGGAATGTACATAAAATACTGTGGTTAATGTCAGTTACTTACGTAATTTCATGACTTGTTTCCTGTATTTCTCCTCCCTTTTCTTCTTTCCAGGACTTGGGTGTGTCTTTTTTTTTAGAGCACATCTAGCTGTGCTCAGGAATAATTCCCAGTTTTATGATCAGGAGTCATGCTGCTGATGTTTGAAAGACCATATAAGGTGTTGGGGAGCAAATCTGGTGACCACATGTAAGGCAGGCAACATAACCCCCTATACTATCTCTCCATTGAAGGATTTGGGTGTCTCGAATCATTTTCTACACTCTGTTCTTTTCCCTTTCTCTGTAAGTACCTATCTATAAATAAACATCATTTGTGTACTTCCATTTCTATCACTATCACTATCTTCCCGTCAATCATCTATTTGCTAGAGCGGGCACCAGTAATATCTCCATATGTCCTGTCTCATGCTAGTAGAACCCAAAGGCATCCGCCTGCTCCAGGAACATAAAGAGCCTCAAACAATTATATTAGGTCATGGAATGACCTAATATAAATGTTACTGGTATTTGGCATATCAAATACTACACGAGCAGCTTGCCAGGCTTGCCGTGCGGGTGGCATACTGTTGTAGTCACCTCTAAATAAAGCACTAGCGGCCGCGCAGCCGGGCTGTGATAGTCTGGTCTGCTGGGTGGAGTTGTGACGAGAGGGAAGTCTGGATGTGGAAAATGGCAGGCCCCATGAGTAGGGGAAGGTGGTCTGGCTTGTTGTGAGGCTCAGCTGGGGTGGCAGGCCAGGGCTAGAACCCGCCATGCCTCCCGGTGCCTCCACGAGCAGCTGGGCACAGGGAGAGCAAGTAGCAGCTCTGCCCCCATGTCTGAGAGTCTCTGGATCAGCATACCTGGGCCGGATTGAAAAAAAACTGCTGCAGGGTGGCTGTCGATGATCCGGGCTGTGATAGTCTGGTCTGCTGGGTGGAGTTGTGATGAGAGGGAAGTCCTGATGTGGAAAATGGCGGGCCCCATGAGTAGGAGAGGGTGGTCTGGCTTATTGTGAGGCTCTGCTGGGGTGGCAGGCCAGGTCTAGAACCCGCCATGCCTCCCGGGCGCCTCACGAGCAGCTGGGCACAGGGAGAGCAAGTAGCAGCTCTGCCCCATGTCTGAGAGTCCGTACTTCCATTTGTACAAATTATACCATGTTAATGCTCATTGTGTTTTTCCCTTAACAGTGGAACTAGTTGTCAGAAACTGTCCATCCAGTTTTAACAACTGCCTAAGACTATGCAGTGTGACTTCACCACAGCTTAATTCATTAATGCAACTTGACTGCTGTTTATTCACTCCTTTTTGTTTGTTTTTGGCCACACCCGCAATGCTCAGGGTTAACTCTTGGCTCTGCACTCAAGGATCACTCCTGGATGTGCTCGGGGGCCATATGGGATGCCAGGATCAAACACGGGTTGGCTGCATGCAAGGCAAACTCCTTACCCACTGTATTATTGCTCCAGCCCCGTTTATTCACTCTTTGCAGCGGGTGAGAAGTGAATTCCTCTTTATTTTATTTGGGTTATTGCCTGTGGTTTGCTACAGATTATTCTGCAGTCACCCTTAGGTGATTTCTTCTCTGTGGGCAGGTGTGTCACTGTCCCTTTGGATGTCCCTCCGAGGGGTCTGAAGTGCGTCTTCACCAGCCAGGGTGCTCCCAAAGAGCTGATCATCAGAGCCCCATTCACAGTAACTGAGGGCCCACGTTTCCCTACATCCTCATTTAGGCTGCGCTGACTCAGACACTGGTATTTGTTAGTTGGGTGGCTCTGAAGCGGTATTTGGTTTTAATTAGAAGAATTGGACATTTGCTCATGTAGCTGGAGCTCATAAGCCACAGCATCATGTGGGTGTTTTTCCTGCAGGGAGTACAGGGAAATGCTGCTTCAATAATCTGGTTTAAAGTTCATTGTTCATGGCAGGTATGCGGAGTCCCGGGGAGAAGCAGATGGTATGTCCTCGGTGCAGATCTGAGGAAGGGTGGGATCATCACTCACTGCGAGGCTGGGTTGGAAAGCAGAGTACGCAGAGTACAAGCTCCCCTTTGCAAGCCGTAAGTCCGCACAAACTGTTTATGGGCCTCATTTCCTTTTGAATCGCTTCACTCACAAAGTCTCTGAAAGTTAAGTTCATCTTTTCAAAAACCAAATTATACTAAGTTTCTTTCCAGAGGAATGTAAGTGGTAGGGAGCAGCATTGTTAGGGGGCAAGTTTCTGGGGAGAACATGTGTTGAAAAAATAGTACTTACAATCAGATTTGGAAATTAGTTGTGGCTTTCCATTATTCATGTAATCCTTGGCCTGATTAGCGTTTGTAAAGTATAAACTCCACAAATGCCGGCATTAACATGAATAATTAAAAGGTGGGGAGTTAGCTAGACGTGACTGAGGGGTTTTCTTTTATTGTGTGGGCTATTTTGGTAGCAAGAGGAAGCCTAGACGAGTAGACTGCTGGTCTGGAGACTTCAGTAAGACGCTCAGCTCATCCGCTTGTCATGGTACACTGCATGCTTGCTTCATTTTCCTGGAAAAGGAAAATTACTTTGTTGGGGGAAAAATCAGTGTTCTGGGCTCTTCATACCAATTATATGGCTATACAATTGGGATTCCCAGAAGAGGATTCTACTTAGCATAAACATATCAAGCTATGTGTAATTATGATTAAACTTAACATTTAAATTCACCTTGCTCATTGCTCTAACGCGGTTAAGAACCCCTCTGTTCCCCAAAACTGTCCC
Source organism: Cryptotis parvus (assembly GCA_021461705.1). NCBI lineage: Eukaryota > Metazoa > Chordata > Mammalia > Eulipotyphla > Soricidae > Cryptotis > Cryptotis parvus. The sequence goes on along the minus strand of JAJIBD010002595.1, from coordinate 71,709 downwards.
TTCTCAAACATTGGAGCTTTTCTTAGGGCAATTCCTGAGGCTTCCAAACAAATTCCCTTGCAGTGATGCGCCTTCCACCTTGCTACCTGCCGTGTGCATTTGAGTGCTCCTGGTCTCTCCTTCATCCACAGGATGGTAGTAGATGTGCCGGCAAGCGGAGTCCAAAATCGGATCTGTTGGGAAATACATTGTGTCTTTTGGTTTTGGGCCTCCCCTGGTAGTGCTAGGGAGTGGTGGGGGGACTCCTCCTGGTTCTGTCACTGGCGGTTACTCCAGACAGTGCTGGGATAGAATCAGGGATGGCTTTCTGCAAGCCCTCTCTCTCCCGGCCCAGCAAATACTTTCATCTACTACCAGATTCGTGAGGGCATTTGAAATCTGTTATCAGTTACAAGAAAAGGGGCTTTGTAGGCTTACTTAACCAATAATAACTATATGCAATGTGTGTGTGTGTGTGTGTGTGTGTGTGTGTGTGTGTTACCAAACATACTGAGAAACACTAGGAGCCTATAGTGTTTTGTATGTTTGCAGGCAAAAAAGGAACCATTTAGGAAATTCTTTTTACTCTTGAATGGTGGCAAAGTTGTGAGCTGGTCAGATGTCAATGACTGGTTGGAATTTTAAAAAATATGGGTTCTAGGGCCAGAGCAGTAATACTGCATTTGTCTTACGGCTGACACAGGTTCGATCCCTGGCATCTCATATGGTCCCCTGAGCACTGCCAGGAGTAATTCCTGAGTACAGAGCCAGGAGTAACCCCTGATCAACCCCAGGTGTAACCCAAAAGAAAAAAGAGTGAAAAAAAAAAAGAAATATAGGTTCTGGTAGAGTCTTTGAACCCTGATGTATGTGAATTTCTTCTAAGCTCCAACTTGGATCCCTGCTCCATAACAAGCCTATAAACCAGGTTATCCACTGGTGAACTATGCATCAAAAAGGCATCTTGGGAATATTTCCTTATTCTTCAGCCTTATACTCAAACTCCATTCAGATATTCTAACTGGTAGGAAGGAAGAATTATAAAAGGAACTGAACTCTTTGTTGTTGTTCAAATTTTATTACACCACTTTTAGACATACAATTGCAAGATGCTCATGTCGAGTTTTGGTTCTACAGTGGGGAACTGAACTTTTTCCTTCAGAGTCTTACCTGAGAACTACATTTAAGCAAGTCGTGGTGCAGTTGTTTATTTTCTGCATTCTGGAAGAGTATGTACAGGGAAGTTTAGTCAATCTATTATGTTGTTCACTCTGTAAGTTGTATGTATATAATGATTTGTCAGTAAGCTGTTTGTCTTGTATATAATAAAAGATATTTGGGGAAGGAGAAATACTTCAAGAGGCTGGAGCACTGATTTTGTTTTTTTTTGGGTCACACCCGGCTGCTGGCTCTGCACTCAGGAATTATTCCCGGCGGTGCTCGGGGACCATATGGGATGCCGGGGATCGAACCTGGGCCAGCTGCGTGCAATGCAAACGCCCTACCGGCTGGGCTATCACTCTGGCTCTAGAGCACTGATTTTGCGTGTAAGAGACACAAGTTCAGTTCCGGCATCACATGGTCTGCCCAGCACTACCAGAAGCAACTCCCGGCACAGTCTGGGGGCAGCCCCCTGCCACCACTGGGTGCGGCTCCAAAACAAAGACATTCAGACGTCAAGTTTGGAAAAATAAGTAGATGTATAGATTATCATATTATTGTATAATATTTAAATTATATATACTATTTTTGTAATATATATTCACTTATATAAGATTAAAGCAAATAAAGTAGAAAAAAAGATCAGAATTTTTCTTTTCCACCTTACTTGGTTCATCCCAGATCGGAGAACCTCCGCTCCGAACGGGCATTTACCATGTAAACAGCTCTGAATAGATTTTTCGTGTGTGTTTCTGTATGTCTTGTATTATCTAAAGGGAGACATTTACGTCATTTTATAAAGTTGAATACTGAAATCACTATAAGCGAGACCACGGATGAAATCACCAGCTGAAAATAACCCCATAGATGATGGACCAGCATGCAGCCCCTCAGTCGGGCTCCAAACCTCTGTTTTGTTTCCAGGGAGAAACCCCGAGGGAGACGCGGTGCTGATTCCACGAGCTTCACCGTTCATGGTGAGGACTCTGAGGCTCAGTAACGGCCCGCCCAAGCCGCTAGCGACTCTCTCTGCTCCCTTCTGGGCCCAAATCAGTGCGACTTAAGGATGGGATGAGCTGCTTCATTGTGCAAAAGAAGCATACCACGGAAATTAAAAATTTTAATTTAAATTAGAAATTTTTTTAAATTTTAAATTTAATTTTAAATTCAATTTCCAAATGGACTTGGAAATTGTGTTTTTTTTTTAATTTTGGGCCACACCTAGCAATTATCAGGGGTTACTCCTGGCTCTGCACTCAGGAACTACTCCTGGCGGTGCTCAGGGTCATATGGGATGCTGGGATCGAATCCAGGTTGACCGTGTGCAAGGCAAAAGGCCCTCCCTGCTGTGCTATCACTCTGGCCCTGTGTTTTTTGTATATTTTTAAGGCATGTGATTAATTTAAAAAAAATTTTGAAATACAAAGTATTGAGAAAGATAAAAATCACAGTAATCAAAGTACTCTGAAAAAAGCCTATGGCAACTTTGGATGCATTTTCTTCTAATACCTTTCCATGCATCTTATCGGTGAAGTATATGTAGTTTGCTGCCTAAGACTTTCTTCCTAATGTTCTTTTTTGGGGGCGGGAGTCACACCTGGCAATGCTCAGGGGTTATTCCTGGTTCTTTGCTCAGGAATTACTCCTGGCGGTGCTCAGGGGACCATATGGGATGCCAGGGGATCGAACCTGGGTCGGCTGAGTGCAAGGCAAGCGCCCTACCACTGGGCTATTGCTCCGGTCTCCTAATGTTCTTAAGCTGAGACCCCAACAGATCGTTCTGCGGGGGAAGGTACTGGCACACAGCAAACACGGGTTCAATCTCTGACACTATATGGTCCTCCAAACCCCGCCTGAGCATACAGTCAAGAGTAACCCCTGAGCACTGCCAGGTGTGGCTCAAAAAACCAAAGTAAGAAAAAGATAAAACACTGTTTTTTGTTTTGGGGGAGAAGGCCACACCCAGCCCTGCCCTTGATCGGGGCTTACTGCTGACTGTGTCCTCAGGGGTCACTCCTGGCAGCGCTTAGGTGATCACATGTGGAGCCAGAAATCTTACCTGGGATGGCTATGAAGAAGCAAGTGCCTTAACCCTTGTACTATCTTCCCAGCTCACAGCAAATAATCTTAAGTTATGTTACCTGTTTGTGCTAGAAAACAAAAATTTAGAGGTGTGTATAAAATTGAACTATGTGAAGCAGAGCAGATTTTTGAATAATAATTTGATCCTAAGCTTGCTGGTTGCTGTCCAGATCCCCTTGCAGCACCTCGGTCTACTTGGTTGTATAAACCACCAGCAAACTCTGCTACTAAGATTTCTTATTCCAAAAGGAAGGTTTTATGCTAACATTATGTTCTGCGTGGAACCTATTTTAGTTTCAGAGTGTTCAAGACCCAGAAAGGACTTTAACTTTTATAAAACTAGAGGCAATTCTAGCAACAGCTAGACAGACTTACTTATTGAAATGCATTAAAATGCTTGGATTAATTGAAAACAAGTCCAATATTAATGGTATGTTCCATGAAGAACAAATTGAGTAGGAAAATTCCATTTGAAGAAACATTGTAGGGATTGTAACAGTTTACCTGATCCCAAGTTAAATGGAAGAATCTTTGGAATTGAGAGTCTTCTTTGGAATTTTTGTTTAGTAAATACGCAATGTTTATTGAGCAGCTGACTGTGTTTCCGAGCTTTGCGTAAGCAGTTTTATTTCATTTGGTGGAGGGCCAATTCATGGTCACACCCAGGCAATGCTCATGGCTTTCTCCTGGCAGTGCTGGGAGATCAGATCTGGTGCCTGGTATCAGACTGGGCCAAACCACATCAGGTAAAGTCCTTGCCCTCTGTGCTGTCTCTCTGGCTCTAAGCAGCTCTATTTTGAGATTTGCAGTAATCATCTGATAGATATCTAGCAAGCTAGTAAGGTATCTTTTCAGTTGCCCAATTGAGACTAAGATTAAGTAGTTTATTCTGGATCACAGAACAAGGAAGTGTTAGTCTGAGTTAGAATCTGGGTATTCTGGCTCTAGAGTAAGTACACAACATTCTTGGTATTTTGCAAAATTGTTTGAATCTTACATTTTTGTTTCTTTTTTATTTTCCTTTGGACCATTGTTAGCCGCATCTCCTGCATCTGGACAGGAGATATAGTCAGAATTCTGTGAGGGGAAAATGTTTATAGAGATTGTTCTCATGCATAGGATTTGGCTTCACACAGCAAGAGAAAACCAGCTGAGTCTGTCTTTGAAGGGTTCCCTTGCTGGGGATATTGGTGGACACTGGTGAAGGGGTGTTAAATGCCTGAAAGCCAATTATGAATAACTTTATAATTGTTCAGTGACTAAATTTTAGAATGGGGGTTCTTTTGGGAGGGTGACTCTCAAGCAGTGCTCAGGGAGCAGATCATATCAACAGATACAGAAACTGCTATATATTTTTTAATTGAATCACTGTGAGATACACATTTACAAAGCTGCTCATGGTTTAGTTTCAGTCATAGTGTTCCAGCACCCATTCCTCTATCATGTTCATTTCCCACTACCAGTATCCCCATTGTCCCTCCTGTCACCAACCCCTCCCACCAAGCCTGTCTCTATGGCAGGCACATTCCTTCTTTCTCCCTCTCTCAGTTTGGGCAGTGTGGTTTGCAATACAGGTACTGAGAGGTTATCATGTTTTCAGCCAATGCTTTTGACAAGAGTCAACAACTGTGTATGATAAGAACATTCAACAAGGTGGATATAGAAGAAACACCATAACATAGTAAAGGCCAGTGCATGAAACTTATCGCTGGTACTGTTGAAAAGCAACTGGGTTTTTCTCTAAGATCAGGCACAGATAAGGATGTCCATTCTTATACTGTTGCCCAAGATAGTATTGGAATTCCTAGCCACAGCAATTAAGTGAAAAAGAAAGGTAAAGAAAGAAATGAGGGAAATAATATAAGACTCTATTCACAGATGGTTTGATGATATGAATAGAAGACCTTGAGAATTCACTATAAGGGCATCTGTAAAGCAGAGCCTGGGAAAGAAGAGAGTGTGATTCATCCTGGAAAGTGAATCAAGTTACCCACTCCCCAAGAGACAGAGGGGACATAGCGAACATTAAAGATGCCTTACCTGGGCCAGAATGTGGGATCCATGCTCTAATTTTTCATTTGTTCCCTAGTACAGGTTTGATAGGAGTGTTTGAATTTAGGAACTAGTGAAACAACTAGATAATGCATTGGGTTTTGACTCCTCGCTTAACTGTGTGACGTCAGCATGAAGTCTAACCCCCTTTCCTTTAGCTGCAAAATGGAACTCAGAGCATTTACTACGTGTGTGAAGTTTCTTTGGGATCAATGGAAATTTCAAAGTACCCAGGAGGTGCAACTGTTGTTAGCAGACTTTTAAGAAGGTTGATGCTGAGTTTGAGCTAGGCTCCCGAGCAGCTTACTCAGGAATGTCACCTAGTAGTTTCACAGTCCCGTCCTCCCAGAATCCAGGCATTCCTTTCTTCACTTGCTTGTGGAACTTTGGAAGTAGGAAAGGCTCTGTCCTCATACAGCAAGGGGAGAGTTTTGTGCCTGCAGCCCAGGGGGAACTGGCTGCATGGCAGGTAGGCAGTACTTGACTTTAGATTGAAAACCGGATGGTAGGGGCTGAAGCGATAGTACAGCAGGAAGGACGTTTACCTTGCATGTGGCTGACCAGAGTTCAATCCCTGACATCCCATATGTTCCCTGAGCATTGCTGGGTGTGACCCAAAAAGGCCAAAAAAAAAAAAAAAAATCAGATGGTAAGTCAATTGGGCTTTGGGGGGGAGGGGTGGTGGTCAGTCTAGATGCTGAGATAAATGATGTTTCTGTGTGTGGAGAGAAAATGTACTCAATAAAATTTCCTATTCATCTGTTAGGGACTGATTATTCATGAAAATTGAGGAATCATTTTCTTGAAAAGAAGAGATTCGGCCCAACCTGACAGAAACCGGTGTTTTACACTTTACCCTATTGTTTCTTGAGTTTAGCTCAATGTAGCTTGAACAGGAAGCTTGTTCTCCAGTTTCTTATTTGATTTTCAAAAGACATGGATGGCTGAGTATGTGAGGATATTTCAGTCTAAAAATCAATTAAAATACTAAGCAACAAAATAACATTATGTTATGCTATAAGTTATAAAAGGCATAAATTATATCCCCCAAAGTATATATTAATCACATACGTACTTTTGTCACAGAAACCTACTGGCACCCTCTCTCCCTTCCCACAGAGGTGGGGTCAAAAACAAATTGCTGACTCTCAAAATAATTGACCTTTCTCCCCTTAAGGGAAGAAAAGGCATTCATGATGGACTTCATGATTTTGACTCCTTGACTGGGGATGTGGGCATTATTCCAGTTCAGTTGCAGCAACTCTTAAAATGACCTATGTTGGGGGAGAAGAGAATCCGGCTTAAAAGCAGAGGCAGTAACTCATCCTTATAGGTATCCGCATCATGCATCTAAGAAACTGGGTGTCGGTTGTGATGCCAGGGTTGAATTCAAAGCGTCACACATGCAAAGCATGTGCTCTGCCACTGCGCTGCCACCGTCTTAACAGTTTTGAACTGTACGGGACAGGGGCGTTACAGCCCCAGGATTCTACAACCATCAGATTTTGTTGCTGCTTTTCCAGTTGGCTTTTCTACTCTGCTTAGTCAGAGATTTCTCCCACAGGAAGCCTCTGTATCATACCCCAAAGACAATAGAAGTGAAATGTGGCTGCTAAAATAAGAACCTATCAACTCAGCCTTTTCTATAATTAAAAAAAATACTCAATATTACAAGTGCCACCAAATCTGTTACTAAATCTGTGCAGATTCCAATTTAGCTGCTGCCGTATCGCACCCGAAAATGCAGCCTTTTTTGTGGCAAATCCTCATTTTTCCTTTTCTGTTTCCTAAGTAGCTATTTTAGGACAGACTTCAAGACTGAAAGCACCCAGTGTCTTCTCAGTTCAGCCCCCCAACGAGTATTGATTATCTATTACACTAAGATGAGTGATTTCTGATTATCTTTGCTCATGAAATTCAGCCTCTAAAAAAAGTAAGAAGTGGTTTTATAGCTCACAAATAACAAAAATGTGCTAAGAGGGTCAGAGAGATAATACAGTGGGTAAGGTATTTCAAAAGGGGGAGCAGGTAGCCAGCGTGATTGTATAGCAGGTAGAGTGTTTGCCATGAATATTGCCAACCCAGGTTCAATCCTTGGCATCCCGTAATGTTCAGTGAACACTGCCAGGAGTGATTCTTGAGTACAGAGCCAGAGTAACCCCTGAGCATTGCTCGGTGTGGTCCCAAAATAAAAGCAAAACAAAACAAACAAAAGTGTACTATGAACTCTACAAATTGTAATTAATTTGTACGAAGATACAAATATTAATGCAAATTATAATTACAAATATATAATATATTTTATATAATATATAAATATAATATATAATTGCAAATATAAATATGAATACAATTTAATGTTTTTGTATTAATTTGTCCCTAAGAGGTAGGGAGTACCACCCCCACCCTCCATGAGAAACGGAACCTGAAACCCAGCAGCCTCCTGGTAGTAGAGCTGGGTATTCATTGGCCGCTGCTTCTGAAGCAAACCCTGACCTCAGCTGTTCCAGAGTTCTCAAAATTAATTGAAGAAGATAAGATTCCCTCAGTGTAGGTTTTGGATATGCTTCATAAAAATCACTTTGCAAAACCTAGAGTCAGTTATTGTAGGATTATGGCATTTAAGAATGATAGTTTTGTCTACAGAATGTCCCTTCATTTCACTTCTTTAAGTGTTTGGAAAGAGTCAGCATGTGATGTACAGTGTCCCTAAGAAGCTCTGCATGTTTTTATTCAAAATTTGTTATCTTTAGCAGAATATTTGGTTCTGAAACATGAAATCCAAGGATTTTATATGCAGAATTTGATAAGCATATGCATACTGCTTACTTTCCAGAGACATCTATCCTTCATGTAAACGTTCGTGGAGTATGTGTCCTATGGTGCTGTGAACAGGCTTTCCTGTCACACACCACATTTGCTCCTGAGAACACCTTGAATGAAAATATCTTCTTTTTTTTTAATCTCTTTAGTTTTTTTAGGAAATTTTCTTAGGTTCATTAACTGATTAAGATGAAAAAAGTTTTATTTTCACTGTTTTGGTTTTTTCTTTTTTTTCTATTTTTGGGTCACACCCAGCCATGCCCAGGGGTTACTCCTGGCTCAGCACTCAGGAATTAGTCCTGATGGTGCTCCGGGGACCATATGGGATGCTGGTGATTGAACCTGGGTTGGCTGCGTGCAAGGCAAGCACCCTACCTTCTGTACTATCTCTCCGGCCCTATGTTTTTGATTTATTACATTAGATGCCTTTGCATGAAGAAAATGCCTTTGTGTCCTAATATTGAAATGAGTGAAGTATCATTCATCTTAAGATCTTTCCAAAACATAGCTCACTGCTAAAATGAATTCTCTGGTTTTTCAGTGGGGAAAATTATCACTATCACTGTCTTCCCGTTCATCATCGATTAGCTCGAGCGGGCTCCAGTAACATCTCCATATGTCCTGTCTCATGCTAGTAGAGCCCAAGGGTACCTGCTTGCTCCAGGAACATAAAGAGCCTCAAACCATTATATTAGGTCATGGCAATGACTTAATGACCTAATATATATTTTACTGGTATTTGGCATATCAAATACGACACAGGTAGCTTGCCAGGCTTGCTGTGCGGGTGGCATACTCTTGTTGTCACCTCTAAATACAGCATTTATTGATGAACCTAGTGGCGAAAGAGCCGGGCTATGATAGGCTCGTCTGCTGGGTGGAGTTCTGATGAGAGGAAGGTCCAGATATGGAAAATGGCAGCCCTCATGGAGTGGAGGGGCGTCTGGCTTGTTGTGAGGCTCTGCTGGGGTGGAGGGCCAGGGCTAGAACCCGCCATCCCTCCCCGGGCGCCTCATGAGCGAATGGGCACAGGGAGAGCCGGTAGCAGCTCTGCCCCATGTCTGTGAGTCTCTGGATCAGCATACTAATGCTGGATTGGAAAAAAAAATATAAACAATAGAGAAATATAAGTATATTTTGCCATGGAAAGAGCAAGTAGAGCAAAGATTGTATTTATATAGACTTAAAAATATTCTGCACTAATTTGCAACAAACTGCTTATTTGATTAAAAGTTTCCCTTCTTTATTCATGCCATAATTGGATTGGACAGTGCATGGTTTAGCAGTTAAGATAAATAGAAGCTTCAAGTTCAGGAATCCTTAGTAGTCTGGGTAAAAATAATTCTTCACTTAGAGATACTGTGTAATTCTTCACTTAAGATACTGTGCTTCATATAATTAGATCCAAAAGTGAATAGAAATTATTGCATGTATACATGTAAATGCCACCATGTTTTAAATTCTCGTCAATTGTTTTTATGTTTAACTTTCTTCTGTTGAAATAAAAAATATGTTGGTAGGTGAATGGGATAGAGAAGAAGTTTCTTTAAGTTTTTTTAATAACTTCTTTAAATATTGAGAATATAGGTTTTAGATCTCGCTGCTGTTTACTGTATAGAATATCAGCATTTATTGCACGATCTTGCTATTTTCCCATGAAAGCCATTCATTCAGATCAGAGTGTGAAGGGAACTGACCAGCCAGTCATGAGGGTAGGTGGCTAAAACGTCATTTTAATGTATTTGCCTTTTGGATCATTTTACTATTTAAATCTTAAGATTTCCATTTATTGTATTCCACTAAGGAGACGTTGGACTCGCATTATAATAATAAGGAAAGAGAGAAGAGAGAAAAACTGTACTTTTATTGTTTGATTCTTCAGCTTTGTTACTGCTTATTGGTGGCTGCGAACTTTGAGCTTCCAAGGAAAGCACAGTCAGGCACTGGTTGTGTATTTGAATGTGCAGTCAGGAACCGGTTGTTTATCTGATCTGGGAGTAGAGGCAGCCCCTAACTGACACATCATTGTCATGATAGAGTGAATGAGTCCTGTGAGAGGCTGTTTCTGTACCCAGGGTGTGAAATCTGGTTAATGGTCATAAACAATCTTGTCCTGAGGCCATCATCTGTCTTGCACAAATGGTTTTTCTTAGCACTTAAAATCATGTCAAAAATTGGAACAGGTGTTCAGTTGAGCTATATGAAATCACCCATATTTGACCATTTTACCCAAAATGACAGTTTTACATTGTTGGGTTTAACAAAGTGCAGAAATGGAGATTGGTTTAAATTTTAGATGTTTACAGTGTTTTAAAATTTTGAGATACCTGTTAAGATCACATTCCATAGTCTCTGAAACTTTGTGCGATTAATACTTTTTACTTTTAGAAGCATTATTCTTTGAGGGGAGCCTGGGGACACACACAGCTGTATTCAGGACTTGCTTCTGGTTCTGTTCTTCAGGGATCACTCCTGGGAGGGCTCAGAGGACCATTTGAGCTGCTGGAAATTGAACTTGGGTTAACCTCGTTCAAGGCAAGCACGTTCACCACGGTCTTCTCCACATCCCAGAACTATTATTATTGTTAACAAAATAGGACATTGGAGGATAGAGGTGGGTTCCAGGACTTGAGAAATAAATGAAGGCATAAAACAACACAATTCCCCACTATAGTAATGTCCACAAGTTTTTCAGCAGATATGGAACACAAAGTGATGATAAACGATGGTGAGATGCTTAGGATAAAGTGAGTGCTCCTGATGGGTAAAGATTGGGGCTGAGCAGTGGGCCCAGGAGGCTGACCTGTGGTGGGAGAGGAGAGACTTGAGTCCCTTGAAAGCAGTAGTGATAGGTGTGTGGCTTCACGCATAGATAAGCTCACCATTCTAGATACCTCCCAGCGCAGGGAGGTACTGGGAGAGAATTTGGTACATGCATAGTCTCTCCTTATCCTAAGAATGTGAATTCAGACTCACATTCTGTAAGATTTTACTTAAATAAAAAGATGACTGTACGAGAATAGTCCTCGCGTTTTGATAACATCGAATTATAATGTGAGCAGAAATTAAAGGGGGCATAGCCCTTACCTGATCCGCTGGAGATTTGGGCATGAGGGAAACTATTGATAAAAAGATGGTACTGAATGTCCAAAATCAGGGTGATGGATAATGTGTGTGTGGATAATGGAGAGCACTAGAACATACTTTCTGTTTTTCTTGGAACTGGTCTTGTTTACCATTTGTAATATACAGAGCAGAAGTTTGAGAACCTGGTGTTTCTTAGTGATACCATTTAGCATAACTGTATCATTAAAACACAATTTATAAAAATAAAGTTGTTGTCTGAGGACATAGTTCAAAAGGACCATAGTGCATGTGTCAGAGCCCGAGTTGGCTCCCCAGCAGCTAGCCCTGGGACCACCAACAACATCAAAGTAAGCTTTTCCTTGAATCGTGTATCTCACGTACCTGGATTATTCAACTAGAAATTACACCTGGCTACTTAAAAACCTTTTGATGACTTCCTGTTCTTAAATCTTCTGGTTATTTTCTACTCTTGGCTTTCTAGTTGCTGTGCCACTTCTGTTTTGAAAGCAAAACTTAACCAAGAATTAATGATTGCAGCATATGATTGTTGAGGACTTACTGCTGCTAGTGTACATTATTATTATTATTATTTTTATCATCATCATCATCATCATCATCATCATCATCATTATATGGTGACTAAATATATTTCAATTTTTTAATCCTTTACTTGCTTTCTAAGTCTAGTGCTAGTTTAGGAAAACAATCAAATATTGCTACTTAAAAATTTGAAAAGGGGAATTGAAAAAATGAAATTTCTGTGAAACAATCACAGAAAATTGTCGTTTGAAAAATCACTGTATCACTGTCTTCCCGTAGATCATCAATTTACTCGAGTGGGCAACAGTAACATCTCCATATATCCTGTCACATGCGAGATAGCCCAAGGGCATCAGCCCACTCCAGGAACATAAAGAGCTTCAAACCATTCCATCAGATCATGGGAATAAGGTCTATAATTGTTACTGGTATTTGGCATGTCAAATACCACACAGGTAGCTTGCCAGGCTCTGCCGTGTGGGTGGGATAGCTAGTAGTCACCTCAAAACTTGAGCAATTATTGATGAACCACGCTGCCGCTTTACAGCCGCCCGAGCTGGGCTGTGATCAGCTCTTCTGCTGGGTGGAGCTCTGAGGAGAGGGGAGTCCGGATGTGGAAAATGGTGGCCCTCATGGTGTGGGGGTTCCTCTGGCTTCTTGGGAGGCTCTGCTGGGGTGGTGGGCCAGGGCTAGAACCCGCCATCCCTCCTGGGTGCCTTGTGATCAGCTGGACACAGGGAAAGCAAGTAGCAGCTCTGCCCCGTGTGTGTCTTTTGAAAAATAAGTCACAATTATCAAAATTTGAACATAATGTAAAGTAACATTGTAACCTGTAAGCTGCCCGATTCTCTCTCATAAGACGTCTTTTTTTTTTAGAATTTTTTTTAAAATTGAGGGCCAGAGTGATAGCACAGCGGGTAGGGCATTTGCCTTGCATGCAGCCGACCCAGGTTTGACCTCTGGCATCCCATAGGGTTCCCAAGTACTGCCAGGAGTAATTCCTTAGCAGAAAGCCAGGAGTAACCCCTGAGCATCGTCGGTGTGACCCAAAAAAAGCAAAAAAAAAAATTTTTTTTAATTGAGATAATTCTTTTCCCAAGGGTGGAATGCCTTGCAATAGGGCTTTCAGCTCTTCACCTAAGCAACCATACCAGTGGTCTAGCTTCAATCATTTTTTCAGCTGTTACTATGAACTGGAGTACCGAAAATTACGAAGAGAAGTAGGTGCCAGGCATGCTGCTAATTTTATTTATATTTAAAATATTCTGCTGATATTTAAAATATAGCATTTATCTAAGTTCTAATATTGTAAGACATTTAGAAATGGAGAACAGTCAAAGCTGTTCTTAAATTATGATTTCAATGGCCACTTTCTTCATATAGTTATAGTAGTAAGATTGTATTTATTAGTCTGGCCTCAGTAAATTCTGTGTAGTTTTTACAAACATTGATATTATTGCAAGTGATTTTACAGCTAGTTTTCTTTTTACTTAGTTTCAGAAACATTTTCATTTTCCTTTACTTAGATTTTGGTTTGGGGCACAGAAGTGCTACTCCCAGTTTAGTGCTCAGGGGTCTCTTCCAGCTCAAGGAACCATGAGGTGCCCGGAGTCAGACCCACAACTACAGCATACGGAGCATGTGCTCCAGCCCTTTGCACTATCTCCCTGGCCCCTCAGAAGTATTTTTAAATGAAATATTCTCCTATAGTAGTAGGTAGTTAATCCTCTTATTCAGAATTTCCATCAGTTTGTTTCATAGGCAAAGAAGTTAGGATTTATTTTTTGTCTTTCTTTGAATCCTGTAATGACAAGCATTTCTTCCCTGCTTCCTAGCATTTTCCTTCCCTTTAAACATTTACACGTTGATTTCTTAAGGACACTTAGTTTTGCTTCCCCCCGCCCCCGTCACTATAAGAGATACTTTCCTATTTGCAATTTCATTGATCACTTCACTTGATCACTTGAATCCCATTATTCATCGATTTGCTCGAGCAGGCGCCAGTAACATTTCCATTTGACCCTATCACGTGCCAATGTAGCCCAAGCAATTTCATTATAATAAACATGTGTGGTCTGTTCGTCTCTCTGTTAGGTGTTGAGTGCTGATTTCAGAAGCCTCGTGGACGATAGAGTAGATGTGGAGATAGTCGCTTTAGCAGGTTCAGTCACATCTGAACTGAAATGATCACCCACGGGATCCCTAATCCGCTATAAACCCTCAACATAGAATGACCCGGTGTTTCCCGGGTCTGAGCTCTGGGGTGCATCCGTGCCTCAGCCTGTGGCAGGATTAAGTCTGCTAAGAGGCCCACAGCCCGCCACCCTAACTAGGTCAGTCTGCAGTGGCTCGCAAACTCTGGGTCTATTTCTGTCTCTGTTTCTTCTGCCTGTAAAAATTAGAGTTGAGAAATGCTGCAGATGCTTCCCATATGGCTGCTATTAGTGAAATTACGGGCTGAGGCCTTAATTCGAAAACAAGAAAGCAAAGCGGAGTAGGTACACTCAGACTTTTCAGAGCCTCCTAGGCAGTGCCGGAGCTGCCAGCTGTCACCCCACGGCGGTTTCCATGGAAGCTGCCTCGACCTTCTGTGCAGTGGTCTCTGACTGTCCCTCGGCCCCCGGGAGGGAGCCTCCACTCTGATCCGCGTGACTCTTGCCCACCTCATGCTAGAGTTCTCGAGGAAGGGTTGCAGTAATAATCTTTTCACTTTTCTCCCCACCACTTTCCCACAAGATTTATTTTCCCCCACCAGCCAGATCGCCGTGTGTATTTCCAGTGTTTGCCCATCAGCATGTGAGAGCTGAGCAGATCGCAGCCCCAGTTTTTGCAACATTCAGAATTGAGAGACTTGCCCTTTGCAATCAGCTGGACTTGTTCTTAGGCTGGTTTGTTTGGCGAGAGCAGTGAGCAAGCTGCAGGGGCCTATCACTCTAATTGGTCCATTAGATGTACTTGTTGTTTCGCTGCAGCCTAACAGGGGAAAATGTTCTTCCACCACAGACTCGCGGAGCCTGCTAATGGACTTTAATATCTGCTCTTGCCATCTGCAAAACTGCGTTATGGATTCATACTGCAAAGAATTCAACAAAAACTTCATGGGATTGATCATTAAGTGGCCAAATTTAGTTACTTTCTATTAGGGCAATTAGGTGACCTCTAAATTGGATTTCCCTAAATTTCTAGTCAATATGCTTATCCAGTACATGTGACCTACAAAGAGTTTACTGCGACCTTGTTTTCTTTTAAGAGAACTGTCTGTTGGAACAATCACTTCAGTGTGCCTTGTAAAGAGACTCTGAAATGATCGTAAAGAAACTGTGCAGATGTTTATAAGGCACCTCCTAGCACCATTCCAGATTAATAAATATTGAGGGAAAAAAATCTATTGCTCAAATTAGTTTGTAAATTCTTGCAGAATTGCTTAGTTTAGTGTAGGGTTCCTCAGAACATTTCAGGATATGTGTTGGAAGTCCTCACTAGAGAGGACTAGATACAATTCAGACCTTATTGTGAAGAAGACGTTTGCTCCCAGAATTCCTCTTTGTGGAAGGATTAATTGGATGATTAGCAAATCTTGAGTATAGTTAATAGTTATGCAGAAGTGAGCGAAAATACCAAATGTGATTCATACTTTAAAGATCATGTAACATGGTTAGATTTCTCAAGTGTTTTATGTTTCATACACAAAATATGCACCGGTAGATTTTTTTCAAAAGTTTTTAAATTAAAACAATTAATTTAGTGATTGTGAAATTATAAAGTCATTTCTGACTGGGTGTCGGCATCTGCTGCTTCAGCACTGGTCCCTTCGCTAGCGTCCACTCCTCTCTCCCAATGCCTCCTGTCCATTGCTTCCCACTCTGCTTTTCCGAGAGGTGTGTTTTTGCCAACCGTGATTTACAGTACTGTTGCTGATAGAGTCTCACAACACTTTCCACCTTTCAGCACCGTCTCCTCCCGGTGAGACCTTCCCTCCACCACAGACATTGCCTCTCCCTGTCAGGTATTCTTAACCCAAACATTTCTGTGTGTCACATTAAGTGGTTCGGTTGCACCCACGTTGCATGCAGGAAAGCTGACAAGCCCAGTCTGAGATATGATCGTTTTGGTGGCAAATAAAGCATTAATTAAATCCATATGATGTTTTAGAATGTCTATGTGGGAAAATAGAAGGAAGTGGAGAGAACATTGAAAGTGACTTAGAGAATAGTCCGCTTCTGTTTCACTTTGGCTGGGGTGGGGGTTAGAGTATTTAAACTGTTTTCTCTACTTACTGGGTGAACAACTATGCCAGTTTTAAATGTGGTTTGTGCTGCGCAATGGAGGTCTGTGCTGGTCTCCTGAGGCTGCAGCGTCTCCAGGTTTGGCTTGAGCTAAGATCAAGTCCATTGGTGCATGATGAGGGAAACTGCTCCCTGAAGTTCTTGACCTTCTCTTGCCCCCCCACCCCCGCACATGACGGATTCCGTCCTCTCCACCACATTAGAATACAGAACTGCACTTTCTTTTTTTGTTCTTGATCACTTGAATCCCGTTATTCATCGATTTGCCAGTAACATTTCCATTGGACCCTATCACGTACCAATGTAGCCCAATGGCATCTGGTTGATTCAGGAATATGAAGAGCCTCAAACTGTTCCTTCAGGGTCTTGACAAGGAAGTTTTTTTTTTTTAATTTTTTTTTAAATTTTTTTCCTTTTAAAAAATTTATTTATTCATTCATCTATTTATTTATTTATTTATTTATTTATTTATTGCTTTTTTGGTCACACCCGGCAATGCTCAGGGGTTTCTCCTGGCTCTGCACTCAGGAATTACTCCTGGGGGTCCTCGGGGACCATATGGGATGCCGGAGATCGAACACGGGCCAGCATGGGCCGGCCATGTGCAAGGCAAACGCCCTACCTGCTGGGCTATCACTCTGGCCCAGAACTGCACTTTCAAATTGCACTTTGCTGTTCTGTTTTTCTGTGGCTTGCTTACAACTTAGCATAGGAAAGTTTAAATTTTTCCTTCTGAGAAAGAAAAGGCTAAAACCATCGAAAACGAGCCATTGGATGTAAAGGAATAGATCCTTACAGTTCTTCTCCAGGTGTAACAAGACAGTTGAACCAACTGGAATGGAGAAGAGATAACATACTCCCTTCCCTGTACATCTTTCTCTTTAAAAGAAGATGTTTGTTTTTGGGTTTTGGTGCACACCGGCGGTACTCGGGGCTTGTCTCTTGCTCTGTGCTCAGGGACAGCTCCTGGCAGTGCTTGCGAGGTTTACCTGGTGCTGTCTGTCAAACCTAGGTCGGCCGTCGAAGGGTAAGCACCATCTTCGCCGTGCTATTTCTCCAGCCCCCCAAAGATATTTTTCATCAGTTTTCATTTCATTTATTTTCTGTTTCATTTTATTCCATTTTGATTAGTGTCCCTGTGAATAAAACAGTTGTCACATAATTTTTTAATTATCAGTGAAGAAAAGAGACTCAGTGGAACTGGTAAAAAATTAAAAAATTCACGTAGTTCGAGATGTGCTGAAAAGTTGCAAGAATAATACAAGGAATTCCACGTGCCCTTCACCCAGAATTCTCAAACTGTTAGCATTTTAGAAGATTAGCTTTTGATATAACTATATTACATGTATCAAAATAAAGAAATTACCACAGATACCATTTAGCAGGCTAATCTGCTGACCCACGTCCCAGGGATGCCCTCTGTAACGAAGAAAACTTCAAGATTATGCATTGTATTTCCCTTTCCTTAAAGGGCAGTGCACCCTCTGTTCCTTTCTTTGTAGTTCATGTGATTAGCACTTTCAAGCTAAATCCATTTGTGTTATAGACTGTCCCTCAGCTTTGGTTTGACTAATGTGACTAATGTGATCATTGGTTCTTGCTGTTTCGGGAGGCAAGTGTTGATTTTCCCAACCCCGATCTATTCATTATCACTGCTAAGGTGATTTCTCTTCAGTTTCTTTACTATGATGCTACTAATTTTTGCTATATTAAGCTTTTTGGTTTTGAGGAGACGCTTTGAAAACTGTGTAAGTAATGTTCTTTACATACCTGTCCTCTAGCTTTGCTACCAGTGATTCTTGCTTGAATCCACCTATACTGAAACTGGGCGTCCAATTCAGGGCGCCCTCTGGACTAATTATTTGCCTCTTTAGTCTAAGGAGGAGCCTTTGCTTTTATTTTCTTTTTATCCGTATCACATTATGACTTTTATTCTATTGACTTTTCATGTTTTTCTGTAATTACTTACTTTGATACAAATTGTCCCTCTTTGAGCCAGTGGCTTCCTTTCTAGGGAGTCTGTGGCCTTTTGACATGTCTCAGTATTCTCTGAGAGCATCCATCTTTCTGACAGAGGTGTTCTAGTCTTCTCTTGTCCTTTCCTGACCTACTATTGAAATCAACGATTTTTATAAGGAACCTTGTTCCTTTTCCTGGGGAATATTTTAAATCAGTATCTGGATGGATGCTGTCTTTCTCATTGCTTCAAGAGCACCATTATCTCTAGTCCTCTCTGAGACAGGAGAGAAAGTCAGTACATGAATTAAGTACTTGTACAAACTCTCGCTTGCTCTCTCCCCCCCCCTTCTAAAAATGAATATACACACTCAGCATTTTGGTTTTAATTTCTTTTTCTGTACCATGAAAATAGCACTGGATTAGGTAGGCTAGGAATTAATTATAGGTTGTTTCTGGTCATCCATTCACTGTCATGAGAAATCAGGAACAATTTTTATACTTTCTACACTCACTTTTTGTCAATTATTAGGAATTAATTCATTATTAATTCATTCATTATAGACCTTGACTTACAGTGCTGTTATAGTAACGTTCAGGCGCAGTGTTGTCTTACACCCACAGCCAGAGTTTCTCATCCTTCCACCACTGACTTTTGCTCTCCTGTTATTACTCCCCAAGACCCATCTCTGAGCAAGATCAGTTCTGTAGACCAACCCTCAGGGTCTGTTATCACTGGTTGTTCTTTATTGTCTTCCCTGTGTACTTGCCTCAGCCTGACACTTAGTAGTTTCATTGTCCACCTAAAATTGAAGGCCACTTTATTTTTTTTTTTTTTTTTTTTTTAATTTTTTATTATACCACCGTGAAACATACAATTACAAAGGTGTTCATAATTGGTTCTTGGTAATACAGTATTCCAGCACCCATCCCTCCACCAGTGCCCCATTTCCACCACCAATGTACCCCTCCCCTCCCATCCCCCACCCGCCTTAATAGCAGGTACCCCAGTTTCCTCTCTTTCGCTCCTCTATCTCTCTCTCTGTCTCTGCATCTCTCTCCCTCTTATTTTACACATTGTGGCTAGCCCTGCAGATAGTTAGAGTTAATCACTTAAGTCTCTTTGTGTATATTCAGTGGTGAGTTTTAATCTGCCATTACAATTTCCCATATTTATTAAAACACTGGTATCTATATCCTATTAATGAATGCAGTCATTCTATATCTGTCCTTTTCCTTCTGACTAATTTCACTCAGCATGATAGACTCCATGTCCATCCATTTGCAGGTAAATTTCATAATTTCATCCTTTCTGACAGCCGCATAGTATTCCATAGTGTAGATGAACCACAGTTTCTTTAGCCAGTCCTCTGTTCTCGGGCATTTAGGTTGTTTCCAGATTCTAGCTATAGTGAATAGCGCAGAGATGAATAAAGAAGTACAGATAGTGTTTCTGCTATGTGTTTTTCGGTCTCTAGGGTATATTCCCAGGAGTGCTATTGCTGGATCAAATGGGAGCTCAAGATCTAGCTTTCGGAGGAATGTCCATATTGTTTTCCAAAAAGGGCTGGACCAGTCGGCACTCCCACCAGCAGTGGATGAGAGTCCCTTTTTCCCCCCACATCCACGCCAGCACCGGTTGTTCTTGCTGTTTTGGATGTGTGCCAGTCTCTGTGGGGTGAGATGGTACCTCATTGTTGTTTTGATTTGCATCTCCTGATGATCAAAGATGAAGAGCACTTTTTTCATATGCCTTTTGGCCATTTGAATTTCTTCTTTTTTGGAAGCTTCTGTTCATTTCTTCTCCCCCCATTTTTTGATGGGGTTGGCTGTTTTCTTCTTGTGGAGTGCTACCAGTGTGAAGGCCACTTTAAAGGAACTTCTAGTTTTGGATTCCCATGATTCTTTACATTTTATGGGTATAATATTACTAATTTCTCAAAGACTCAAAAAGACTACCTTAAAGAGAAAGTAATGTTAAAATTATTAGAATTTTTTAATCTGAAGGCTATCACTTGTATCACTTGTCTTCCTGTTGTTCATCGATTTTCTCAAGCGGGCAAATCGCTCACTTCAAACCAGTAACATCTTCATATGTCCTGTTGTGTGCTAGTGTATCCCAAGGGCATCTGCTTGCTCCAGGAACACAAAGAGCTTCAAACCATTCCTTCAGGTCGTGGAATGAAGTCTATAATTGTTACAGATTTTTGGCATATCAAATATGACATGGGTAGCTTGTCAGTTAGATCAACATAACCGAGATTATCTCTTATGTAAATGAGTAGTATCTCTTGGGTTCTAGCCCTGGCCCGCCACCCCAGCAGAACCTTACAATAGCACTCCATGAGGGGCCACCATTTTCCACATCCGGACTTCCTCTCGTCAGAACTCCACCCAGCAAACGAGCCTATCACAGGCTCATCAATAAATGCTGGATTTAGAGGTGATTACAAGAGTATGTCACTGTGACGGCAGAGCCTGGCAAGCTACCCATGTCGTATTTGGTACTGCCAAATGCCAGTAACAATTATAGACGTCATTCCCATGACCTGATGTAATGGTTTAAGACTCTTTATGTTCCTGGAGTAAGCAGATGCCCTTGGGCTCTACTAGCATGAGACAGGGCATATGGAGATGTTACTGGTGCCCGCTCGAGCAAATTAATGATGAATGGGAAGACAGTGATACAGTGATAGCTTGTCAGGCTGCCTTGTGGGTGGTATACTCTCAGTATTAGGCTCTCAGTTCATGCATTTACAGATGACCAGAGAGAGATTGGCTTTTCTCTTGGGTGGAACTCTGACGAGCTGTGGAGTCAGGATGTTGAAAATGGCGGCCCTCATGGTGTGGCGGTTCCTCTGGCTTTTTGCGAGGCTCTATTGGGATGGCGGGCCACGGTTAGAACCTGCCTTCCCTCCCAGATGCCTCATGATCATCTGAGCACAGGGAGAGCTGGTGGTATAATATTATTAGATTTCTCAGATTCAAAAAGACCACCTTAAAAAAGAATGTAATGTTAAAATTATTAGACTTTTTAATCTGGAGGCTACTTTTGAAATTATACTTATTACTGTGGGTAACTGAGCATATCTACAATGATCCAATTGTTACATATCTGTGCTGTCTAATATAGTAGTTACTAGCCACTTGAAGTTGTTGAGTACTTGAGCTGCAGTTAGTGTTTCCAAGGAACTGAATTTTTTAATTTAATTTGAATTTGATTAGCCACGCATGGCTGGTGGTCACTAGATCCAACATTACAGCTCTGGGGAGTAAATAACTCATTCCATGTCACACAGGTGCAGAGCCAGGAGTAACTTCTACTGAGCAGAAGCAAAAGTGGGTTCTATTTTGATCACAAATATTAGATTAAGTAAAGCATAATATATTTTTCACAGTGGCTAGTTAGAATTTCTTGATGCTGAAGCTTCATAGCACATTATTTATGTACCAGTGTTCTTCAACATGATTCTGCAGTGTACTTAAGAGTATGTGTAAATCAAAACTTAGGTCCCAAATCTATTTTCAGCATTGCTTTTTGGCATTAATAGCTGTACTTTCTATGTGCAGTAGAAACACTTTTTGTTAAAGAGTTAAAATGCTCCCGACATCATTTATTATTAAAGTGGCAATACTTTCTCCCAAATGCTGATACACTGGCTTGATTTTATTACTCAAGGTTTACAATATTTTTTAAATGCTATAACAAGATTTTGGTTAGGTTTTTTTTTTTTTTTTTGGGTCACACCTGGCGATGCTTAGGGGTTACTCCTGGCTCTGCACTCAGGAATTACTCCTGGCGATGCTCGGGGACCATATGGGATGCCAGAGATCTAACACAGGTCAGCAGTGTGCAAGGCAAATGCTCTACGCACTGTGCTATCACTCCAGCCCGATTTTGGCTAGTTCTTACTGAAAATATGCAGTTCCGTGAGATAGTAACTCTCAAATGGTGATAAGAAAGGAGATCAGTGATAATCTTTCCCGAAATATCTTTTGGTACTGGATATGAAAACCCTAACACTTTTTCTGCCTTAGGATATGAAAAGTAGGCGATAAGATGTGTGACTAGCATGCAGTCAGCCCCAGTTCAGTCCTTGGTGCTGTACATCATCATCCAAGATCAGGCCCCCTGGCTTGAATGTAGGGCCCCCGCTTCTGAATGTAGGGCCAGAACTTGACCCTAGCCCCTCCAGGTATATCCCCCCAAGCCAAAACATGCCAAACTAAACTGTTTATTCCTTTGACCTGGGAATTCTGCTTAATTATATAGTCTACACTCTACATACAGTCTATATGCATGTATATGTGCAGATATATTCATAACAAAAGTGAAATAACTTCAGTTTTCAAGGTAAAAATAAGCATCTTTGGTACATCTGTGAAGAGTTTATGGGGCCGGAGCGATAGTCCAGCGGGTAGGGCATTTGCCTTGCACGCGGCTGGCCCATGCCGGCCCGGGTTCAGTCCCCAGCATCCCATATAGTATAGTCCCCCCGAGCACCACCTGAGTGCAGAGCCAGGAGAAACCCCTGAGCATCGCGGGTGTGACCCAAAAATAAAAAAGTTTATGATATGGGATATAATTATTAAAATTTTAGTTTGAACAGTTCATAGAAAGCAATGTTAGGCAGAAGTTTAAACCTGACCTTCTTAAATGATGGGTCACAACCCTGAGTGAGATAACTCAGTGTGAGGGTTGCAAAAATTGTTTTAAGATAAATTTATGACTTATTATTAGTATTTGCTCTGTGTGTATACACACACAGCAAATACACACACACAATATCTAGGGTTCCATTATTCTGGGATCTTAGGAATCACAAATAGAGAAAGTGTAAGAAAACCTGGTTTAAACTATGTAAAAATATGACATATGTTTTAAAAATAAAACAGTGTGATCAAATTTCCACTCATCATATTGGTAGAATTTTGACCCTTTCCTTGAAGTTCATGGATCTTCAGTCAACCCTCACTCAGTGAATGTCCAGGCATCACATTTGATTCAGGTGATATGTTTGATGCATTCTGTCAACAAGCCTGCTGTCACCAGTTCCAGTCTATGTCACATCTCCACTATCATTCTTCTTGAAAACTACATGCTTTTCCCAGCTACAAGATGAGTGGGACCAGAAAAAGCGGCTCAACGGGCTGAACACCTGATTTGAATCCCCAGCACTTAAAGTCCCCAGAGCACTGCAGGAATAACCCTTGAGTGCAGAGCCAGGAGTAGTCCCTGAATGCCACGTGGTGTGTCCCAACTAAAAACCATACAAAGGTTAGTAATTTAAACGGTGTCTGCATCTGTACATGATTCTGGCATGTACACCTCCATCCCAGCCAGTGTCTGGCCTTTCAGAGTGATAGATCAGATTCTGCCACATCTCTACTTAAAACATTCACTTGCTAATGATTTTAGTACAGAATCCGTGCTGTGGACTCTTATTTTCCTATTTTTTCTTCTTTCTTGCCACAGTTTAACACATTACATATTTTATTGTCCCAATTTTTTATTTTCTTGTTTACTCTGCTCACTTCACTCAGAATGTTCACATTAACCGCTCTCTCTGTCTCTGTCTCTCTGTCTCTTTCTGTTTCTCTGTCTCCTCGTCTCTCTGTCTCTCTGTCTCTCTGTTTCTGTGACTCTGTCTCTGTCTCTTTCTCTGTCTCTGTCTCTCTCTCACACTCTCCCCCTGGCCTTTGGAGAGCCTTGCTTCTCACACTGCACTGTACATCTTCAGAGAGATCTCCCTTTTTCTCCACCATCTCTTATCCCTACCCTCGTTATTGCTTTCTTCTGAACACTGACCTTTCTCACTAATCTGCCCTCTGGCATATTTTTTCATCTCCAGCCAATGGGTGGAAGGGTCTTAAAGAATAATGCCAGGCACATAGCACCCACTTGACAAATAACAAATAAGTCAGTAAACCAATAGCTGCTTTCCATGAGATTGCAGTGCATAAACACTGTCTCTGCAAATGGCTTCATTAAAAATATTTCAGAATGTCCTAGCCATTCCACTCTCCAGGTTATCCTTCAGACAGTGATAAGATTTGTACAACTCGTTGTTGTTGTTGTTGTTGTTGTTGTTTTGGGGCCAAACAGATTGTGCTCAGGATTTACTCCTGGCTCTATACTCAGGGACCAGAGCAATAGTAAGGCAGGTAAGAAAGACATTTGCCTTGCACGCATCCAGTCCCTGTTTGATTCCTGACATCCCATATGGTCCTTCGAGCATCTCCAGGAGTAAATCCCTAAGTGAAAAGTCAGGAATAACCCCTGGGTATTGCCGGGTGTGGCCCAAAAAAAAATAAAATATACTCGGGGATCACTCATGGAAAGATTCAGGGCCCCATATACGGCGATGAGTTGAACCTGGGTCAGCTGCATGCAAGGCAAGCACCCTACTGGCTGCGCTATCACTCCAGCCCCCACACTCTTACAGGCAGGCTGGAAAACTTAGAAACAATCTGAAATTTGGGAATTGCTCCAGAATTGATATTTTCTACAGTTGTATTGTGCAAGCATTCATAGAATGTTTAATTTATTTATTTTTATTGAATCACAGTGAGATACACAGTTGCAAAGTTGTTCATGATTGGGCTTCAGCCTACAGTGTTCCATCACCCATCCTTCACAGTGTACATTTCCCAACACCAATGTCCCTGGTTTCCCTCCCACTCCACCCCCACCTGCCTCTATGGCAGAGACCTCTCTCTCTCTCTCTCTCTCTCACACACACACACACACAGACATTCTCTCCCCTTTTGGGTCTTATGGTTTGCAGTACAGATACTGAAGGGTTATCTAGTATATCTCTTTATCAAAGAGGTGTTTTTTAAAAACATACTTGTTGACTTGGAAAGATGTCCAGAATATAAATTGAATTTTAAGGCATTTTATATTATATGTGAATAAAATATTAAATATACACTGAAATACATATAATGATAATGTCTGAATTGTCATACTGCTACTTATTTTTTTTTAATTTGGCTTACGTACATCTTCTGCACTTTACTGTCAAATGTAAAATCTTTTGCAGTGTTTCCCAGAGTGGGTGATACTGCGCCCCCTGGGAGCAGGAAACTCTAAGCCAATGGGGGTGGGGAGGGAGGGCAGTAATAGCCTTGGATACAATTTGAGGGACAAACATACAATTTGTGTGTTCCCTTAAGGAAGCAGATTTGTGAACCACAGACCATAACTCAGCTAGCTGACCAGATCAAGCACGCGCTTTGTGTGCAGGGGCCTGGGTTTGAGCTCTGCATCTTCAGCACTACATGATCTCCTGAGCGCTGCCAGGTGTGCCCCTCCCCAATAAACAAGTAAAAAGAAAGGAAAAAAGAAAGTAGATTTCAATAGGGGTACTGCTTTGGGGAACCTCTTTGCTGGCAGCCATGTCATTGTAATTTTAGTGTTTCTTGAGCTACAAGTACACCCAGAGCATTCAGGGGCTAGACAAAAGAACGCCTCCCCCTCCTGTGCTAATAATGTTCAAGAAATAGAATCAGTGTATTTGTGGCTTAGAAAGGAACGAGCACCTGCTGTTTGGGAGAATCTAGTTTGGTTTTATGCCAGAGAAGGGCATTTGTCTGTTTCTTAAAGCATCTAGGAGATTTGACAGATCGTTCAAGAGAGATCCCAGGTGGAAAGATGAAGAGGAGTAAAAAGAAAGGAAAGGGAAGCATAATGCATACTAACAGACGCACAAACGCATCCGTGATGTAGAAACATGGGCTATCTCAGATAGTGGTGGGAAATCAGCCTCAAAAACATGTGGAAACACATTTGTTGTTACCTACGTTTGGCAGGTTTTTGAGAGACCTGGTAGGTATTTAAGCAGGGGGGAAGAGAGCAGGACTGTACGGCCACTAGACTGACAGATGACGGGGCTGAAGGGAAAAAATCAGCAGTGATGAGAGCAACTTACAGGCGGTGACAAAGCAGTCTTTGCACCTCCGCTGTTCGTTCAGTATCTCAGAGATGCTACTGATCTTACAAGAGAAGATCTTACGAGAGAAGATCCTGGAGAAACGTTCTTGGAACATTCTTATTTTCTAGTGAGTTGCCATAGTGCCACCAGTTTCTACAACTGTGTCATGTATGTAAGTTAGGTTCTAGGGTAGAGATTTGTCTTTTGGGTGTATTAGACTTTCATTAGACTTTTTTTGCCTTTGTCCTCCAACTTTATTATGTCTGTTATATGTTGAGAAAGAGGTAATATCCGGGGCTAGGAGGTGAAAGAAGATGTGGTTGTAGCCAAAGCTATCAGAATAAAGGGACATTAGATTATTTTTACTGAGCTGGAGTTTTAAAATACCATGCATAAGAGTTTTTCACATTTAAAAAGAGTATAACTTCTGGGGCCGGAGCGATAGCCCAGCGGGTAGGGCACTTGCCTTGCACACGGCTGGCCTGTGCCGGCCAGGGTTCAATCCCTGGCATCCCATATGGTACCCCCGAGCACCGACAGGAGTAATTCCTGAGTGCAGAGCCAGGAGTAACCACTGAGTGTCGCCGGTGTGACCCAAAAAAAAAAAAAAAAAAAAAAAAAAAAGTATAACTTCACTTCTCTTCCCGTTGATCAGCCATTTGCTCGAGCAGGCACCAGTAACATCTCCATACATCCTGTCACATGCTAGTGTAGCCCAAGGGCATCTGTTTGCTCCAGGAACATAAAGACCCTCAAACCATTCCATCAGGTCATGGGAATGAGGTCTATCATTGTTACTGATATTTGGCATATCAAATATGACACGGGTAGCTTGCCAGGCTCTGCCATGCAGGTAGGATACTCTTGTAGTCACCACTAATCTCGAGCATTTATTGCGCAGGGGCCATGCTAATCTTCTCTGTATCTTTCCAATTTTAGTATATGTGCTGCCGAAGCGAGCACGAGCATTTATTGATGAACCAAGTGGCTGCAGCTTTTTTTTTTTTAAAGTACATAAAAGTACATTGGGGCCAGAGCGATAGCACAGCAGGTAGAGCATTTAATTTACACACAGCCGACCCGGTTTGATCCCCAGCATCCCACATGGTTCCCCTAAGCTTCGCTCAGGAGTAATTCCTGAGCAAAGAGCCAGGAGTAACCCCTGAGTGTCACCAGGTGTGGACCCCAAAAAAAGAAAAAAAAAAAGGACATTTTATTTCCATATAATAGCACCAATATGTTAGACATTCATTCTGCAGACAAACACCCAAAATGTTGCATTCATTTAGTTTGAAGAGATTAACAAATGTCTCTTTGAAACTGCGTCAAGTTCCTGATTTTAATTTCTGATCTAATTCAGAATTCCAGCTGCCAGACTATCCCATAAATCCTCAGAGAGATACCCTCTGAAAAAATTATAATTAACTTGTATAAATTGACAACAAAAGATGGAAAAGCCCAATAATATTTGATTATAAATTCCCCATGTGGATATTGACATTTAAGCCTTAAAGAAGTGTTTAAAAAAAAAAAGAATTTTTACAGAAAGTTTTTCCTTGAAAGAAGCAGTTGATCCTTTCTAATCATTTCAGTCCCAGTAATGAAGATGTGGCAGCTTGACTTTGCTAAAATTTTTACATGAACTGCTGTTTCAATCATAAAAAAAGTAATGATTTAGTTCTAATTGGTTGTCAATTGCCATGCCTTATGGGACCACAGAAAAGCCTGTTTTCAGTGTGCCAATAAGTGTCGAAAGTGCTATTACCACATAGAACAGCATTAAATACAGGCAAAGGGATACACATGATAACCTCTAAGTATATGTATTACAATCCACAATATGTAAGAGAAGGAAGAGAGAAAGAGAAAAGAGAGAAAAGAGATGAAGAACTTGCCACGGAGGCAGACTAGGGAGGGGAGAGAGAATCAGGGACATGGTGGTGGGAAATGGGCACTGGTGGATGTATGGGTGCTGGAACACCGTGATGGCCGAAACCCAAACATGAACATTTTTGTGATTGTTAAAAAAAAGAAAAATTAAAAAAAAATTAAAAAATTAAAAAAAAAAATAAAAGAAAAGGCTTTGCTCACAAAAAAAAAAAAAAAAAGAAAACCTGTTATCTCTGGTGGCATGTTTGTTCTGGGATAGAAAGATGGAGAAGGCTTAATTGTTTTATTAATTTAATTTTTTATTTACTATTTCTTCATCCAACACAAATCCCACCACCAGTGTGCTCCCATCACCAAAGACACTCATTTCCCACCGGCCCCCATCCCCATGCCTGCTCCCCCAGCTGGCACCATTTATATTGACCATTGCAGCCCACGTATGGCAATGGTATTGATAAAGTCATGACTTTTCTGGTTTGTTATGGACTAAGCTTGTCCATCTGAATTTCTATAATGTGGTTGGTTTCTACTAGCCTGATGTACTATGCGGCGCCTGGTGACCATGTGCCTCCGGGAGAGCCAGTAGCAACTATGCCCCGTGTGTCTGTCTTTGGATCACAGCTGACAGCCCGGAGAAAGTTCGTGTGGCAGGTCCACCAGGCCTCCCACACAGAACAGAGGTGGGGGAAAGGGACCCCAGCTACATCTCCACAGAAGCCTGGCGACTCTAGTCCCTGAGACCTGCATACCTGGTTAGAAGGTTTAATTTTTTATCAGTTTTTTTTGCTTTTTGGCTCAGGGGTTACTCTGGCTCTTCGCTCAGGAATTACCTCTTGGCGGTGCTCAAGGACCATATGGGATGCCAGGATCAAACTCAGGTCAGCCCTGCAAGGCAAACACCCTACCTGCTGTTGTATCACTCCAGCCCCAAGAAGGTTTAATTTTTTAATGGTTAGAAGCATAGGTTGGGCCATTCTTATAAAGGAGGGGAAAATGTGCCATTTGAAGTGAACCTGGAAGCTTCCCCGGATGATTTAACACTGGAAATTGAAAAACAGATAAACATTTAGTGCATGGTTCTAAAGTACAGAATTGTGAGTGAAGGACATTTCTAACTGAATTGAGTTTTTCCTAAATAACCAGCACACGTCGTTTCAGTCACTGTCCAAGGTACTATGAGATGAGGCCTGCAAAGGAACGTCTCTTCCCAGCATCTTAAAGACTGAGGCCTCATGTTCTGTAATCCATAGTCTGGAAGGGAAGGAAAAGAGAAAGAGAGAGAAAGGGAAAGAAATAAAGAACCTGCCATGGAGGTGGGCTGGGGAAGGGGGGAGGGAACTGGGGATGTTGGTGGTGGGAGATGGGCACTGGGTGGAGGGACGGGTGCTGGAACACTGTATGACCAAAACCCAAACATGAACTTTTTAATTGTATATCTTTTTTATTTGTATATCTCATGGTGGCATAATAAAATACTTAAAAAAAAAAGACTGAGGCCTCTATGGCATCGTGGTACAAGAAGCCTATTGGGACAGAAAGGAGAACAGATTGCTGTGTGTATTACAAAGGTTGAAAATAAACAAATACCCCTTCCAAAACCAAGCTCACTATTTTTTTAACATAGGGAAAATGGGAAAAAATTAAAAATCTAAATTAAGAAGGGTGTCTGGAAAAAGTGATACGCTACAATAATCCTCACTTAACATTGGAATTAGGCACAGTTGCTCTTCAGATTTGAAGCATTTAGTATGTGTTTAAGTAAAGCTCCCCAATTTTTTTCCAAAAAAATTTCAAAAATCATTTTTTAACAGAAACAAAAATACACCAACAGGATCTATTGATTACATATACTATAGCTATTTTTCTCAGATTTAAAAAATTTTTCAGCCTAAAAAATAATCATTTCCTTTATAAGAGGAGCCTCTGCTTATACTTTTTCCTAATGAAAATAAAATATAAATCTAATTTCGGCATCTGTCTCATAAAGCAGTGATAACTGTGGTTCCAACATTGTGCATTAAACATTTGGGCTGGAGCAATACACAGTGGGTGGGTCACTTCCTTGCAGGCAGCCGACTCAGGTTCAGTCCCTGACACCACATATGTTGCCCCAGGCCACCCAGGGAGTGATCTCTGAGCACAGAGCCAGAAATAAACTCTGAGCACCACTGTGTGTGCCCCCAAAAAAAAGAGAAAGAGAAAACCTACCAAGTTCTACCATTCATTTACATTTTCGACTGTACCATTTTGATAATTGTGGTAAGTCAAAAAATAGTATAGGTGACTCTTGTGTAAAATAAAATCTGCAGAAGAGTGTTTCAAAATTCTTACGAAAAACTACAATGCACTATAAATGCAGTGTTGTTTTTGTTCTTTGACCTAGCTGTTCTTTCAGTTATTATTTGGTAAGACAACTACATCTTCATATATTATTTACATACTCATTTATATTACACCAAGACACCCAGTGTGTTGTTTTCTGAAGAGTGCAAACCAGTGCTGGCTCATGTGATGTTCTGTGGAATAAAACTTTGTTGGAAAATAGAGGCAGAGACACTATCAGATATCTCATAAGCTCATCTAATAATTCTCACGGTAGCTTTAAAGTTCCTGCTTTATCTTTTAGTAGCCAAGAGTGCAGGATGGAGGGAGTGAGGAGGCAGAAAAGCAAAGGAAGTAGGGAGGAGCAGATGAGCAGGTTTGGTGAGATGCAGGCTAAAGCATCTGAGTCGCTTCCACACCGGACTGTCAGGGCACTGGAGCTCCGTCGCTGTCTGAGCGCCCTGGGGACTCCGCTTGAGAGAAGAGCTGAGTCAGCACCAGCCCGCCACAGCCCAGCAGGGCAGGTCTTCTGCTAAAGAGGGATGAAGGGCTGCCAGAGGGAAGCGTGGGTGTTCCCTCAGCCTTCTCCCTAAAAATCACTGCAGTCAGGTGCACGGTTCTCCAACTCCCATTACAAAATGCTTGTTAGGTTTTGTATCTTCTAGGGCTTATTTAATAATAGATATAGTAAGATCATTTAAAAAACTAATAAAAAAAAGACTCATTTTCTCTTTATTTCTTAGGATTTACATATTTTTAAACTATATTTTAAAAATCACCTGCTTGTTTTTATTTTTATTTTGGAACATGCCCAGAACAGTGCTCTTAAGAGCTCCTGGTTCTTTGTCAGAGGTTGTTCCTGACAATGTTTGGGGTACCATGAGATGCTGGAGCTCAAATTTGGGCCTCCTCATGCAAAGCATGTGCTCCGCCCACTCAGCTGTCTCTTCATCCCAAAGCTGACTGTATTTTAAGAGTATTTCTACTCCCTTCAGTCTGGATTTTTTTTTTTTTTTTTTTTTTTGCTTTTTCACACCCGCATTGCTCAGAGGTTACTCCTGGCTCTGTACTCAGGAACTACTCCTGGCCGTGCTTGGGGACCATATGAGATGCCAAGGATCGAACCCAGGTTGGTGGCATGCAAGGCAGACGCCCTACCCGCCAGCTGCCATTCCCGCCTCAATCTGAATTTTAAACCCTCGCTTCACCCTGTATTCTTGCCAGAGTCCTGTGTTAAGTTTTCCCATCTACTGAAAACCAAAGGTGAACGGAAACTCTGTGACGTAGTTAGTCTGTAGGCAATAGCAGCTGTGATGTGTGGGTTCAAAATGTGCCTCTTCATAAAGATGGATACTGGTGGCGCCCACCACTCTACACTGGGTTGGAGAAATCTCCTTGCGTCACTTGACATATTCAACCCTTTATCCTCTTTGCTCTGGTGTCAGTGTTCAGTTGTATTGCTAGATGAATGCATCATCGTTTAGTTACAGGCTGCTGCTGCTCAGGAAATAGTGGCCCACTGTCTGCACACAATGTCCTCTGTCATGCCTTGTTCTTCTCTCTCCTGGGGGTACCAGTCACTTGCCATGAGCAGGTGACATGAGCTGACACTCCCTGAGAAGTCTCGGGGCAGAGGGTGAGGGAGAGTCTGGAGTGGAGCTGAGTCTTTCCTCTTCCAACTAAGAATCTGCCACTTACTGCCTTTTAAAGCCATAATCTGAGTTTTTCATCTGTAAGCTTTGCATAAATAGGTTGAGTAAGATGTGATACATTTGTATATCTCATCTTGTTAAAGTTCTTAGAATTTTGCCTGACATAATAGGTGTGGATAAAGTTAAACTGGTTGGTTGTTGTTGTTGTTGTTTTAAGGCCCCATAGTATGGACAAAGGAATTCTCCTTTTTTTTTTTTTATAAAAGCTACATTTAATCAATTTTTCTGTAACTGAGAACCAAAATGTTAATATATACAAGTGCCTAGGAGAATAATATGGGAGAACATTAGATAGAATAGAACAATGTCGGGTGGCGCCGGGCGTCCCCGACAGTGTCAGGACAGAGGTTGTCTTCTACCTCCGAGGACGCCGGGAGAACAGATGAAAAACTCACGAGTCCAGTGCAGTTCCAAAAATGGCTTTTAATACTAAAAAAAGCTCTTCCACAGCAATCCAATATAATGAAAAAACTCTAGCTCTGGTCCGAACTTAGACCATACAAAAGAGCCTAAGTCTCCCACCAAAGAGAGAGGATCTCACCCGAGCTGAGTCCTACCCAGAAGGAGCAAAAGGCCAAAGAGCAAAAGAAAAAAACCCAAAAGCCAAAAGCCAAGGAGCCAAAAAGCTGAAGGCTGAGGAACCAAAAGGCAAAAAGGTTAAAAGGTGAAGGGGCCTCAGTTAGCCCCTTATATACACCAAAGTAATCCAATCGGGAGGTTGTCATGCTAACAAAAGAACCCTAAACAGAGTGTAGTGCCACACACCCTATTGTAGGTATAAACAAAGGGTTACACCAAGGACCAATCCCGGAGATTATCTCTTATGTAAAACACTGGAGAGAGAGGGGGCTGATATAAAGTAATACATCTTAACTTCATGAGCTTCATGTAATCTAGATGGTACCCACAAGGTCCTTATTATTATCTGCACCAGTGTGATTCTGAGTATCTTGTTCTCATGTACTGAAAGGGTCATACTCGCCTGCTTAGAGCAAACTAGTATGATCCTTCCTATAGTCTACCTTTAGTCTCAGCGTAGCCAGGGTGGTAGTCTCCTGGTAAATTCTAACTGTCCCACGCTGGGTGCAGTGGGTATAAAGAGGAGCTGTGCCCAATCTAGAAAACATAGAAGTCTTAGTAGATGTATAAGTCAGAAGTTATTCAATCAAGGTGACTTCTGTAACTGCCACGCCCTCTAGCAGTGTTTACTAGAAGAGAGATCTCATTAGAATGAACATTGCCTTAATAAGATTAAGCTGGGAGTGAGCAAAACAACAAAACTCCCAGATTAGCTAAACATGTCCTCCAACATATAGTTACTTTTAAAACTTTGTTACTTTTAAATACCAGGACTTTCTGATATTAAAAACCATTTTATTTATTATCTACTAAAAACTTCAAGAGACAATAAAGAGCACATAAATGAGATCATTTCGTTATTTAAAATTACCACCTATTTAGTTTCTAGGTCTGTGGAGTAGCCTTGACTACATATAAATAATTTCTTTTCATGAAACATTTATGCATGTATATTTACAGCTGAAGAGCCTCTTGAGAGGAAATTTCCAGGCAATTACTCTTGTTTTTTGCTTTGTTTTGCTGGGTCCACACTCAGCAATGCTTAGGGGTTACTCCTGGCTCTGCTCAGAATTACTCCCTGGAGGAGTGCTTGGAGGACCATATGGGATTCTAAGGGGATGTCGAACCTGGGTTGGCCGCATGCAAGGCAAATACTCTACCTTCTGGACTATCACTCCAGCCTATATGTTTAACTTAAGGGAGTCCTGAGCAAGCGCATAGTTTTAAACAAGTAAATCTTACTAGGTGTCATCATCTTTAAAATGCATTCAGATGATTCATGAGGCTTGGATCTTACAAAACCATAAAATAATTGTTGCATTATACTCCCATGGTGGATATACCTCTGATTAAAGAATAAATGAATAAAGATTAGATGTATAGTAGGTGGGGAAGCTTGCCTTGAATGTGCCCAATCAGGCTTTATCCTTGGCATTCCATATGGTTTCTGAGCACTGCCAAGAGTAATTCTTGAGTGTAGAGCCAGGGTAAGCCCCTGAGCATTGCTGTGTAAAGCCTATCCTTCCTCTCCCAAAAATAAACAATTGTTATTTTCTTCAAACCTAAAGTGATTCCTATTCATATGATCTGATACACGGGAACACATAAAAAGTAATAAATAAACTTTTGGAGAAATGTTAACAAAAACAGCTCTACTTACTGGTTCCGGTAAGCTCTTCCCCTGGGCACCAGCCTTCGCCTTTGGACCTGGAGTCCAGGAGGGCCTGTAATTCCACCTGATTCTCCCTGAGATAACAAGATAAGATCTGTATTTATTTCATTTCTCAGGGTCATGATAGGAAGTGTCCACATAGTTGTTTCCATTGTGTAAAAGTGTTCATCATGGGGGAGTGATAGCCCAGCGGTAGGGCGCTTGCCTTGCATGCAGCCAGCCCAGCCCATGCCGCCCGGGTTCGATCCCCAGTTCAAAAAGCAAAAAATAAAGTGTTCATCATAATCAATCAAATGCTATCATTCATTCATTCATTTCCCTATTCAATACTACTTCATTCATGCCACCACTGTTCTTATTATCTCAAATGTCTAGTGAGCCACACTTAATTACATTTAGCACCTATCATGAAACAAATACATTGTATAAATCTATGTATAAAAGGAATATCTATTCACGAGGTTATTTATGTTCTCTTTATGTTATTCCCAAGTTATGGTTCAGTATTAATACTATATACATGTAGATATCAAAGAATAGTTCCTGAAAGATTAAGAATTCTTATGTCTATAGAGTTAGTAGCTAAATCTGAAATAGAAAAGGGTTGCCCCAATGTAAACTTCCAAAGGGTGCCACTCATATGAGAATTTTGGTCACTTTATCCTGCATACTACTGGCATCCTAATCTAATTCATTTATGGGCAAAATGCCCTCGAGCCCTACTCACTCTGTCTCTTTGCCCTACAGAGCTGTCTTACAATATAATAAAAACGTTGAATGGAGATTATACCTTTTCTCCTTTAATTCCCTTGTTTCCCGGGGATACCATGTTCTCCAGGTAATCCCTAGAAAATTCAAAATTCAATTGAAAGGAGAAATTACAACTATTATTAAAACAAAACATGTATCTGTGGACCTCTAATAGAAGAATTGAATTGCAACATATATACTATCTGAGAAAGATTGATTTTATCTTTTTCCTTCTAGAGGAAAAAAAACAGTGAAAATACATGCTTGTTATTTTAAGTCAACTACATGTAAAGGAAAGAAACTAAATCACAGAGAAGTGAATCAAATCCTTCATCAATATTATTGTCAAGAAAGGCTGGCTATAAAAGAATGGTGGTTAGTGTCACATTAAGATTCTAAATAACAATGAAATATGTAGAAATATATTTTATTATATATTAGCAACTGTGACTCTTTTCTTTTGATTTTGTTATTTATTTATTTGCTGTAAAGATCTACCTTAAACTCACTTCTTGCACACCCAGTTCCACTAGTATCTCCCTTTTATAGCAAAAGCTCTGTGCAAGATACACCTTATGTAGAGCTCATTATGTTGCTTGAGGGATAAACAGAATACGTTTTTTCTGTGAACTAAGTACCAAAAGAAACACAGATACATGGAGAATACAGAAAAAGGTCATGGAGATTGTTCTAAGATAATGAGCAAAAGAAAGATTCTAGAAGGTACTTAGGTACTTAGTCACAATGTGAATTGTGACTGTATCTACAGGTCAATCCCTCACAAATTTATGTTAACCAGTTTTCTCATTTTCTCTAGTCTGGAACGGATGGTGAATTTCAGCTCCCCAGCTGTCAGAAGGTTAAAGAGGGGCATTCAAGGGATAGAAAGCTGATCTGAGAGAACACCAGAAAAATGAATTTAAAAGATTGAAGTGTGTGTCTGAGAAAAATAGAGGACCTAAGAAGAAGAGAGGAGGGCTATAGAGTGAGAAAAGAAAGGAAAGGAAGAGAGGGACAGGGGAAGAAGAAGGTGAGGAGAAAGGAGGGGGAAGAGAAGAGAGGAAAGGAGCAAGAAGAGAAGAGAGGAGAGGAAAGGGAGAATAGAGATTAGAAGGGAACTAAAGCTAGGAGACAGCTCATTGCAGACTTGCCTTGTTGCCAAGAGGTGAAAAGTACAAACTGACATGCTTAGCTGGGTTGGGATCTTAAGGATCCTACAGATCCCAAGTGTACTGACTCTTGAAGGAGAGAGAGGAGAGAGAGAGAGAGAGAGAGAGAGGGAGGATACAGCAGAGACAGACAGAGACAGAGACAGAGAGACAAGAGAGACAGTGAGAGAGATATGTGGAGCACCAAAATCAAGTATCTGACTGAAATTCATGCAAAATAATAACAAAAAAGGGAAGAGAGGAAAATAAATAAAAAAGAGTTTTTTTTTAATAATGCAATCCAAGGAAGACTTTTATCCAAGTGCATCATAAAATAATTTCAGCTAAAAGATTTGTCTTGGATGCTCTTGCAAGAAAACAACAGAAGCTTTGAAAGTGTCTTTCTTGGATGGAGAATTGAACACAACCCACGCATAATGAAAATGCTTCTTTCTTGTCTAATTTTGTTTCCTTTTTGATATTGCCGATTCCCCTCTTTTACAGACACTATCCTGACAAGCATGTCAAAATGATTAACTTACTTAACGTAAGATCCAGAGACTGATGTATTTGGCTAATGATATTCAAAAAGCACCTCCCATGAATATGTGATGATAAGATTCTTTCCTATAGACTCTGATACAAGTTGTGAGGAATTTTAGTTGTAGAGATGATCCAAGGTTTTGAAAAAGCTGCAAAATTCACCCTTTAAATATATGCTGACATTCCTTAAGACATGTTCATATCAATTAATCTCCAAATATCAAAAAACACATGTGTACATTACACATACAATATCTCCTGGAGGTCCTCTGGGTCCCATTGAACCTGCAGGTCCTTGTTGCCCCTAAAATAGAAGGTAATATGTCACATATCTTTGGTAAAAGATTGTTTTCCTGCATAGATGAAAACATGTTTTGGTCTTTATATGCATGAAAATTGATTTCCTATCATCATACCTTCTCTGTATATACTGAAACATGCTTTGGATTTATAAAGACAGTTTTAACATGTTATTAAATGGATTAAGTGGGCTTCTCACCTGGCAGTTGTGGCTGAATAATTTGCCTTATCCGTTAGTGAAAGTATAGATGCCATCTCTCCTAAACATCTAATATGGGAAACCTGAAGGACCTCAACCTAGGGCCTAAAGTATTTTAGGGCAGTATAATTTGGCTCAGAAATTGAATCTTGAAAATAGTTCACTTCAAGAACACAGCTCAAGGTTTTAGAACAACCCCATATTGTTTACTTGTAAGAGCTTCTAGGCATGCTATTGAGAAAGCAGCAAAATATCCTATTGTGAACAAAAAGGAAGTTACTATGTGTGAAAAATGCTGCCAGTGGGGAAGAAATCACCATGGAAACCCAATAAAGCCTCTGGGAACATTAGAGAATAAAATGAGAGGTATACCCAGAGCACTATGTTTTATATGAAAATGGTTATTTTTTTTTCAAGATTATTTTTTAATTCACCTCAGTGATGTTTTATATACCTCAAGTCCAGGGCTTCCTGGCTGGCCAGCTGGGCCAGGCTCTCCCTGGTTCACCCTATATGAATAGATGATGGAAAGCAAAACAGTCACTTTAATTTCCAGGATTTCATTAGATTGAAAACGCAATTGTACAATGTCAGATTACCTTCATTCCCTGTGCTCCTATTACTCCAGGTTCTCCCTGTGAATAAAATATTTTGAACATGTAACGTAAAAATTCAGGTAGAAATGAACATCTCTAATTTTGAATTCATTTCAATATCTACTAATTAAACACAGTTAAAGGAAATTAGGTAAACCCGATGACCCAAAGATTCAAGAAGAATGCAAGAAGAATTCATTCTAAAGGATGACTTAAAATATTACTATGGATAGCAGAGGGAATAACAAATACCTAAAGGCAACAGAAGCATTTTTTGTCATTAGAGGCAGGCCACTTGGTGCGGAAAAGGATGAAACAGGGACCAGAACAGTGGCAAAGGGAAGTGGTCCCTCTGAAGAAGAGGGGATGCTGGAAGGTGGTGAAGTGTTATGCATGAAACCATATAAATAACAATACTGTAAACCACAGTGCCTGAAGAAAAATAAAAATTTAAAGTGTCCGTCAGAGCCAGATCAATAGTACGGAAGTACTTCCTTACAGGTAGCTGGCCTACGTTCCATTTCCAGCATCGCATATGGTGCTCCTGGCAATGTCAGGAGTAATTCCTAAGTGCAGAGCCAGGAATCACTGCTGAGCATCATAGGGTGTAGGCTCCCCACACAAAGTGCCTGTCATAGAGGCAGACTGGTGGGTGGGAAGGAAACTGGGAACACTGGTGGACAGAAGGCACTCTGGGAAAGGGACTAGTGTTGGAATATTGTATGCATGAAACTAAGCATGAAAAACTGCAATTTGCAATAACTAAATAAAAAATATGACAGAGACTGGAGAGATAATACAGTGGCTAAGACACTTTTCTTGCATGTGGTTCAAATCTGAGTCAAATTTCTGGTAGCACTCATAGTTCCCAAGCACTCCCAGTAGTGATCCCTGAAATCAAAGCCAGAAATATATTTTGGTTGCCACTGAATGTGGCTCCCCAAACAAACAAAATAATAATTTCTCATTTAGTTTTTAAAAAGTATTTTATCCAGTGTTACCTTTTTACAATGTGACATTGTAAAATTTATATCATATTCTATGAGTAATCACCTAATTCTCAACTTCTCTGACATTGTTATAATTTACAATTTACAAATGAGATTACCAGCTAATCTCATAATTCAAAAAGAAAACTTCAAATGAAAGAGGTTCAGATTGACATGTGTAACGATTCTACTATCCTACCCTTGCATTTAAAGAAAAAAAATAGATACATAAAAAAGTTACATTACTGGTGACAAATGAATTTGTTTTCCTAATCTTCTATAACAGTTTTTGCTCCTTTTAATAAAACAATCTTGCATATTTTATAATTTGTATCACGAGATTTTATACTGGAATTTTGAAAAATTCCTGTCTTATATTCTAATTTTGTGGTTTTGTATTCTAAGTGGATATCTTTTATACTGAATAATTAAGTAATAAAATGAATATAACCGGATTAAGATGCTAAGGTGTCTTCAGATGATAAAGCTTAAAAGGGTCTAACATTTCTCTTTTATCAGAATAAGATAAAGTTCACATAGGAAAAAATGCTCAGAAATCTCATTTTTTCAAATCTATTTGGTGCCAAAACATACCAGAAATCAAAGAGAAAGAAATCAACAAGTAGAAACCCCAATATAATGTTACAACATTTACTTACTCTATCTCCCTTTTCACCTTTTGTAAAAGATTCCCCTAGGAAAATAGGTAGAAAACAGAACTAATTAAAAACACTTTTGGTATAAACTTTCTAAAAACAGATATGGTTAAATCCTACACACCACACTCAGACCTTCATTCCAAACAAGTCCCTAAAATTATCCAGCATGTACACAGGCTGCCTGTTCGGCTTAAAGGGAATATATAAGAATTAATTTTTTTCATATTCCCAAATGAACAACTGGGTTAATCATTCTAATATTATTTTAGAATCTTTTGTGGATAACACTGCAGGAGACTGCTGGAGGCAAAAGCTTTCTCTTGGTTTATCAGAAAATGGCGACAGAGACCTGCCCTCAGAACAGAGTTGAAGTGATGATAAAGAAGTGTTCCATTAGAAGGGGGGGCATTCATTTAGATTCTTCCAGTTAATTCAGTGTTTAGTGTTTTAAGTAAAAAAAATACTTAAAACACTCTACTAAATTCAGCTATTGTTTTAATAACAATGCTATTAAACTATTGATTATGGGATGAATAACAGTCAAGCCGATCACACTGTTAATGGCTCTTGTTGGCTTTTTGAAGGTTCTTGAGAGACACAAATTTTGTGGGAATATCTCAGTAGATGTCATTCTCCTTCATGCCTCTGTCACTAAGAACACATCTCAGCCTTAATGTGCATGCACACATGCACACTCGACCCCTGTTAACTTCTGTTGTCGGTGTTGCATGTACACAATCTCATCTAATCCTACCACAATGCTCTCAATAAGAAATGGTTGAATTTCAAGCCCAAGGAAAGACACAGAAAAGGTCTAAATGAGTTATTTTCCCTAGATCAGCATTCATCTACCATTCATGTTTTTTCACATCTTGACTGTAAACTCTGGGATGTAAGTACATAATTAATTTTGACTATCATAGCATCTTTGCTGTAGGTGGTTTATAAAAAATTAATACACAACAGTTCATAAAAATTAAAAATTTAAGCTCCAACAAATATAACAATAACAATCATTTAGCAATTTTTCTTTTTTTTTCTTTTGAGTCACACCTAGCAAAGCTCAGGAATTATTCCTGGCTTGGAACTCAAGAATTAATCCTGGCAGTGCTTGGGGAACCATATGGGATGCTAGGGAATCGAACCCAGGTTGGCGATGTGCAAGACAAACTACCTACCCACTGTACTATGGATCCGGTCCTAGAATATTCTTATGCCATATTATAACACACTGTTCAAATCTCTTTATACAAATTAACAAAATCGTGTAATGTACTATTAGAATACCATTTTACAGATGATAAAGATGA
Organism: Cryptotis parvus; assembly: GCA_021461705.1. Lineage (NCBI taxonomy): Eukaryota > Metazoa > Chordata > Mammalia > Eulipotyphla > Soricidae > Cryptotis > Cryptotis parvus. The sequence continues at coordinate 31,137 of JAJIBD010002595.1, read as the reverse complement.
GCACTGAGAAATTAAATGACTTTTCCAGTTCCCAGAGACAGGGAGGGACCACTTAGTTTCAATACTTGCACAGCATCATTTTAATACCAGTTCTTATTTCTTTCAGTCTGATCTGATGCACAATCCATGATATTTTATTATTAGAATTGAATAATTGACAATCATATGGAAACCAACATTAATTTTTTTTTGTTCTTGAAAAGTCAAGAGAAATATAAGAAACATTATGGTGATAGAACTATTTTCAATGTGCCTCTCAGAGATGGCTATTTTCTTAAACAAATAAGTAACAGGAGATAAAAAGATACCAAGTACAACTTTTTCCAGTCCATGCCCTGCATGCTGGGGACTAAGGGGTTTATGTTATTCTCTTTTGTTTTTCCCAGCTTCCCTGTATGTTCACCGGGACCATGCAGCTAGTTTCAGCTACAAAATGTAAGCAGAAGAACCTTGTAAACAGCAGCAGTGAAAAATCTCTCTTTGCCTCCATGGAAATCTACTATTAAAAGCAAACAAATAAAAAGGGAAAAGAAATAAAGAACCTGCCATGGAGGAGGGCTGGGGAGGGGGAGGGAACCGGGACGTTGGTGGTTGGAGATGGGCACTGGTGGAGGGATGGGTGCTGGAACACTGTATGACCCAAACCCAAAATATGAACTTTTTAATTTGTATATCTTTGTAATTGTAAAAATAAAAAAATTAAAAAAAGCAAACAAATAGAAAGCATTTCTACCACTGCTGCCCCCAGCTCACCTCCTGGGGTAAGTATTGTTTCCTTTGGGAAAACATAACTAGATGGTCCCTTCAAAATATTTTAGTGAGTATGCTAAACCCATATAGGCACATACTTAATGTCTTTCAGTAGGAGACAAACTGTTATTTGAAAAATTAGCATTCCATTTTATAATTCAAATTTTATGGAGAGTTCAGTTTGATACTTCTGATTATTATAAAAATTAAGTCAGATCTGGTTCTGAATCGAAAGACTGAAACCCCAGAAAGATAACTGTCCATGCAATGCTATAAAACACTGTTTTCGTTTAAATCTGGGGAACAGAGAGGAAGACAGGCAAACACTGTGGAAGGGAGGTGTGATAATTAAAGGATTAAGAGGGAATTGGCTAGAAGAAGGAGGTCTGTTTGTCCTGGGCCAGCCTGATAAGGCGAATGCAATAGCCTGGTTGCCCACCCTGTCTCTGAGACTTCAAACAGTTGTGGTAGGAAGAGAGCCAGAGCGATTCTCCCAGGAGCTGTGAAATCCTTTACACTTTGGTACTCAAAGCACGAGCCACTGACCTGCATTAAGAGTGTCACCTGGAACCTTGTGGAGCTGCAACCTCACAGATGTGGGGTAAAATGGAGTCATAGGAAGAGGGCAAAGTGATCAGTCATGGGAACTGAAGATCATGACTACAGACCTAAGATTACATGCAGGGATCTGGAAGGGGTCTTGGGATGTTGGTGGTAGGAGAGAGCTCTTTGGTGATGGGTGTGGTGTTGAAATAACATATACACGAAAAGGATAATTAAGGATATTGTAAACCCTGGTACCTCAATAAAAAATGAGTTCCAAAGGAAGAAATGCAGCTAACCCCAGACTTACTGAGTGGAAATCAGCATCTTCAGAATGATCTGAAGTTGACTCAAGGGCCATTCATGTTTGAGAAGCATGGCTATCATTCACTAAAGTTTCTCTTTTTTCTGTTCTACCAATCCCTACTTTTCCAATAACATCTTATTGAAGCTTACTGCTGGCCTGTCCTGGTCACATGGCAATCAGGAGCACATGAGTGTCCATATCAACTTGGAATAGAAGCACTAGAGTGAGCCCTAGGAGGCAGTTCAGAGGTTGTATGAGATGTTGACAAGTGTGGAACATCAGGATGAATTGGCAATGGAAAGGGATGCCAGCATCAGGATGGATTTGTGGACATGGAAGGTTTCCCACACACCTTGGAAATACTCAGTTGGAAAAATGTCCAACTGGAATGTCCAAAAAGGAAGTGGATTAATAGCAATCAGGGCTCCTGAAGGCAAGAGAACTTGATATTCTTAAGTAATAGCTCTGATGAAAAGTTGCTTGCTGATCATATTAAAGATGATCACTTTTAAAATCTGAAGTACAGGTAAATTTATTTTTCTTCACCCCCTTAGGACTGCAACATCTCAGAGTACTGTCCCAAATTCTGAGCTATCATTTTCCATTATAGGACCAACTAAGGGCCATGGAATTGGGGCTGATTAGGAAAATAATTTTTAATCTGTTTAAACAATTTTTTCTGGGGCCGGAGCAATAGTACAGTGGGTAGGGCATTTGTCTGCACGTGGCTAACCCAGATTCAATTTCCAACATTCCACATGGTCCCCTGAGCACTGTCAGGGGTGATTCCTGAGTGCAGGGCAAGGAGTAATTCTTGTGCATTGCTGGGTTTGGCCCAAAAATAAAAACCAAAAGTATATATATATATATATATATATATATATATATATATATATATATAAATTTTCACTCTACCTTAATGCTAAAATACTTACAGATTCTCCTTTTTGACCCTTAGTGCCAACAGGCCCTGGAAATCCTGGCTTCCCGGTTTCACCCTTTCAAGACAAAGTGGAGAGATATTTTGCATGAGGTCACATAAGCATTGCTGTGACTGTCAGATTCAGAGATTGCTTGCATGGCTCCTAACCATAGATTTTATCTATTATCATTTAATAGACAATGGGAAGTTCTGCATCAAGTCAGGCAATTTGCATAAAATGTGTTTTGTTAGCACTACACAATGCCTCCAGGTCTTTTAGAAATCCATAATACTCATTGTGATATTTAAAATTAGTGTGAAACAAAAATCAATATTTTTTTAAGGAAGAACATCTAGAGAAAAAAATTACCATTTTGTGTTGTTGTTTCCCAAATGATTTTCTTTTTTCCCCCTCACACCCAAGTGATTTCCTATGATCCCTATGACATCAGATTGTTTAATCGGCACAATCATTCAAATTCACTTTCAGATATGTCTTTTTTTTAGGTGCGGATTGCTAGAGAAGGGCGGAGTCCTATGGAGAGACAGAGCTGCTCAGTTGTTTCCTGCTCTGATACTGCCGTGAGAGTGACGGACTGTGGACAAAGAGGCCATTCTTGTCAATGTGGTGACAGCAGCAGCTTAAAAATGTCTAAGATGTTTTTGTCAAACAACTTGAGGAGGATTTATATGTGAAATATAAAGGCTGCTTTGAGAAACTACGATTTCAGAGATAATTCTTGTGGAAAAGGGAAAAAAATTCACTAGTCAGAGGTTTCAGAGGAATCTCAGTATGGAGCTTTTTTTTCAGCTTTCCCAAGGCCTTGAATGTCATGAAATTGTTAAAACTAATGTAGCCAACAGAAATTAAGGTGATATTGAGGCTTTTGGTTTGTTTTCATTTTTTAACAATTCTGGACATATTTTTTATCTTGCCTATTTTTATTTTAAAAACTACAAATACATAAAGTCGTTATGTCAAATATCCATGTATTAGATATAATTGACATTACTTCACCCAAATAAAAAGATTAATAAAAATTACAATAAAATTTTCCTTCTTTTTCTCCCTATTTTCTCTCTTTTTCTGGTCTCAGAGAAACCACTCATGAATTTAGTAATTTTTTTCATTTCACCTTTTGCATTTTACTATGTAAATAGAAACAATAGGTACACTATTAAATTGGATATTACACATTAATTTGGGGGGCATGGGACACACTTGGCTATATCCCGGGCCTATCTGGTTCTGTGCTTGAAGTCCAGGTCATTCATCATGTTGATTTCTTGACCTAGGTACACATAACTGCTGCATTCAGAGATGTTTGTTCCATTGAGAGTGAATGGGGCCTCTGGAACTAGTTCATTTTTCATAAACATGGTTTTCTTTAGATTCAGCTGTAGACCTATCTTTCCACATTCTCGGTCAAAGTCAGCCAGCATTTGTGCCGCTGGGCTAATATTTGGTGTTATTAGAACAATATCATCAGCGAAGCGGAGGTGGAGTAGTTGCCTGAGCTGCGCAGGAGGAAGAGAGCAGCATAGAATGCCTTCAAAGGCATCGAAGAAATAGCTAAAAGGACAAAGAACCTCTGGCTCCAGGCACATCTCTTTGACTCCACCATTCTCCCTGCATTAACATACGCCTCAGAGACCTGGGCCCTACGAAAGCAGGATGAGAATGCTATTCGGGTCTCCCAGAGAGGAATCGAAAGAGCTATGCTTGGAATATCACGTCTCACTCAAGTGAGAGAAAGAATCCGGAGTTCTGACCTCCCTTGCTATTCCAGTATCAGGGATGCTGTCCTGTTTGCCAAGGCATCGAAAATCAGATGGGCTGGACATGTAATGCGATTTGGAGACAACCGCTGGACTAGAGTCATTACCGACTGGATCCCACGGGATGTCAAAAGATCACGTGGCCACCCACCTACAAGATGGTCAGACTTCCTTGTCAAGACCCTGAAGGAATGGTTTGAGGCTCTTCATATTCCTGAATCAACCAGATGCCATTGGGCTACATTGGCACGTGATAGGGTCCAATGGAAATGTTACTGGCGTCCACTTCGAGCAAATCGATGAATAACGGGGTTCAAGTGATCAAGTGATCAAGTGCTTGGAGTCAATCCTGCTTTGGCCCAGGGGACCATATGTGGTACAAGCAGGGTTGGCCATATGCAAGGCAAAGATCTAAACTGCTGTACTACCTCTCTGGTCCACAAAGCCCTCTTATATACAACATCTTGTGACGTCCTTTCCCACTCAATGTTTTTAATTTTAGATTCTATTTATATATCTAGATCAAGTCACTCATTGTCATCTTGAGGGTTTAGCTAAGCCTTATTGACATCTGGATTGTCTCTTTCCTCTTTTATAAACAAGGCTGCAATGAACAGACCTGTTCTCTTGTGTGGATGTGTTTATATTTATTTTGAAGCCTCAATCAACAATCTACTTAAAGCACTTCAAATACAAACTTATTACAGTTCTAAGAACACTGGCCTATTTTTTATGTTTCTACCTTAATATCTTGAGTTTTAGACTAGAGGAACAGGTACCTTGTCACATGTAACAGATAGACTAGATTGTGGGTTTTTTTTTGCTGTTTTGAGAGACTTAGAGACACGGGGCAGAGCTGCTACTGGCTCTCCCTGTGCCCAGCAGCTCATGAGGCACCCAGGAGGGATGGTGGGTTCTAGCCCTGGCCCCCACCCAAGCAGAGCCTCACAACAAGCCAGTCGAACCCCACTCCATGAGGGGCCTCCATTATCCACATCCGGACTTCCCCCTCGTCAGAACTCCACCCAGCAGACCAGCCTATCACAGCCTGGCTCACCGCGGCTGCAAGCGGTTGTGCGGTTCATCAATAAATGCTGGATTTTGAGATGACTACAAGAGTATGCTACCCACACGGTAGAGCCTGGCAAGCTACCCATGTCGTATTTGATATGCCAAATACCAGTAACTGTTATAGACCTCATTCCCTTGACCTGATGGAATGGTTTGAGGCTCTTTATGTTCCTGAAGCAAGCAGGTGCCCTTGGGCTCTACTTGCATGAGACAGGTCATATGGAGATGTTACTGGTGCCTGCTCGAGCAAATCGATGATGAGCGGGAAGACAGTGATACAGTGATTTTTTGGGTCACACCTGGCATTGCTCAGGGGTTTCTCCTGACTCTGCACTCAGGAATTACTCCTGGCGGTGCTCGGGGGACCATATGGGATGCTGGGGATCAAACCCTGGCCAGCACAGGCCGGCCACGTGCAAGGCAAATGCCCTACCTGCTGGACTATGGCTCTGGCCCCAAGATTGTGTTTTTATTGAGGAATCTTCTAGGTTTTGAAATATATTTTGTAAATTTAATTTTGAATCTATGAAGAGAACTATTATTTCTAATCTCTAAACATGTAGAGTATACCATTATTCTTATACTAACTGCACAGTCAGAGAGCCATATTTATCCCTAGAGATAAATTCTATCAGAAGTAAGAAAAAGTAAAAATTAGATATGAGAACTAATGCTGGTAGTTTGAAAGAGAAAATAATTGGTTTTACATGTGCATTAGTGTGCACTGAATGACCTTCATATTCCTAGATTATTGATGCTTAAATTACATAGAAATTATAAAAATTATATTCTTAACATAAGCGTGCAGGAAATAGGAATGTACATGGAGGAAGATTGATTCTGCAAACAAAAGTATTTTAGACCTAAATCTTAGATACACATGAAGTTGTTTTTTCTTATTTGAATAGATTTTCAGTGGTTTATTGTTGAGAGGAGCTGAAAGACAAGTGATGGATTTATTTAGCATTAGGAAAGGCTGGCTGTTAAGCTGACACTTTCAATGCTATCTGAAATGCTGGTGCTTCTGAGACTCCATCTTCTCTCTATGACAGTCTGTCCTGAAAAACACCTGCTAATGTCTCAGAATCCTTAAAGACTCTGCCACCATCTTCCACAGTTATATAAAGAGAAGTTTCTCCCAACCACCTTGCAAATGCATTTTTCTTTACCACATCCTGTCAGGTAAGCTTCAGAGCTAAATCATCATTTCAATACTGATAGACTGGTCTCAGGATGCCACAGTCTTGGCTGCTATTTATCCTCGATAACCAGTAGTACAGTAGCTGGTCTTCCTGTCGCTATTAGTGCTCTTGACATAAGATATGGCCACTGTATCAGGACTGATGTGTGTGTAGATTCTAAGGCTGCCTGTATTTTTTTTTGACATTTCATTATAATATTGTGTTCCAAACAGCAATCTAATTTTTTAAAATTCTTTTTTGCCAATCAGTGCTCTGAGAAGTAGCGAATTATGCAGTCAGTGGTAAGTCATGTATGCCAATACCACTTCAGGTTATTGCCTTTCTCTGAAACAGAATTGTGTCTTATTTTTTTTAAGCCACAAAATTAGTGAAAATTTATTTTGTCAGGTGAATGAGAAGCACAGTGATAAAAATCAAATAAAATAATTCCATCCAATGCACCAAACAATTACATTGTTTTGAAATGAGCAAAATGTAGAAAATCATCTGAATAATGAACTGTACTCAAGCAAATTTTCATAACAAGAAGATGTTAACATCCTTTTTGTGTTGAAAGAAAAATAAAACTTATCTGATTGCAGAATTGTGTCTTATTATGGTGGAAGATGAGAGACCAGGTATTAAGGATCATGACAAGTAATTCTTAATTCTAAAAGCTGATAAAATGAGACCACATGAGAGAAAAGGAAGTCTCAGGTAGACAGATGGAAAGGAACAAATCTTTGCTGAGGACTTAATGCATGTCCGGCATGTGGTTTTCAGACACCTCACTGCAGTGGTAGTGATGTCACACACAACTGTCTGCCTTGCCCTGGACAGAGCACACTATGTCGCCACAGGAGGGACCCCAGAAAGCAGAGCTGAAAGAACATGTGGAAGGCACTGGGGATTGAACACAGGGCCTCATGCTTGCAAACCATGAGCCTTGGCCACAGAACTATCTCCAGAACCCTGGTTTGTTTTTAATTTTCCTTCAATTCTACATAAATTTCATTGCAGTCATTTTACAAGTGAGGAAACATGCCCAGAAAAGTGAAGTGGCTTTCCCAAGGAGACACAGATGTTAGTGACATAATTAACCTGATGCTGCAATCAACTTTTGACACTGAAGGCCAATGTCTTTCCACTATTTGTGATTTTAACCATGATTGACTCTTAAAATACTCTTAAGTATTTTGTTTGTTTATTTTTTGTGCCACATCCAGCAGCACTCAGGAGTAATCCTGAATGTGCTTAGGGAATACTCTGGCAATGTTTGGGGGTATCATGAATGGAGTGCTGGGAACAGAACCTTGGTGGCCATGTGGTGCAAGGAAAATGCCTTATCCACTACACAACTGCTCTGGCCCCTTAAGTGATATTAACCCATTCCTGATTAACAAACATTATGGCTTCACTTCAATCAGAGCCTCTGGGAATGGCAGAAGCACACTGGTGTCTCTTAAAAGTCTTCTAGGTAATTCCATTATGAAACCAAGAGACCAGAATCATTGTAGTCTACCACAGGAAGAAACAACGATGTGAGGGAGAAGTCAGCAGGAGCTGTATATTGTCACATGATGTTTATGAGAAAAATTACATTTCAGAAACTAATGTACTGATTCAGAAAAGATACTAAGTGGATGTGTGTATGCAGAGGTGAGTTTACTCTTCCATCACTTGTTATGCTATAATTTTAGTTCATTTTATGCTTGATATATTGGCATAGTCTATCTCCTGCTAATTGAAAATTTAAAAAAATCATCTCTCCACACACACACATGTCAGGTATGACATTAAATTCCCTGGAAATTTTTCTAGGTTATTTATTTTGGTAGGAGGAGGGATAAGTTATGCCACTAGCTTTTCCTAATTCCACTTAAGATCCTAAAGCAATTAGAAAAGATTTTAGCAATGGAAGAGGTCCCTAGAGTTTGAAATACACCTGTTTTACAGAATCAAATTTCTCATCACTGAGGTCTTAAGAATTCCTCAGTAACATATGTTTCCTAATGAGCAGAACGAAACAGAAGCCAGCTGTTTGTTTCAAGAAATGAATCATCATTTAAATACTTTATAAGTGTCACAACTCTCTTCTTGGCTCAGCTGTCCTATGTGACAAGCTCTGTGGCTTCCTTTTAATTTATTTATTAATTCCCCCTCCTCCCAGCATGCTTGTGTCCGTTGTAATTGTTTAAAATGTAATGCACCCATTAGGCAGCTGTAAAAATTCTGTAAGCTATCAGGTTACAGGAAATAATATTAATGTACTAGACACGTAACTGACTTATTGTTGCTGTATAATAAATTCTTTGGATGTCTTTTAAGAAAGTCAGGCATGTATTATTTTATTTATTGCAGAAAATTTCATTTTCAACGGTCAATCTAAGTGTAGCTCCTAGTTTCTTATTGAGATTGACACTCGCTTAGCAGTATTTTCTGGTGATGGATGTGTGATCTTTTGCATAGATGGTTGTACTGATTTATAAGGGACAGAAGTAATATTTTCTTAGATTCATGTTGAAATACTCTGCCTCAATCAAGCAAATTTTACTGGGTGAATGAATGAAGGTACATTCACAGGCTATATTCCTCCAGAGTATTTTATACCGACTTATCTCTGTAGATTTAATGTGTATTGTTTTTTCCCTGACAATGGTGCAGTCACACTGAATCTAAGGTCAAGACAATTTCAGAATCAAACCAGAGTGAATCATCTTTTTGAGTGGGTAAGTGAATCTGTCATCTTCACAGCTAATATAATTAAACCTGTGAAAAGTTACAATTAAAATGCAAAGGAAATTCATCAGTTGTTTTAATTTTAAAAGTGCTTTGAAATAATTATTTGGTTAAATCATGAGCGTACATTATAACCACCCCTCACCCCACCCCACCCCACACAAAATGTCTTCACCATAGTTTAAATTTGGTAGTTAATAAGGTACAAAAATAGAAAACCCAAGCCTGAGGCATGCTGAAGAAAGGTCTTCAGATGATTTTCTGCCACCAAACATATTCTTGAAAGAAGATTGCATCCTTATTTTCTTTACCTTATTACAAGTATCCTTGACTCCTTGCCTTCTTGTTTGTAGCTAACTGCTACTTAGTGGACTGCACTGTAGAGTTGACTCTGCACTACCTTCCAATCCTACTGCCAGGTAAGGAAGGAGGAGGATAGTGCCCACTGCAGGCCAGTGCCCTCCCAGGCGAGAATGCCCCGTGGACAGCAGTGCTACCCTCTGAAGTGTGAATGTGGATATGGTTTAGAATCCCAGACATTTCCATTCACATTGGAAATCTGATTACCTTCTCTCCTTTTGGGCCACCAGCTCCATGCTCACCAAGATTTCCCTAGGTAAACATAAAACAAAATAAGTCCATTTAGTGGCTGATGCATTCAAGCCCAACTTTTTAAAATGCAGGTAGCCCAGCGGGTAGGGCGTTTGCCTTGCCGCGGCCGGTCTGTGCCGGCCCGGGTTCGATCCCGGCATCCCATATGGTCCCGAGCCGCCAGGAGAAATTCCTGAGCAAAGAGCCAGGGTAACCCTGAGCACCGCGGGTGTGACAAAAAGAAAAAATAAAATAAAATGCAGGTAGTTCATTAGCAGTTGTTTTATAACATTCCGGTCCCTTTGCCTCTTTCCATCTTCTGCTAAATCTTACTGAAATATGCTAACTTTGGAGAATCTTCTGTGTCATTTACCCTGTAGATGATTTAGGAGAAAAAGACACAACCAGGGGTAAATTGCCAGATTCTAAAGTCACCTGATGACCTCAGTGGATCCTTCTAGCATATAGCACAGCATGCTTCAAGAACATCTCTACTATTTACTTTCCCTCCCATGTGCACATATTACCTAAACGTCCAAGTTCAATTTTATCATTTGCTACTTTATCTCTGCTTGCTAAACTCTGCTCTATTGTTTTCTGAAAACTCTTTTCGGACTCCACTTTCCCCATAAATCGGCCAATCCTCCTCCTGCATACACATGTGGCTGTAGTGAGCGGCGCTTCCATCTCTCCTGGGTGATTGTTGGCTCCATCAGTTCTTGCCTCCCAGGCCTTTGGTCTTCTTAGAAGATTTTTCTCACTATAACTATTACCATTTGGTGAGACAGATCTAATCGGTTAGATGAAGTGTAGCTATAATTTTCCAATTTTTAAGATTTATTGGATGACTAGCCCATTCTACCTTCTTCAAACAACACAACACACATAACTCTCTGGGTAAGCACTCCAGCTCATTTTCCTCCCTGTGATTGGCAATTTTCACCCAAAAGGTCAGCTAATGCTTATTGGTGCCCAGTGATTAAGGTGGCTTAATATTCATTCAGATTAATACACTTTAGGATGCTTTTTATAGACAGTAGGCCCTTACCTTTCTCTTACTTCTTTTTTAATAGCCTTTACATTTATAAAAAATTGAGGTAATACTGGATTATAGATTATATAATTGTTCAGGAGTGCATCACTGTAAATCAACACATATGCGTCTACTTTAAGTTCACCCCAAAAGTTTAATTTTTCATTCACCAAATGTTTTTCTTCTTTGTCCCAATGTACCCATCTTCTTCCTCTTTCCCTTATGATAACCACTAACCAGTCTTATAAGCCAAAAATTTGTTTTTGCTTTATTTAGTTCATTAGCCAGTCAGATGGACACTTGGGTTGTTTCCCAATTTTGAATATTGTAAATAATGCTGCAATAAACATGGGAGTTGATATGTCTCTTTGAATTATGAGTTTGTGTTTGGGAGTAAATGCCCAACAACATGACAACTGGATCATAGGGGATTTTTATTTTCAATTTTCTGCATAATTGCATACTCTTTTCCATGATAGCTTCACCCATTTACATTTCATACAATAGTGTATAAAAGTTCCTTTCTTTTCACAACTCTCTATGACTTGTTTCTTGATTTTATGCAGATAAGCTATTAACCCATTTATTAAGTGACATCTAAATATTGGGTTTTTTCTTTGTCTTGTTTTTGGGCCACACTTGGTGATGTTCAGGGGTTACTCCTGGATCTGCACTCAAGAATTATTCCTGGAAATGCTTGGAGGTCTATATAGGATCCCAGGGATCAAACCCAGGTAAGCTGTATGCAAGACTAGCACCCTGCCTGCTGTACCGTCTCTTTGGCTTGATAGCTAAATGTTTTAATTGCATTTTCCACATAATGAGAAATGGCAAACATATTTCACTAACAGGTACTGGTCATCTGCATGTCACTGGAGTAGTGTTTATTTAGATTCTCTGCCATTTTTTTCTTTCTTTTTTTAAAATTTTTTTTTTTAATAATTTTTTTATTTTTACAAATACAAAGATAACAATTAAAAAGTTCATATTTGGGTTTTGGTCATACAGTGTTCCAGCACCCATCCCGCCACCAGTGCCCATCTCCCACCACCAACGTCCCCGGTTCCCTCCTCCCTCCCCCAGCCCTCCTCCATGTCTGCCATTTTTTCAATCTAATAATTCGTTTTGTTATTGTTGAGATATTTTCAGTTCTTTGTCCACTTTGGGTGTTAATAACTTATCAGATGTACAGTGTACAAAAAAGTGTCTCCCATACTTCATTACATCCTCTGTTTTGATATAAGTGTCTTTCACCATGTAGAAGCTTTCCAGTTTGGTAAGATCATAATCATAAAGTTTCTCTTGTTCCCTCCCATGCCTATCTCTAAGACTGATATCAAGGATTTTCTTACCATATTTCCTTCTGCAAATTTATGTTTTAGATCTTAGATTCAAGTTTTGAATTAAAGCACTTTAAATTAATTTTTGTGTATGGTGCTAGGTAATGGTCTAGTTAAATACCCCACTTCGAGAAGCTAGCAGAACACCATGGTATTTGAATGAGAAAGACCATAAGAGAAGCAGTATAGCTGACCACAGCCCGACTCATCATAGACCCACCCCTGCAGCAGTCTTTTTCAAGCCCAGCCCATGTACGTTGATCCAGAGACACACATACATGGGGCAGAGCTGCTACCAACTCTCCCTGTTCCCAGCTGATTACACGGTGCCCTTGTAATCTTGATTACAAGGTAACCTTGATTACAAGGTTCCCAGCTGATTACAAGGTGCCCAGGAGGGATGGTGGGTTCTAGCTTGGCCCACCACCCCAGCAGAGCCTCGCAAGAAGCTAGAGGGACCCCACCACACCATGAGGGGCCACCATTTTTCACATCCAGAGTCCCCTCTCTTCAGAGCTCCACCCAGAAGAAGAGCTGATCTCAGCCTGGCTCATGTGGTCACTTTGTAGCTCCACGGTTCATCAATAAGTGCTTGAGATTAGAGGTGATTACAAGAGTATTCCACCCACTCAGCAGAACCTGGCAAGCTACTTGTGTTGTATTTGATATGCCGAATACCAGTAACAATTATAGACCTCATTCCCATCATCTGATGGAATGGTTTGAGGCTCTTTATATTCCTGAAACAAGCAGATGCCCTTGGCCTACACTAGAATGCGACAGGACGTATGGAGATGTTACTGGTGCCAGCTCAAGCAAATTGATAATCAACGGGAAGACAAGTGATACAAGTGAAATTAATTTTTATGTATGCTGATAGATAATGGTCTAGTTAAATACCCAAATTTCAGAAGGTAGCAGAACACCATGGTATTTAAATGAGAAAGACCATAACTTCGAAAACTTAAAAAATTCTTTCTCTGTTCCTTCAAAATATAAATCGTCTTAAAAGGCTTTTATCAGTTTTACAACCCAGGAATGTCTTTTTAAGTACCTGAGAGAATGTTTCTTGGAAACGAAATCAAGGATGATCAAGCCTCTACTTCTCAGTCTCTGTAGGAGTGTGGGAGTATAATTTCAGCGGGAGCTTCCTTCTATTCTGAACACTAACACTCTCTCTTTTGCTTAGTACAATCAGTCTAGCTTCCACTGTCTCCAAAATCTCTAAGTCACTTGTTTTAACTCTGGTCAAGCTGCCATCATATAGTTCTGGTATCACTGCAATAGTTCCTTATTCTTTCAAGGGATCCACTACAATCAACTTATTACACATAAACAAGCACACACAGAGACTTATACTTTGATCAAAGAGAATCTTTAAAAGACATTTACTTCTGATTTCCTTAAACATTAACAAAATTGCCAAGATGCAGTGTGACCAGAACTCATTTTCCTCTCATGTTTTACGCTGGAATGCAAATTCCATGATAAACTAGACTTGAAAACCTGTCCCAGGCTATGCCTGATAAATAGAACACATCCAATAATACTTGAATAAATAAGCCTATAATTGTAATCAGTATTTTGGCATTAAATCTTTTAATTAAAAATACACATAAGGGCAAACACAGAGAGCATGAAGGCTTAGGACTGAGTAGGTAGGACTGGAATATGTTAGTGACTATCACTTGAAGTAGAGAGACAGGTCCTAAGACTGGGGGACTCACCAGGGAACAATGATTCTAGAAACTGATTAAATGAGATGTTGGGAGCAGTGACAGACCTGAGTTAAAATGGTGAGATACGGAGAAAAAAGATCATCTGGGTACTCCTTAGCAGCCCGGACCATGTTCCATTCTAAGCTTAGGATTTATACCTCCAGATTGTCACATTTATTTTATAATTTGTACCCATGTGAGTTCCTCATATGACTCTAGTTTGGTCTTTTTCTCTACAAACCTATACATTATTTTTTTTTGTTGCCTCATCTCTCTCCCACGCCTGGGTCAACTATGTGATGCCAAGTACCCCAGAGATGTTGGATTTCAACAGTAACCTGTTTGCAGACCCTGATCTTAACAAGCCCTTCAAGGATACATCAGTTACATAGGTGACAAGAAATGCTCTATCAGGACTCGATGAATATAATCCATTCTCGGATTCTAGAACATACCATACCTGTACCCTACACAGATACACAGGGCAGAGCTGTTACTAGCTTTCCCTGTGCTCAGATGACCATGAGGCATCTGGGAAGGAAGGCAGGTTCTTGCCCTGCCCCCGCCATCCCAATAGAGCCTCACAAGAAGCCAGAGGAACCCCCCCCATACCATAAGGGCCACCATCTTCAACATCCAGTCTCCACAGTTCGTCAGAGCTCCACCCAAGAGAAAAGCTGATCTCTTCTCATTGCAGTTCATCAATAAATGCACACACTGAGAGCCTACTACTGAGAGTATACCACCCACACGACAGAGCCTGGCAAGCGACCCTGGCTTGGGTAATATATCAAATATGTGTCATATTTGATATGTCAAATATCAGTTACAATTATAGATGTCATTCCCATAACCTGAAGGAACGGTTTGAAGCTCTTTGTGTGGCTGGAGGCGAGCAGATGCCCTTGGGTTACACTAACATGAGACAGGACATATGGAGATGTTACTGGTTCCCTCTCAAGCAAATTGATGAACAATGGGAATATAAGTGATACAAGTGATTACCAGAGAAAAAGAGAGGATTGGGGTAAGGTTGGCAAGGACAGAGAGGTTGTGGTGGAGATGAAGAAATGCACCTGCAGCACTCATACCATTCTAGTAAAATGTTTTGAAATATAGGTTTTATGGCAGCTTTCACACTCAGGAACACATGGACATTTACTGCCTACCGAAGCACCATAAGTTTGTTTCACTAAGTAGGCTAGGTCACAAAAATTTATCAAATCAAGGATAGTTGGTGGCCTCTGGAGTTATTCTCCATTTTTGGATTAAAAATACTTAAGAAGGAATTAAAATTTAACTAAAGTAGAATTTATTTATTGTCATGTGAAACTATTCTTTCTCTAAATTCACGATCACGATCACGATCTTCCCGTTGATCATCTATTTGCTAGAGCGGGCACCAGTAATATCTCCATATGTCCTGTCTCATGCCAGTAGAGCCAGGGGCATCGGCTTGCTACAGGAACATAAAGAGCCTCAAACCATTATATTAGGTCATGGGAATGACCTAATATAATTGTTACTGGAATTTGGCATATCAAATACAACACGAGAAGCTTGCCAGGCTTGCCGAGCAGGAGGCAAACTCTTTTAAACACCTCCAAATAAAGCATTTATTGATGAACCGGGCTGTGGCCCGGAGCTGTGATGGGCTGGTCTGCTGGGTGGAGTTCTGACGAGAGAGGGAAGTCCAAAAGTGGAAAATGGCGGCGCCCGTGGAGTGAGGGGGGGGGGTGGTCTGGCTTGTTGTGAGGCTCTGCCGAGGTGGTGGGCCAAGGGCTAGAACCCGCCATGCCTCCCGACTGCCTCATGAACGGCTGTGCACAGGGAGAGCAAGGAACAGCTCTGCCCCATGTGTGAGAGTCTCTGGACCAGCATACCTGGGCCGGATTGAGGAAAAAAGCTGCTGCAGGGTAATTGGAAAAATGATTTGGCTCTATATAAATAATAAGAAACACAGTCCGTGAGTTTTTGGATCTTGATGCTCTGCTTCAAATATTATTCTAATTTTACTAGGTTATTCTAAACCTTGGTGCCATGCTTGGCCTTTTTTAAGAATTTTGGGATGTTAAATATTTCCTTTTTTGTGATGGGAAATTGCAAATGGAACCTTTGGAAACTGTAGTTAGGCAAGTGGGAAGATTCAAGCTATAGTCAATGCCATAAAGTGGTTCTTCTCTGGAAAGAAGGGAATGCATCTGGCCAAGTATAATTTGAACCATAGGCAATGGCCATTTATGTAGAGTACAAAGACTCAAAATCAGAAATTTCCTGTGGCTTAGTCTAATAAAAGAGATCAATGATACAAACTGCCTTCCAGCACATGGATTAATAAAAATGTCCCACTTCAGTGCTTGAGGAATTTGCAATAAAATCTTAAGGATCACTGGGCATAAAGTTTTAAAACAGGGTTACCTATTATGGGTTGAATTGCATTTCTCCCCCAAATTCCAATGTCGAAGTCCTAACACATATTTCAGAAAGTTACCTTATTTAGAAATAAGATCTTTGTGAATATCCTTAGGTAAGATGAGGTCAAACTACGGTAGGATGGCCTACTAAATCAATATGACTATTTCCTTATAAAAACAAAATTTGGAGATTCTGAGTGAAGGTGGATATTTTGTTGTTACTATTCAAGGAAGAAACAGAAACTAGAAGCCAAAGCAAAGTCTGGAACACGTCTACCTTGCATTTGCAAAGAGGATGTGGAGTTGCACATTCCTGCAACTTAGATGTACAGTAATCAAAACTAAGACAAAAAAATTGGGGGTGTTTAAGCCACTCAGTTTGTGATATATGTTACAGCAGCCCTAAGATGTTAATATAATAGATACTTCCTTGAAAATAAGACCTAAGGCTGCTTTTAAGTGCAACCTCTCAGTTACCTCAAAGAATTTCCCCAACTCCAAGTGTGATAGACCACAAGAGGGAGGAAGAACACCCAAGTCCATTTAAGGGTCATCAAATAAAACTTCTAAAAAGTTCATATGCCTGTGCCTAAATCTATGGGTTTCCCAAAGGTCCTGGATCCTGTGAGTGAGAAACACAGTTAAGTGAGAGACACTGTCTCCTGGACATAGTGAGTGACAGACTCCAGACTTGAACTTTAATTGAAATCTACCAGAGCCCAAAGAGCATACTCTTGTAATTCCAGGGAATTCTTTATTTTCAGTGCCATTGTTGAGTTTAATTCACTGTTTGGAAAGATTTTGAAGATCTGGTTTTAGAAACATGTTTTCTGTCCTTTCCACTCTATGGATATTAAAATGAAGTTAAGATTTGGTACTTGAAAGGAAAAATAGATTATTTTGCTAGCAAATTGGTTTTTTGGATCAACAATTTGGAGAAGCGAACACTAGACTCGGTTGCTGGGAGGCACAGCATCAATCTCCAACAGCTGAGACTGATTCTCTGCAAATTGCACAGTGAGGTGATGTAAGATAACACAACTCTGCATTTTCAATGTGGATCTTCGAAAACAACACCAAATGTAAAATCCACAAACACTGGACCTTCATCGATGACACACTTTTTACCTCCTTTGAGAGTGTTGTATGGCTCTGGATCTGACAGACTCTATCAAATTTTTGTTAAAATCCCTAGAGCTGGAGACAATGAAGAGTGCCAGATCATGAACAGATTTTCCTTAAGGGGAAGAAAATGCTCAATTTTGTTGCTTCTTTGCAAACAATCTTGCAGAATGTGAGCAGCTGTTTCGCAGATTGTTTGTGTGATGGAGAGGGAAACCTACCTTTTATTTTTTGCATCCTTAAGTGGGCATGCAAAAATACATATAAACACACTTATATAATCTTCCAGACCTTATACTTTAATCTACATTATACCTCTCCTCCTTCGTTTTGCTTCTTGTTCCCGTTTTGATTTTTGGAATGAGAGGAGAGGCTTTATACCCCCTGAGCATCGCTCTGTAGATGAACAAGGGACATTTTAGGGGAAAAAGATCAATTCTTGTACAGGGGTCAAAGGGCAATTCTTTTGCCTTTGAAGTTCCTGGAACAAGATAATGAACCATGAGCTCTTTTATTTTAGAAAGAGAGGGGGAAAAAGAAGGAAAGCAAGAAAGGAAGGAGAATCATATGCTTAGCCTGCTACTTGTCCTCTCAGGGTCACTGCTTCAGCAGAATCTGGGCTGTGCAAACCGCAAGAGCTGCTATGAGCTGAGGCGCTGAGGTCCAGAGCTCAAGTGCAGACATTACATAAATCAATGTCAATTTAAGAGGGAAGATTATTTTAACCTTGGAATGTCACTTTATATGTCTCAATACATGGTACCTTATTTAATCTGCAGGAAGGTTTCTCTCGGGTCCCACCCTCCCTTCTCTGAACTCATTTAACTCATGCAAACAGACCAACATGCATGCCATGATTTTCAAAATGAAACCAGCAGTCTCCAAAAGCATATGGGGGTGGGTAATGTAGGCAGTGCCAAGTGAAACATGCCTCTAACGCAACATGGCACATTTGGCGCCTTCCTTGTGAGGTTGAGGGTAAAGAAGATAAGATGGTGTAGGTACTGGGGAGTGGATCCCGCCTCTTCCATCAATACTGGTGGGACCACATGTAACAGCTCCAATGACTACTCTGAGGAAACAGAGTAGAGTGTGACAAAACATTTTATATTGATCCCCAGATGGTCTAAAGGCTGCTGATGCTAAATTGTTGCAGTGTAAGTTTGGGAAAAGAAAAGTTCTGAGATCTCTTTATCCCTCTGCTCCAGGTCTAACATCACACTTTGAGCACACGTGGCCCAGATATGTGCAGGCCTCAGACCTGTAATGGCAGTAAATACAGCTGGAGCTCTTCAGTGGTGGTGGTGGTGGTGGTGGTGGTGGTGTGGTGTGTGTGTGTGTGTGTGTGTGTGTGTGTGTGGGTGTGTGTGTGTGTGTACATGTACACCACTAAGTTCAAAGAACTGCTTTGCTACTGCCAAGCCTACCCACTTCACAACCCTGGTCAGACACCATTTTTGGAAATAAAACTTTAAAGTTTACAAATTTCATTCTAAGTTTTAGACTCTAAAAATAAATGCTCCATATATCTTCATTTAAGGAAAAACTGACTCATGGGCAAAATGAAATACATATATAGGTGGAAGTAGTGTTGGGAGACCTGTAAAACCTAAAAAGTTTTGCAATGATTGGCAAATATTTTTAGTAGCTGAATAGCAGCTTGGTAAATTTCATATCAGGGATCACAGCAATAAAGCGTGCTATTTAAGTTATTCTAGCTGACACTGTGACATCAGAACCAACTCATTATGTTGAAGCATTTATGATAAATCCAACTTTGTAACAGTAGATGTCATTACAAAAAAAAATCACTCCATTCTAATTAATTCTAGATATTCTTTGCTGTCTTTTCTTTTTTTTTCCTCTTGTTCCAAGTTTTAATAACTTGAAATAGCTAGTAGAATTATATTCAGAAAAAGTTTAGTGATGAATCAGAAATAGGGCTGATAATGTAGCACAGCGGTAGAGCACATATCTTGCTTGTGTAAAGTCCTGGCTTCAAACCTATCATATATACACAAAAAAGAATATGTTGATGACTTCCTAATATAATTCTTCCTGAGAATCCAAGTGAATCAGAAAATTTATGACACTGTTATTTAGGAAATGTAACAAACATTTTACACTTTTTAATTCAAGTTTATCAGCTACAAATTATCTAGGCAACAATGGAGAACTTAATGTCATAAAATAATTGGTATTTTAAAATTCCTTATCTTGCAACTTAATCTTTTTTCTGAGAACCTGTTAACTTCAGTACTTTCCCAGCACAACATATCTCTTTGGAATTTTATTTTATTTATTTTTTTGCTTTTTGCTTTTTTTGGGTCACACCCAGTTTTGCTCAGGGGGTTACTCCTGGCTCTGTATTAAGGAATTAATTCTGACAGCGCTCAGGGGATCATATGGAATGCTGGAAATGGAACCAGTTTGGCTGTGTGCAAGGCAAACACCCTACATGCTGTACTAGAACTCCTTCCCTCTCTTTGGAATTTTAAAATAGTAATGGAACAAGGGAAAGGGTGAACTCAGAGGGAAAAAGGAGAGTGTCTGCCTCCATTTTGTGTCTATATAGTACAAAACTATTCACAGGGTATCTGTGAGGTTATTATATCCATAGGGGCCCCAGGAAATAGGCAGAATGACTCAAAGGAAAATATTACATCCCAAATATTTATTGCTATGTAAGTCAGTCAATGCAGTCAATGGTGTCACACAGGTCTCTGAGTCTTACTTGATTACCAATACTCACTTCTCTCCTATAATGTATTTCCTCCTAGAACTGGGAGTAAGACTATTTTATCTTTTGCCACTCAGATTATTTTTCTGTCATTGTTGCAGTTATAATTTAAAAGTGTTGCAAAAAGACCAAAGGACTATCTCAATGGATTGTGCACACGCTTTGTATGTAGGAGAATCATTTTACCCCTGACACCACCTGATTCCCTGAGCATTGTTAGGAGCATCTTACTGCATGGAACTGAAAGTAACCTCTGAGTATTGCTGGGTGTGGCTATCCCTCGATAATAATGATGATGATGATGATGATGATAATGATAAACCAATGGAAACCTTGGGGAGCTAAACATTAGGAGAAATTCCTTTCTGAAAGATAACAAACTATGTCTTTACCTATAGTATGTAGGTATGTAGATATTTCCTTGAGATTTCTATTTAATACTTAATGTTTTTGATAAGATATTTGACCCAGAGTCTGAAGGTATCAGGAAATAATCTCTTCCTGTACCCAGAGAAACCAGATGTATGACATTGTATATGACAAAACATAAAATTTCCACTAAGTTTTTAAATGAAATTTTGTAAATTAAACTAACTTTGTTTTCATTTGTGAAGACTGCATTGACTTTAAAACTATACTGAGCAAAATAATTAAATATTGAAACATTATTTTTAATATAGAAAGATGTTAAGAATATTTGATCACGTTTCCAAGTTGAATTCATTTTTTTTCAAAAATGCTATTACATGAGACCTGTTTATAAAGTTTATGGAAAAAGAAGTCATACCTTGTTATAATATCCACCAAGTGTCTGTTGAGCTCCTTGTATCCCAGGAGGTCCCTGTATTAGAAACAAAGGAAAGATGAAATGCAAACATTAACCCAAATAATGAATATTTAAATAGGTATGCAAGCATGTTTCAAATCTTCCAGTAAAGAAAAAGAAGCATTTTTTGTTTAGTCAAATATTCTAATTAATGTTATGTAAACATGAATTTGTCAGGTCCTTAAATGTATTTCAAGGTTTAATCCTGCATGAAAATAAGAGGTCCTTAATGGGACTGAATAACATTTTACCTGAAGGTCAGACACAAGCATATTCTTTGTTAAGAGAATTGTGCCCATAAAAATGCTCCAGAAAAGACGTAATAGCTTCAGGTTATGCCTGATACTTCTCACTAAGCTTTGAGCAATGAATTATAGAAATGTATTTCTTATGAGTCCCTATTAGAAAATATGGTAAAACCCACCTTTTTATAGCTTTCTTTTTTTTGAATAAACTGGGTGAAGATGGGGCATTCAGATCGGGAAAAGGTATCTGATCAGCCTTAAAACATTTAAATATTTGTAGCTCTCAGTTCACTAAGCACTAGCATTGGGTGGAAAGGAATGAGGTGAAGCCATTTGTCTGTCACTTAAACTTCTAGGAAGAGAGAAAGAGAGGATTTCTAAATATTTCAGAGATTACATTTTTTGGAAAAGGGCTATAAGAAACCACAAAGTTTAGCATTATTTTAAATGAAATAGTTCAGGCAAAGACAGATTCTGCTATCTTAGAAGGGAGATTGCTTATTTCATCCAGTCCTCCAAATCTAGGAGATTTGATATTATAGAGGGCAAAGTTCTTTACATTTTACCTCAGATGACAAGACACAGAATGAATATGACTGAGCAAAATAAACACCAGCAACACAAAAGATTGCTTTTCAAGGATAAGATTTAAAGAAAAGAAAAAATTTTAAAAAAACAATTGCTAGAAGCGTTCACTGAAACAGGTAAACCGGAAGTTCACTGACAAAAATTTAATGTTGGTCAACATTTATGACAAACATTTCTTATGTACGGCCTATGATTGAAGATGCCTTCTAACTTGAAATCTCTGCATTGTGCCACTGAATGTAGAGGACACAAGGATGTGATGGATGTCTGGAAGCAAGTTGGTATAAAGCCTGAGAAAATAATAGGCCTCACGAGTAACTATGATTGGAAAGACAAACGATACTGTTACCTTGCTGAAATAAAAACAGAGCTCATGTCAGAAGAAAATTCTCATGGAATTATATATTTTTCATGTTCTTTTCCCATCGGCCAGCTTTTGTAAAGTGTTCTAGGACACTTAGATGAAACAGTAAGCAAAGTTAATTATTGAGTGGGGCTGTTGAACAAAATGACTAGCCAAGAAGTTACAAGACACTCATTCTTAATACTCAGGAGCCATAATACTCCATACACATTGGCGCTTCTTTAACTAATGAGACAAGGATAAATTTAAGATACCATAACATCATAGCACAGACAGATAGCTTAGGAAAACATGCATATTTGGTGAATGTAACAACAAGATCAATTAGATAAGAGAATAACAACAGGCAGAAAAACAGCTCCTGATGCATGCACACATCTTAAAAAGTTTTATTAATGAGGGCTCCCAAATATAGCAGAATAATCAATAATGCGGTCTTTTAAAATAGAACTGAAGAGCCAAATAATAATAAAACCACTAATATACCATTTCTTGAGTGGCAGACATTATACCATGAGTTTTTATATGTATTAATTAACTTAATTACTACACTGATAGCATGAGATGTGTACCATTACTATAACCAAATCAAAGGCACAAATAAAGAGGGTCAGAAATTTCTACGCAGTATAAGCCCATACCATTATCTAATATTAAAAAAAGACAGACAGGTCATTCAATTCTAGTCTACCCTACTATAATAACTTAAAATATGAGAGACATCCTAAAATGCTTCTTGTTGTAATATATTTTTTATCATATTGACCATGCCTAGAGATACTATGCCTAAAGAATAATAGAGGAATATTTTTTCATGCTCAACTCACTATACTGAACATGCACATGCAAAATTTGTCCAAATATGTACTTAGCAATTCTGATAAGCCAGCAGGAGGGGAAGAAATAGCACTTTGTTGTGAATTACATATTTCTGATAGCAGAGAGAAGCCCCTCTATCCATTCATTATGCCTTTCATCTCTCTCAATATATTCTATCAACACAACAGAAAAATTATGCTTCAATAGTACAAGTAGTTCCTCCCAAAATGCACCCCAAGTTTGCAGAGGTGGGAGAGTAAGTATGCCACAAATACAAGAAGTGGGACTACCCAGAGAGGCCCGGAAAGACAGCGAGGAAAAAGAAAAGCAGGCGAGCACATAGTATGCATAGGTTACATGACATAGAGCATGTAGCATGTGGATAAGAATAATCAGAAAGAGTGATGACTTGAGATGTTGGTAAATTATTAAAAAATTTGGGTGAGAATTTGGTTCAGTCTTTTATAGATTTCCAGGGATATGTCTAAAAATTGGTGATAACTTGAGATGGTGATAAATGATTGAAAATGGAGGTAGACAATTTGGCTCAATGTTTCATAGACTGCCCAGAGAGTATAGCTATATCTCACAAGCATGTGCATGTTTATATTTCTCATCTAGAGCCTTTTATTAGGGGATATACTTTGGCCACACCTGCTGGTGCTAAGAGCTCACTACTGTCCTTGTACTCAGGGATCTTCATGGAGGCTGTAGGTGGTGCTGGGGATTGAGCAAAGGTTAATTTAGTGCAAGACAAATATCTTAACCCCTACTATCTTTATCTAGAATCTTAATCTTATTTTGGTCACAATACTGGGGGAGTGTTCAGTGCCTCTCCTCCCTCTAGAAATAGTAATCAGAGCATAACTCACTGAACAGAGTTGCTGGCCAATAGAAAACTTTCAACAATATTATTCAAATATCTACAAGATTAATAAACCTGTGAAAGTTATTTTTACATTTCCCATATGTTCTGTTCTTGCATAAAATACTTTATCTACAAAGCAGTTGCTTCAAATGGGGTCAATTTCATATTTTGGGTTCTGCTCTTTAATTTACTGAGAGCATTTATAATGATGTTTTCTTTTTATCTTTGAAATACTGGGATACTTTGGGTATTTTAAATTTCCAGTTTAATATATTAAAGATTTATGGCTAATATACTACACTGCGGACCACACTTTACACAGACCATCACAGGCAGAGGGTTGAAGAAGCCATGCAGTGGCTGAGACCATCCACCAAGTAGAGTCCTTGGGCCATCAACTCGGATTTATTCTTATTGCGATAACTCATGGGTTGTCCTGAACCTGTGAGAAAGCTAAAACTTCTATCAATGAGGGAATAGTGCCATAGAGAAACACTTTGCATATGAATGCCAAGAGCCACTGTCTGTTTGCTATTAGACAAACAATATATATTCTGGAGTCGTGGTGGCTGTCCTACAGCCATATCCCCAAGTGATATGGTATGCTGTTTTTCTATTTTCTATTCTGGTACAAAGCATGACTGGCAAAGATCCAAAAAGTCATTCATTTCCAAATTTAGAAAGAGCTGCCTTATAGATTATCATTCAACTCAAAGGAAGAAGTCAATGATTGTGCAAAGTGTCAGATTCATATCTTGGGTGTCACATGATGGTAGAAGATCATCCAGGGCACTTTAAGAGATCCTTTTTCTGAGGTTTCCATTTAAATATCATCACATATCATCAGGATATGTGTAGATGACTTAGGCTAAGAGAACAGAGGTCAGCTCAGAGAGCATCTTTGTGGTGGAAGGGGAGGGAAAGTTTCTGAACACATCATATTTACTAGGAAAAGTATACAAAAGTTTATGAAAAGCAAAAATGCCCCCCAAATCTCTCTCAGGTTGGTAATCTCAATGTGGCTGTACAAAAGTCATGGTCAAATAATGTCTATCATTTATGTGGTGCTTCTTTATTATGTTTGTTGGGTTGGAAGACAAAGGACATCTCCATTACTGTGAGGGAGAACACAATTACAGAGCAGTTTGAAAATGCTCATGAGATCCAAGAAAAACACACCTGTTCAAATCCCAACTGTACTTATGTGTACTTATTAGAGCAGCCATAAACTAGTATGGGTAGAGTTTTTTTTTTTTACAATTAAAAAGTTCATGTTTGGGTTTTGGTCATACAGTGTTCCAGCACCCGTCCCTCCACCAGTGCCCATCTCCCACCAACAACGTCCCCAGTTCCCTCCCCTTCCCCAGCCCACCTCCATGGCAGGTTCTTTATTTCTTTCCCTTTCTCTCTCTTTCTCTTTTCCTTCCCTTCCAGACTATGGATTACAGAACATACATTAAAAGGTTGTCATGTGTATCCTTTTGCCTCTATTTAATGCTCAGTTCTAGGTTGGCATTAGTACCCTCGACAATTATTAGCACACTGTTCCATTTTTCTGTCTTACCTACCCTCTGACTCCCACACGTTTGTGATAATTTCCACCTTTGACAAGACCTCCTGATATATGTTTCACTTGACCTTGGATATTGGTATCATAATATGTACATATATATTTATGCCATGCAAATAAATGCAGTCATTCTGTATCTGTCTCTCTCCTTCTGGCTAATTTTGCTCAACATAATCTTCTCCATGTCCATCCATTTATAGGCAAATTTTATAACTTCATTTTTCCTAACAGCTGCATAGTATTCCATTGTGTAGATGTACCAAAGGTTCTTTATCCAGTCATCAATTTTCGGGCACTCTGGTTTGCTTCCAGATTCTGGCTATTGTGAATAATGCTGCTATGAACATAAAAGTAGGGATGGTGTTTCCGCTGCGTATTTTTGGTTTCCCAGAGTAGATTCCCAGGAGTGGTATGGCTGCGGTCAAATGGGAGTTCAATTTCTAGTCTTTGGAGGAAAGTCCATATTGTTTTCCAGAAAGGCTGTACCAGCCGGCATTCCCACCAACAATGGATGAGTGTCCCCTTTTCCCCACATCCACGCCAGCACTTGTTGTTCTTGCTCTTTTGAATATGTGCCAGTCTCTGTGGTGTAAAGCGGTATCTCATTGTTGTTTTGATTTGCATCTCTCTGATGATTAGTGATGATGAGCATTTTTTCATATGTTTTTTGGCCATTCGAATTTCTTCCTTGCTGAAGTTTCTGTTCATTTCTTGTCCCCATTTTTTGATGGGGTTGTTTGTTTTCTTCTTGTAAAGTTCTACCAGTGCCTGATATATCCTGGATATTAACCCCTTATCAGATGGGTATTGGGTGAATATTCTTTCCCATTCTGTGGACTGCTTTTGTATCTTAGTCACTGTTTCTTTCCAGTAGTAATTAAAACAGCATGGTATTGGAATAAAAACAGACCTGTGGACCTATGGAATAGAATTGAGTATCCTGACACCCAACCTCAAACA
This sequence comes from Cryptotis parvus, assembly GCA_021461705.1. Taxonomy (NCBI): domain Eukaryota; kingdom Metazoa; phylum Chordata; class Mammalia; order Eulipotyphla; family Soricidae; genus Cryptotis; species Cryptotis parvus. The sequence goes on along the minus strand of JAJIBD010002595.1, from coordinate 4,647 downwards.
AATGATCATTTAATCTTTGATAAAGGTGCAGTGAGTCTAAAATGGAGTAAGGAAAGCCTCTTCAACAAGTGGTGTTGGGAAAACTGGGCAGCGACATGTAAAAAAAATGAATTTGGACCTGTGTCTAACACCATGCACAAAAATCAGATCAAAATGGATTAAAGAATCTCAATATCAGACTTGAATCCATAAAGTACATTGAAGAAAATATAGGAAAACCCCTCCACGACATTGAAGTTAAAGGCATCTTCAAAGGTGATACATCACTAACAAAGCAACTAGAAGAAAGGATAAACATATGGGACTACATGAAAGTATGGGTAGAGTTCTTAATGTTGCTTCCTACTGTAAGGAACTTTTGTAATGTGACACAGTGAATTAAAGCTACCACTAAAGCAGGTACATAGACCCTCAACAATAGTTTAAGATATTTAAAAGCTTTTCTTGGGGCTGGGTGATATTCCAGTGGGTAGGGCATTTGCTATGCATGCGGCCAACCCAGGTAGGATCCCTGGCATCCTATATGGTCCCCTGAGTACTGCCAGGAGTAATTCCTGAGTGAAGAGCCAGGAGTAACTCCTGAGCATTGCTGGGTGTGATTCAAAAAGCAAAACAAACAAACAAACAAATAAATGATAAAAAGCTTTATATGGCCCAAATTGTGTGTGTGTGTGTGTGTGTGAGAGAGAGAGAGAGAGAAAAAAAGAGAGATATACTTTTTTATTTTTTTATTTTTTAAAGTATTTTATTATACCACCAGAGAGATAGAGATAAAAAGGTATACAATTAAAAAGTTCATATTTGGGTTTTGGTCATGCGTGTTCTTAGCGTCCCACGTGCCCTCACGCGGTCTCCCTCCCCTGTTCTTTATTTCTTCCAGAGGAATTGGACTCCAGATTCTTCACTCAGGAATTACTCCTGATGTGTGTGTGTGTGTGTGTGTGAGAGAGAGAGAGAGAGAGAGAGAGTATATGTGTGTGCATGAGAGAGAGAGATTCTGTGGTGCTCATGGCTTACTCCCTGATTCTTCACTCAGGAATTACTCCTGATGGGCTCAGGGGATCACATAGGGTGTTAGGATCATGTGGGGACCAAACCAGTATTGCTATCCACTGTATATCTCTCTAACCCCTCCAAAATCTTAATAGTGGTGAAAAACAGGTACTATGTCTGCCAATAGTTTCATCAGATGCAATGTAAAACTGATAAGTTGGTTGCATTATCAACCACTAAATAGATTCAAGTTTTGGGCTACAGATCTCCCAGTGTAAACATGGGAAAGAATTATCTGTTAGAAACCATACTTCTGGTCTCCCAGTCTTAGCTGACTTGCATCTTGCTGCAAAACTCAAACAAGTCTACTTTTGCCTTTTGCTTTCCTGCCTGAGCCCTTGCTATAAAATCTTTGGGCTAAGAAGGGCTTAGGCCTTCTGATCCAGCTTTTTGAACATCTGAATCAGTATCTCTGAGGACCTGAGTTGATAACTCTCCCTTCTCTGACTTTTCCTCCTGAATGATTTTCCTTTCTTTATCTTTCTCCAAAAGCATCCTTTAGTTCTTCTTAAATGCTGACTAAGTCTTCTTGAGCCATCTGGGTGCCACTTATATCCACGCACCATAGCTCTTCAATTTCTTATTAGTCACTCTTTCAGGATTTGCAAATAATATATTTTCAGGTTACACACACTGCTTCTAGCCCTGTGGGTTTCCAATTAACTTCAGTAACAACCTTTGAAATATAGAAAAAAAATCAGTGAAGAATTTGTACTAATAACTCTCTTCAAATCATGCTAAAAATTGCTTTGCTACAAGGACAGATAGAAGGTGTGTTATTGGAAAGTCATTTTAGCTAATTTTAAGAAACATTTCCAATTTCCTAATAGCTTGTATAAGGCTCAGAGATTGGTAATTATTTTTACCTTGGCATTAAGAATGTGTCATTAGGGAAGCCTAAATTCATTTATTGGAACGTTAAGATGAAGCCTATTTCAACCTAGAGTAGTCACTAGAAGAGCTAATGTCACAACGGATTGTCTTTCATATATATTTCCCTGAATAATTTATTACACATAACTTGATGAGGAACACTGATAGTTTCCATAATCCTGTACATTCATGGCTCTCCAGTTAGAGTGAAAATTCCTGGAAGGCAAGGAATTTCCATTTTTTTTTTGCCTTTTTGGGTCACACCCGCAATTCTTAGGGGCTACTCCTGGCTCTGCACTCAGGAATTACTCCTGGCAGTAATCGAGGGACCATATGGGATGCCGTGGATCGAACCCAGGCTGGCAGAGGCCGGCCGCGTGCAAGGCAAACGCCCTACCCGCTGGGCTATAGCTCCGGCCTTATTTTTATCTTATAACATAAAATGTCATTCATAGTCACTCCCCACTCCTCTCACATGTTTGCTGAATGTTGTGAAATCATTACTTTTGTAAGAAAAAAAGGGGAAGGAAAGTCAATTTCTTGTATGTTGGTTTAAGTTTCTGTTAGAAATGGCAGCAAACAGAGCAGAGATCTTGTTGCCTCCAAACTCACAGAAGTCAGGGCCAACAGATTTAGATTAATCTAAGATTCTGGCTAAATAATTGAAAACAAAGCAGCAGTAAGCTCCAGTTAAGTAGAAAGGAGTTTATAGGTTTTTTTTTTAAAAAAACTAGAATTACAATTTAGAGAGTTGTAGACTAACTCTGAGAGAGAAAAATCAATAATACTTTCTAGATAGAAAACATTAAGGGAATCAATTTCTTTTTCTTTTAAATACAGATTCTTTTTTATTTGTCTTAAATATTACTCTAAATGAAAAACTTTATTCATTGTCTCTTAGGACTTAATTGAATAAGCTGATGCTTAAAATTGTGTAATGGATTATATTTCTGAGAAGTTTCCTGAATTCTTTTCAATTTTTAATGACTAATGCTAACACAGCCTTATTTTATCCTTCTGAATCTCAAATGTATGAAAACTCCTAAAACTTCAAAGCCTAGTTTTCTGAAGCTTTGTTATTTTGTTTTAGTTTGGGCAACACCTACCAGTACCCAGAGCTTACTACTGGCAAGACCTGGGGTACCATATACCTGGGGTACCATATGAGGTGCCAGAAATCTGAATGTAAGTTGGCCATAAGATAAGTGTCCTATCCTCAAAAGATTTCTGAGGTTGTTAGAGAAGGTTCATTAAGTGTTACATTACACATACATTTTTTCCCAGTTTTTAATATATTTTATTATGCCACCATGAGATAAACATTTACAAAAATGTTCATGTTTGTGTTTCGGCCATACAGTGTTCCAGCACCCATCCTTCCACCAGCGCCCATTTCCCACCACCAATGTTGCTGATTCCCTCCCCCTCCCATAGCCTGCCTCTATGGCAAGTTCTTTATCTCTTTTCTCTCTTTCTCTTTATTTCTCTTTCTCTCTCTCTTTCTCTCTTCCTTCTCCTACAATTTGTGGATTTTAATATATATACTTAGAGGTTATCATGTGTATCTTTTTGCCTGTACTAATGCTCAGTTCTATGTGTGTAATAGCGATCACGATCACGATCACGATCTTCCCGTTAATCATCTATTTGCTAGAGCGGGCACCAGTAATATCTCAATATGTCCTGTCACATGCTGTAGAGCCAAGGGCATCGGCTTGGTACAGGAACATAAAGAGCCTCAAACCATTATATTAGGTCATGAGAATGATCTAATATAATTGTTACTGGCATTTGGCATATCAAATACAACACGAGCAGCTTGCCGTGCCGGGAGGCATACTCTATAAACACCTCCAAATAAAGCCTTTATTGATGAACCGAGGCTGCAAGCGGCCGCGCGAGCCGGGCTGTGATGGGCTGGTCGGCTGGGTGGAGTTCTGATGAGAGGGAAGTCCAATGTGGAAAATGGCGGGCGCCCATGGAGTGGGTGGGGGGGTCGCCTGGCTTGTTGTGAGGTTCTGCCGGGGTGGTGGGCCAAGGCTGGAACCCACCATGCCTCCCGACTGCCTCATGAGCGGCTGGGCACAGGGAGAGCAAGGAACCGCTCTGCCCCATGTCTGAGAGTCTCTGGACCAGCATACCTGGGCGGATTGAGGAAAGAAACTGCTCCAGGGTGGGTGTCGATGATCCGGGCTGTGATGGGCTGGTCGGCTGGGTGGAGTTCTGATGAGAGGGAAGTCCAATGTGGAAAATGGCGGCGCCCATGGAGTGGGGGGGGGGTCGTCTGGCTTGTTGTGAGGTTCTGCCGGGGTGGTGGGCCAAGGCTGGAACCCACCATGCCTCCCGACTGCCTCATGAGCGGCTGGGCACAGGGAGAGCAAGGAACCGCTCTGCCCCATGTCTGAGAGTCTCTGGACCAGCATACCTGGGCGGATTGAGGAAGAAACTGCTCCAGGGTGGGTGTCGATGATCCGGGCTGTGATGGGCTGGTCGGCTGGGTGGAGTTCTGATGAAAGGGAAGTCCAATGTGGGAAAATGGCGGCGCCATGGAGTGGGTGGGGGTCGCCTGGCTTGTTGTGAGGTTCTGCCGGGTGGTGGGCCAAGGCTGGAACCCACCATGCCTCCCCGACTGCCTCATGAACGGCTGGGCACAGGGAGAGCAAGGAACCGCTCTGCCCCATGTCTGAGGAGTCTCTGGACCAGCATACCTGGGCAGTTAGA
>JAJIBD010002594.1:262500-271467 GCA_021461705.1 Cryptotis parvus | reverse complement strand
ATCTCCCAGCCTTTCTGATGGGTGTCCTGCACCTCCAGGCTCCCTTCACTGCTTTGCACTTACCTTAGCTCTTGATTTTCTCACTCTTCTACTCACATCTATTTCCCCCTCCCCTTCCTTCTCTTCACTCTGTTCTATCACACTGGCTGTCCACTTGGTGTACCTACCACTTTCCAGGCGTGGTGCCAAGAGCTTTGCACATCATCTGTCATTTGGGATGTGACTGTATGTGCCTGGTGGGGTTGTGGACGGAAGTTTTCTAGTGCAGCAAGATTGAGGTCTGGAGGGATCTGCCCTCCCCACTCTGTTTCCAGCCACCGACTGTTTCTTCCATGTGGGGGGGGGAGCTTCTTCTCCAGCAATAACACTAGTGGCTATTTTCTCTCTCTTCTTGCTCCCTCCTGAAGAAGAGGACCTGTTTATCAGATGGGTTTGGAGGAAGACATGTATCACCCAGCCATATTCTCTAAACCCCGGCAATTTCTGGGAGCTCAGCTTCCTGTATAAAGCATAAGATTAGGTCTGTGAGAGATCTGAGCATTTCACTGGGACAATGCCGCCCCTGGACTGCCTGTGACGGCCAGTCTGTGTGACTTGAGAACTGGGAACTCGAAAGACCCTCCTGCTCACAGGGGAAATCACTTTCAACCCTTTCATTTGCATAGGTAATGTGTTCGTTGCCTACCTCCTCTGATTCAGAACATCGAGGTGGTCATTATCAGGGCAACTTGACCTCCAATATCAAGGAAAGTATTTCTTTGCAAAATCCAGATTAGAGAAAGCGTTACTTGAACTCTCAGATTTCAGATGATTTAAACCCAAATGAGGTTTATTTGTTATTCAAGTACAGACCCAGTTGGCCCTGCATTGAGAATGGTCCAGGTATGGTCAGACTGTTCTGGGTGCGGAAGTCTTCTAACTGAGCCACATGGAACAAGCAGCTCCTTCTGGCTTTGGTTCCTCATCTCGACTTCTGTGATGCAAGTTCAAGAGGCTTGGATCCAGAGGAGAGGGGGGAAAGCGAGGCGCAGCTCTATGCAGGAGGAAACTGGTTTAATTTTGCCTTCCTGGGCAAATTCAGAGTGGTCTTTAAAACACTGAATGCATTGTATTTAGTGAATTTGTCTCAGATCCACTGGACTCTGCCACAATAAGGACCAAGTCTCCAACTTGTTTATTTCTTATCTATATCTGAGCTGGGGATGGGTTGGCATTTTAGATTTCTGATTTGATCTCCAAATGGGAAACCCTAGTCTAATAAATTTTTTCAATTTATAAGTTTGTTTGAGAGTTACCTTACATCCTAGTTAGTTAGAAATGAACTGATAGGGAATTATTGAGAATTAAATGGCATCACGGTTCTGTGGAGAAGTGCTGGGATTTAAAGTCGCCTGCGGAAAATACGCAAACATACATTGCCTCAGCGTCATAAGGCAGGAGTAAGAGATGGCATTTGACCTGCCTCTCAACCACCTCAAAGGGCGACCTCTCCTGCATGCCCTAACCCAGACCTGCACCTTTGGTTCTCAGACAGTTGAGATTTCTTTTAGGTTGATATTCCTGTCAAAATAATTATTAGTTCTAGGTTCTTGCCTCAAAGATTCCCATCTTTCCAAGGCTTATCATGACCTCAAAGACAAAGGGCACTCCACTATCACCTCATGTTAACTTTTAATGCCAGGAAATAAACTCTGAAGAGGTTTTGCTCAGATTCAGAGCAAAGAGATGGCTTCAGTGGACAGTCAAGAACAAAACAGACATTGTGTGTGGTGTCATGTCTAGAAACTGAATAACTGTCTTCTTGGTTCCTTCTCTTTTTCCTTCGTGAGCTCATCTCCATCCTGTGCTGATAATTCCTAAACTTGTATCTCAAGCCCAGACCTCCCTTCAGAGTTGCAGATATGTAGATAAAGACGGTAGACTAGAAATACCTATCCCATTTTGATGCATTATCTATTATCTATCATTAGTCTATATCTTACTTCCTCTTTATTAAATGAACACGCTTGGACCCACATCACTTTTCATAATGTATAGCTTCAGGTCATCTCTATTATCTACAATCTCCTAGATCTTTGTTCTCAGCCTTTTCCTTAACTTTCTCCATGTGCAGCATTTTTCCAGTTGTTTGAGCTACTAAAAGATTTCCAAGTATGATTCTTTGTTTTCCTCTTATCCCCTCCAACTTATTCTGTCCAAGGATTCATGTGATCTTACTAAAGTTATGTCCACCCAATTCTCTTTACTAACGCACGCAGAGTTAGGTTCAGCTTGAGCAGCGAATACAGTCCTCCAGATTGCTAAGGTCACAAAGACTTTGGCAGCAGCTACAAGTTTGGGGATATCCTCACTTCAGATCAGCTGAGTGCAAATTTAGTGGTTCCCCAGACACCCCTCAGGTTTGATAATTCATTAGAAAGTCTAACAAAAGGTGCCATGTGTAAACAGCCCAAAGTAGTGATACACAAGAATAAGTCTAGCATGGGGTGGAGGGTGTCAAATGTGAAGCCTCTAATGTCAGTGGGAAATGCTGTCTTTTGAACACATCCCTGGGTGACAATAGGCAAACTGTGGCCATGGGAAACTCACCCAAGCTTCAGTGTCAGAGTTTTGACTGAAGTTTCATCACAGGCATGATTGATTAAATATTAGCACCTGATCGGACTCCTGCTCCAGCTCCTTTCCTCCCAAAGGATCAAACCTCAGAATCCCTTAGTTAGACCTTTTTTTTTTAGAGTTAACACAATTTTATTGGAATCTGACGGGCCCAAATTACTTGAGTTTCTAGTTACATGAGCAAATAGTTAATTTTTTCCTGAATCTGTTTTGGTTTGCTTCTCTTCCACTTACACCAAAGGATACAGACTAGTAGAACATATAAAACAATTAAGATAACATCTGGCATGTAGCATAGAATAGGAAATAATATTGTATTGATGCCTCTTTTTGTGAAAATATTTTGCAAAAGAGATGCTGATGGATGTTAAAAAGCCTGTTTGGGTTCTGGTGGCACGTCAACAGGCAATTAGTGTTCTGGAAATTTCCTTGGAAGAAAGGAATGAGAACCGGCTGAACTGGAGAAAGGAGAGGGATTGAGAGTGCAAAGCAAGGTGGGCTCTGTGTCCACTGGTCAGAGCTTTGGCCAGCGAAGAACAGGAGTTATTTTCTGCAAGTTCCACAACCAGGAAGAACAAAGGAACATTCAGAAGTAGATATGCCCTTCGGGGGTCAAGACCTTTCTGGCAACACTAGCATGTCGCTCAACAAAGTTTCATGAAGCCATTAGGACATGACTCACAGTAAAATGGATATTTTTCCAGTGAGTCAGATTTAATCACCTATATAAAAGTTATATTTTTGTACAGATGGAAAATACTCCCCATACTTAAATTTATGAACCTTCTTTCATTATATTAAATGTGAATATATAATTCCTGTTCTAATCTTTTTTTTTTTTTAATTAAATATTTTATTATGCCACCGTGAGATATACAATTACAACGTTGTTCATGTTTAGAGGTTTCGGTCACATAGTGTTCCAGCACCCCGCCATCCACCAGTGCCCATTTCCCACCACCAATGTCCCCAATTCCCTCCCCTCCCATAGCCTGCCTAAATGGCAGGTTCTTTATCTCTTTTCTCTCTCCCTCTCTCTCTTTTCTTTCTCTTACACATTGTAGGTCACAATACATACACTTACAGGCCATATTGTGCATTTTTTGCCTGTATTTAATGCTCAGTTCTAGGTTGGTATTAGTCCTTTCTACATTTATTCACACATGTTCCCTTCTCTGTCTTACCTAACCTTTGACTCCCACCAGTTTGTGGTAATTTCCACTTTTGGTAAGACCTCCTGATCCACGTTTCACCTGACATCGGATTTTGGTGTCATAATATGTATATATATATGTATATATATATATATATTTATGTCATGCAAATGAATGCAGTCATTCTATATCTCTCTCTTTCCTTCTGACTAATTTCACTCAACATGATCCTTTCCATGTCCATCCATTTATAGGCAAATTTCATAACTTCACTTTTCCTAACAGCTGCATAGTATTCCATTGTGTAGATGTACCACAGTTTCTTTATCCAGTCATAAGTTCTCGGGCATACTGGCTTTTTCCAGGTTCTGGCTAGTGTGACTAGTGCTGCTATGAAAATAAAAGTGTGAATTGTATTTCCGCTGTGCGTTTTGGCTTCCCAGGGTATATTTCCAGGAGTGGTATGGCTGGGTCAAAAGGGAGCTCAATTTTTAGTCTTTGGAGGAATGTCCATATTGTTTTCCAGAAAGGTTGTACAAGTCGACATTCCCACCAACAATGTATGAGAGCCCCCCTTTTCCCGCATCCATGCCAGTACTTATTGCTTTTTACTCTTTTGGATATGGGCCAGTCTCTGTGGTGTGAGGTGATATCTCATTGTTGTTTTGATTTGCATCTCTCTGATGATTAGTGATGATATGCATTTTTTCATATGATTTTTGACCATTCAAATTTCTTCCCTTGTCACAGTTTTTGTTCATCTCTTCTCCCCATTTTTTAATGGGGTTGGCTGTTTTCTTCTTATATAGCTGCACCAGTGCTTGATATATCCTGGATATTAACCCCTTATCAGATGGGTTGGGTGAATATTTTTTCCCATTCTGAGGACTGTCTTTCTATCTTAGTCGCTGTTTCTTTCGAGGTGAAGAAGCTCTTTAGTTTCATGTAGTCCCATATGTTTATCTTTACTTTTAGTTGCTGTGATAATGGTGTTTCACCTTTGAAGATGCCTTTAGCTTCAATGTCGTGGAGGGTTTTGCCTACATTTTCTTCAACATGCTTTATGGATTCAGGTCTGATATTGAGATCTTTAATCCATTTTGATCTGATTTTTTGTACAAGGTGTTGGACACAGGTCCAAATTCATTTTTTTTTACGTGTAGCTGTCCATTTTTCCCAGCAGAACTTGTTGAAGAGGCTTTCTTTACTCCAGTTTGGACTCTTTGAACCTTTATCAAAGATTAACTGATTATGTCCTTGAGAGTGGGTGTCAGGATACTCAACTCTATTCCATAGGTCCACAGGTCTGTTTTTATTCCAATACAACACTGTTTTAATTACTACTGCTTTGTAGTACAGTTTGAGGTTGGGAAAGGTTATACCTCCCATCTTCTTTTTCCAAAGGTTTGCTTTAGCTAACCATGGGGGATTTATTATTCCATATGAATTTCAGGAGTGTTTGGTTAATTTCTTTGAAGATGTCATGGGTATGCTTATAGGGACTGCATTGAATCTGTACAAAGCTCTAGGGAGTATTACAATCTTGACAATGTTAATTCTCCCCATCCATGAGCAGGGAATGTGTTTCCATTTCCTCGTGTCCTCTTTTATTTCTTGAAGCAGTGTCTTGTAGTTCTCTTTGTATAGGTCCTTAACACACTTGGTTAAGCTGATTCCTAGGTATTTGATTTTCTGTGGCACATTGTGAATGGACTCGATTTCTTACTATCCCTTTCTTCTCTTTCGTTATTTGTATATAGGAAAGCCACCGACTTTTGGGTATTGATTTTGTACCCTGTCACTCTACTATAGATATCTAATGTTTCTAAGAGTTTTTCGGTTGAGAGTTTAGGGTTCTATAAGGATAATATCATGTCATCTGCAAATAATCATGGTTTGATTTCTTCCTTGCCTATCTGGGTGCCCTTAATGTCCTTTTCTTCTCTGATTGCTATGGCGAGTATTTTGAATAAAAGAGGTGAGAGAGGGCAACCTTGTGTTCCCTGATCATAAGGGGAAGGCTTTCAATTTTTTCCCATTGAGAATGATACTCACTGTGGGCTTTTGGTAGATGGCTTTGACTATCTTAAGGAAGCCTCCTTCAATTCCCATTTTCTGGAGGGTTTTAATCCTGAATGGGTGTTGGATCTTGTCAAATGCTTTTTCTGCATCTATTGATAGGATCATATGGTTTTTATTTTTTCTCTTATTGATATGATGTATTCTGTAGATTGATTTTGCGAGTGTTGAATCATCCTTGCATTCCTGGGATGAATCCTACTTGGTCATGATGTATGATCTTTTTGATAAGTCTTTGGATTCTGTTTTCTAGTATTTTGTTGAAGATTTAGCATCTGTGTTCATCACAGAGATTGGTCTATAATTTTCCTTCTTTGTGTTTTCTCTCACTGCTTTGGGTATCAGGGTGATATGTGCCTCGTAGAAGCTGTTTGGGAGTGTTTCTGTTTCTTCTATTTCCTGGAAGAGCTTGAACAGGACAGGCAGTAGGTCCTCCTTAAAGGTTTGGTAGAATTTGCTAGTGAACCCATCTGGACCTGGCCTTTTGTGTTTGGGCAGACTTTTTAATTACTGTTTCAATTTCCTTGATGGTGATAGGATTAATCAGGTATTGGAGGTCTTCTTGTTTTAATGGTGGGAGGTTATAGGACTTCAAGAATATATCCATTTCTTCTAGGTTCTCATTTTTCGTGGCATACAGGTTCTCAAAGTAATCTCTGATGATCTTTTGAATTTCTGTATTTTCTGTTGTGATATCACCATTTTCATTTCTGATTCTGTTTATTTGGGTTCTCTCCCTGTTCTTAGAAGTGTTGTCAGTGGCTTGTCGATCTTGTTTATTTTTTTCAAAGAACCAGCTCTTGGTTTCATTAATCTTTCAGATTGTTTTTTTTTGGTTTCCAGCTTGTTGATTTCCTCCCTAAGTTTTATTATTTCCTTTTTTCTGCCTGGGTTGGGCTTCTTTTGTTGGTCTTTTTCTAATATTTTCAGCTGTGAGCTCAGGTTATTTCTGTGGGCCCTTTCTTCTTTCCTTATGAATGCTTGCAGACCTATGAACTTTCCTCTTAACACAGCTTTTGCTGTGTCCCACAAGTTCTGATAGTTGGTATCTTCATTGTCATTTGTTTCCAGGAATCTTTGGATTTCCTGTTTGATTTCTTCTATGACCCATTTATTCTTTATGACCCAGCTCATTCAGCAGTGAGCTGTTCAGTTTCCAGGTGTTTGGTTTGACTCCCTACTTCTGTGTATGGTTAACTACTATTTTCAGTGCATCATGATCTGAAAAGATAGTTGACATAATTTCTATCTTTTTATTTTGTTGAGGTATGCTTTGTGGCTCAGTATATGGTATATCTTGGAGAATGCTCCATGTGCACTGGAAAAAATGTGTATTCAGCTTTTTGGGGGATGGAAAGCCCTGTATACATCAACCAGCTCTCTTTCTTCCATTTCTTCTTTCAGGTCCAGTATTTCCCTGGTGAGTTTCAGTCCCATCGATAGTCGATAAAGCAGTGTTGAAGTCTCCGACTATTATTGTGTTACTGTTAATATCTTCTTTGAGGTCTATTAATAGTCATTTTAAGTATTTTGCTGGTCCCTTGTTTGTGCATATATGTTTAGTAGTGTGATTTCTTCCTGGTATACATACCCCTTAATTATTAAGAAAGGGCCTTCATTGTCCCTTTTTAACCTTTTTCTGCCTGAAGTCTATATTGTCAGATACAAGTATGGCTACACCCACCTTTTTGGAGGAGTTGTTTGAATGGAGAATAGTCTTCCAGCCTTTGACTTTGAGTCTGTGTTTGCTCTGATTATTCAGATGTGCTTCTTATAGGCAGCAGGATGTTGGATTCAGTTTTTTAATCCATTTTGCCACTCTGTGTCTCTTAGTTCATGCATTTAGACTGTTGAAGTTGAGAGAGATTATTGTCATTGGATTTTGTGCCATTTTTCTATTTAAACTTATTGTGGTTTTGGATTTTCCTACTTTACAATAGACCTTTCAATCTTTCTTTCATTTTACTTATTTATTTATTTATTTATTTATTTATTTATTTATTTATTTTTGCTTTTTTGGGTCACACCCGGCAATGCTCAGGTGTTTCTCCTGGCTCTGCACTCCAGGAATTACTCCTCGCGGTTTTCAGGGGATCTATATGGGATGCTGGGGGATCAAACCTGGGCCAGCATGGGCCAGCCACGTTAAGGCAAACGCCCTACCAGCTGGGCTATCTCCTCCGCCCCTCAATCCTTCTTTTTTAAAGTTGGTTTTGAGTCTATAAATTTCCTGAGTTGTTGTTTATCCATGAAGTTGTATATCTTTCCTTCGCATCTGAAAATAAGTCTAGCTGGGTAAAGAATTCTTGGTGAGGGCCTGCAGTTCATTGAATCTTTTCACAATATCCCACCATTGTTTTCGGGCTTGGAGTGTTTCATCTGAGAAGTCTGATGTAAATCTCAGGGATTCTCCTTTGTGTGTGATTTCCTTCTTTAATCTTGCTGCTTTCAGTATTCTATCTCTGTCTATCGTTTTTGTCATTTTAATAAGGATGTGTCTTGGAGTATTCTTATTGGGGTTTCTTTTAGCTGGTATCCTCCGGGTCTCCTGTATCTGGGAGCATACTTTCTTCAGTTCAGGGAACTTCTCAGCGATGATGGCTTTGACAGTTTCTTCTTCATCAGGGTTTTCTTCTTGCCCTTCTGGGACCCCAATGATGCATATGTTGTTCCTTTTGGCTTCACCCCGTATTCTCTGGTAGTTGTTCATTGATTGTGAGTCTTATTTCCATCTTCTGTTGTGGTCTAAAGAATCTCTGAACCTTGTCTTCGAGATCACTAATTCTTTCTTCAGTAGCTGTTACTCTGCTTTGGAGGCCTTCCACTGTGTTTTTCAGTTCACTTACCTCATTTTTAATATCTTTCATTTCTGCTTGTACTTTGTTCTGAAATTTACTCAATTCTGCTCTCATTCCTCTTGTATTTTATTGACTTTGTATTCCATTGTTTCTTTGAGTTCCTTATGCATCTTTAACAGTTCCTTCCAAAATTCCTTTTCAGAGAGGTTATATAGCTCATTGTTATTGCTTGACTCCATCTGTATTAGGGACTTCAATCATTGAGCTTGAAGGAATTCTGCGTTGCTTTACCATAATGACTATAGTAGGTTGAAAATGTG
>JAJIBD010002594.1:185000-257500 GCA_021461705.1 Cryptotis parvus | reverse complement strand
GAACATAAAAGAAATGGCTTGAAGCTATTTGCGTCTCTATCTTAGGTGATCAGCCAAATGTTAGAGGGAATGTAGTAATTTCTTGATCTCTCTTTTGGAAACCTCTGTTCAGCTGTCTCCTTAAGTTTCTCCCCAAGTCCTGCTACTTCTCTCCCTCCCTTTTCCTCTGTATTTTCTTGGTGTCTCCCAATGTGGAGCATGACTTGGCCTACAAAGGGGGCATTGGCTGACTTTGTCTTAAATACATATGGGGGACGGTGGGATCCAAAGTTCAAATGAACTGACGGAGAGATTGTGGCACTTGGGCCATGTGCATGTTGTAGGAACACTGTGCCCCGAAGCATTAACATTTACACACTATAAAGTAATGTTGCCTCAAAAAATAAATAACCTAGGAAAACACTGCTACTGATTTTCCTACAAGTATCGTATGCCTTTGGGCACAGACACCCCTATTTAATAAGTTTTCCTCCAGTTTCTTTATGCACTGAGTGACAGACAATTTGCTATATCCTAGCTGTAAGGGGGAAAGTCAATAAATAGAGAAATAGTGACAGAGAACTTTTTGGAAGCAGTATGGGAATAACTGACTTGCTTGAGATCAGGGGAATATTTAAGGTATTTGAGAGACATCTTGGCTTGGAGGTTTCAGTAGAGTGATGGGAAGGCAGAGAAAGAAGGCTAACCAAGTTTATACTTGTTGGATGAAGAGCTGTTTACCCTGCCCGTGTAAAGCCTGAGCCAGCAGTCTCAATGGCTTTGACTGCCTTACCATCTCTGCATTTGGGCAGACAAGCTGTGATGCTGGGCCAGTTTACTCACATGACCCCTCTTTGGGGAAACAAATACTTGAAGTTTCTGATTATACAAATAACAAAGCTAAGTACACTTCAAATTTATTTGTGAATTCACATTAAGCCCAGTTTTAGACACGGATATTTATACTTTTAAGCATGTGGCCCAGAAGAGTGAATGCAGTTCCAGAAAGTGCTTTATGTAATCAGTTTATGCCCATATGGAAAGCTCCAGGGCAGTCCGCGGCTGAAGCAGGCACAATCCAGTTGGCGCATTCCTCATCGCCTCCCTCTCTGCTCTCCCTCTCCCTCCTCACCACACTCCAGTTCTCCCAGCTCCATTGAAAGAGCACTAAAGAGGGTGTGTGATGGTCATCATTTTCTACTTCCTCTCCTCAGCATTCCTGTCCTCTTCAAAGATGGAGCCAACACTGAGAGGATAAAAGCATTTCCTTCTTTTATTAGTCTCTAGTAGATAGACTGTCCAGTATTGTTACTGCATGGAACAAACATCTCTGAATGCAGCAGTTATGTGTATCTAGGTCGAGTACTCAACATGATGAATGACCTGAGCTGCGCAGGAGGAAGAGAGCAGCATGGAACGCTTTCAAGAGCATCTAAAAAATAGCTGCAAGGATCTCGAACCTCCGGCTCCAGGCACATCTCTTCAACTCCACCATTCTCCTGCATTAGCATATGCCTCAGAGACTTGGGTCCTAGGAAAGCAGGATGAGAACATTATTTGGGTCTCCCAAAGAGGAATCAAAAGAGCTATTCTTGGAATATCACGCCTCACTCAAGTGAGAGAAGGAATCTAGAGTTCTGACCTCCTTCAACGATCCAGAGTCAGGGACGCTTGTCTCCTTTGCTAAGGCGCCGAAATCAGATGGGCTGGACATGTAATGCAATTTGGAGGCAACCGCTGAACTAGAGCTGTTACCGACTGGATCCCAGAGGACATCAAAAGATCACGTGGCCCCCCACCTACAAGATGATCAGACTTCTTCATCAAGACCCTGAACTAATGGTTTGAGGCTCTTCATATTCCTGAAGCAAGCAGATGCCATTGGCTACACTGGCACGTGATAGGGTCAAATGGAAATGTTACTGGTGTCCGCTCGAGCAAATCGACGTATAATGGGATGTCAAATGATCAAGTGAAGTAAAGATAGAAATTTCCATTGCCACTGGGTTAAATGATAAATGGATACTGCTGATTCTGTATTTGCAGTTTGTAAGTAGAATGTCTTCAGGGTCTGCTATGGTCAAATAGTGTGAAACATACCTATTTCCTTCTCTATACTCCAACATCTACATTATTAGCTACATTTTAAGACTGATTCCCTCGTTGGTGATTAATGGCTGTCAATGCCACGCTAATGACCTCTGTATCCATGAAAAAAGGGATGCAGGGAGTAAAGAGTTTGATGTATATAAACTTAAACAGATTACTTCTTCATTCTCATTTTTTTAAATTTTCATTATCATTCTCTTTCTCCCATGCTCTCTTGCTCCTTCATTACATTTACTTTTTTTGTTTGGCAGGGTTGATCGATATCTTAGAAACAAATTCTGTCTATCTTTCTCATTGGATACACTTAGATTTTTTACTTGACCTGAAAGAATTATTGAATAGCTATACATAAGGGAGGTCAGACACACAGCTGCACCACTTGGCCCCACGTGGAAGCAACCCATGGAACTGACCTCCCAGTAAGGGACTCAGCCAGCCCCCTGGCTGGAGTCCAACATTGCTCCAAGGGTTTGCTCACATGTGCGGGGAGGGGCCATGCTGGCCAGACTTGGAATGGGGATTTGGGCTCTCTCCGCCCTTTCCTTCACCTCCATGCCAGCTACCCTGGAATAGAGAACCACGTCAGATCCACAGTCCATTGGTGTGCTGCTGCTCTGCAGCCACGCAACAGTCTTAAATAATACTAGATTTTAAGATCACGTCCTTCCCAGGATCTTTCACATTTATACACTGTATACAGTACTAGACAGGTTCTAGCTGATACCCTTCATCCCAGTAAGTCTAGCAAGAAGTCAGAGCATCCCACACATCATGAGATCAGTCATTCTCAACATCCAGACTCCACAGTTGCTCAGAGCTCCACCCAAGAGAAAACCTGATCTTTCCCCTTTAAGTTTCATCAGTAAATGCTCAAGATGAGAGCCTTCTACTGAGAGGATACCACCTACATGCCAGAGCCTGGCAAGCTACCTGTGTTTTATTTGATATGCCAAAAAACATTAGTAATTATAGACCTCATTCCCATGACCTGAAGGCTCTTCCTGTCCCTGGAGCAAGCAGATGCCCTTGGGCTACACTTGCTTGGTACAGGTCATATGGAGATGTTACTGTTGCCTGCTCAAGCAAATCAATGAACAACGGGAAGACAAGTGATACAAGTAAAGTGATACATAAGGAGTTTCTATGTCAATCTGTTGAGGGTCTACTCTGGAGCAGGAGTATGTGGGGTGGGGCTCAATGGAGGCCAGATTGCTCAAATAATGTTCTTAATGCAAGGTATGGAAAGTACAAGATGGTCAGATTTCTTCATCAAGATCCTGAATGAACGGTTTGAGTCTTTTCGTATTCCTGGAGCAAGTAGATGCCATTGGGCCACACTGGCATGTGACAGAGACAAATGGAAATATTACTGGTGCCTGCACGAGCAAATTGATGAATAATGGGATGTCAAATGATCAAGTGATGGAAAGCATTCCACCATCCTTTCTTTCTCTCTTGATAAAAATGTTTCATCTTCAACAACTGTGAAAGGCCTCTTATAGATTACACACACTGTTAATATTGACATGTCTTGTCTATCAGAAATCTGTGCCTGAATGGTTGTTCTAACTGCATTTGTAGACTCGCCATGTGCCACGGAGGGCAGTAGCTACGTGGAAGAATAGAAGAAATTGCTTTCACTTGGGCAATTGGAAATATTAACTCCTTTCTGAATCATGATCCTTTCTGAAACAGAACTGGCATCCCAGGAGTGAGTGAAGCTTAATGGGGTCCTATAGGTGAATGAAGTCAACGATTCCAGTTATGAGACACTTACACTGAAAAAAATTCATTATCTTCTGAATGACCTACTTGGGAAACCCATATTCAAATTCGGGGTTTGAGTATGCACCACTGAAGAAACAAGTAAAGCCTCTTTAGACTGTGGGTTTTTATAGTCTGAACTGGATTATTGTTTTTTTCTTTTTCTTTTCCATTTGTGCACACATGCCAAGTTTTATTCATAATAAACAGTAAATGGAAAAATTCTAAGTTGAACTAGAGTATTTCATCACCCCTTCCCCCAGCCCACTTCCACTTCTTTTTTTAACTAGAAAAGAGAAGGGAATCAATCCATTGGCATATCTGTATTCAGCCAGACATGGTCTGACATTTGCAAGGGAACCTGGGGATGTATCTTTTCTGTTAAAGAAAATTTGGGGAAAAGGAAGATCAAAGCAAAAATGAACCAGAAAGTTTCATGATCAGATTACTTAGAGTAATTTGTTAATTTATTAATGTGGGCTTCCCAGACATTGCTCAAAGGCCCCAAGATCACTCACAGCAATACCTACCTGAGGGGACCAAGGTGGATTAACGATGGGGGTAGGCAATTGTTAGATGACAGGTCTAGCTAGCTTGGGATCTTTGCTGTTTAATCTACTTACAGTTTAAGTTATTTACATGTACTTAGGCTAGGGTTCATGCTAAAGAGATCTCTCTTCTGTGTAAACACTGATGGAGGGTGTGGCAGCTACAAGATTCATTTTGACTCTGAATCAGTTACTTCTGAAACATTACTATAATTTCTACTATGATTTCAATGTTGTCTAAATTGGGCACATCCTCTTAATATCCACTGATCCCAGCTGGGGCAGTTAGAATTTACCAGGAGACTACTATCTTGGCTACATTGATAAGATTGTTTAAGATTAAAGGAAGGATCGCTCACGCTAGTTTGCCCTCAAGCAGGTGAGCATGACTCTTTCAGTAAACAGAGGACAAGGCACAGAATCATCTTGGTGTAAAATAGAAAATAGACAGACCTTGTGGGTACCAACAAGATTGCATGAAACCCATGAAATTATGGTGTGTTTCTCCCCCATGAATATACATTCATTGAGATCACTTGATCACTTGACTTCCCATAATTCATTGATTTGTTTGAGTGGGTGCCAATAATGTTTCCATTCGTGACTGTCATGTGCCAGTGTAGCCCAATGACTTATGCTTGCTCCAGGAATATGAAAAGCCTCAAACCATTCGTTCAGGGTCTTGACGTTCAGGATCAGTCAGAAGTCTGACCATCTTGTAGGTGGGCAGCCATGTGATCTTTTGATGAGGATAAGATTCTCATCCTACTTTCATAGGGACCAGGTCTCTATGTCTTGCATTCAGACAGGTAGTGTGTGAAGAGCCGAGTCAGTGAGTACCAATGGCAGATTCTTCAGGTGTTCGGGTCTGACTTTGTCTGGGCCAGGTGCCGTTTGCATCCATTGAGATGTATTTTTCTTTTTTTTTTTTTGCATTTTGGGTCACACCCGGTGATTCTCAGGGGGTTACTCCTGGCTCAGCACTCAGGAATTACTCCTGATGGTGCTCGGGGGACCATATGGGATGCCGGGATCGAACCCAGGCCAGCATGGGCTGGCCGTGTGCAAAGGCAAACATCCTACTCGCTGGGCTATTGCTCCGGCCCTGAGATGTATTTCTTTATACCAGCTCTCTCTCCAGTGTTTTGACATAAGAAACAATCTCAGAGAAAATGACTAGTCCCTGTCACTGTCACTGTCACTGTCACTGTCTTCCCGTTTATCATAGATTTGCTCGAGCAGGCCCCAGTAACGTCTCCATATGTCCTGTCTCATGCTAGTAGAGCCCAAGGCATCTGCTTGCTCCAGGAACATAAAGAGCCTCAATCCATTCGAATGAAGTCTATAATTGTTACTGGTATTTGGCATATATATCAAATACAACACGGGTAGCTTGCCAGGCTCTGCCGTGCAGGTAGCATACTCTTGTAGGCATCTCTAAGTCCAGCATTTATTGATGAACTGCGCTGCTGCTTGCGGCGCGCGAAGCCGGGCGCTGATAGGCTGGTCTGCTGGGTGGAGGTCTGACGAGAGAAGTCCGGATGTGGAAAATGGAGGCCCTCATGGAGTGGGGGGTCGTCTGGCTAGGGGCCTGCTGGGATGGTGGGCCAGGGCTAGAACCCACCATCCCTCCCGGGCGCCTCGTGAGCGGCTGGTCACAGGGAGAACCAGTAGCAGCTCTGCCCCATGTCTGCCAGTCTGGACCGGCATACCTGAGCGGATTTAAGAAAGACTGCTGCAGGGGTGTAACTTCGATGAGCTGGGCGCTGATAGGCTGGTCTGCTGGGTGGAGGTCTGACGAGAGAGAAGTCCGGATGTGGAAAATGGAGGCCCTCATGGAGTGGGGGGTCATCTGGCTTGTTGCGAGGCTCTGCTGGGATGGTGGGCCAGGGCTAGAACCCACCATCCCTCCCGGCGCCTCGTGAGCGGCTGGTCACAGGGAGAGCCAGTAGCAGCTCTGCCCCATGTCTGCCAGTCTGACATGGGGCAATTAGTCAATTAATGACTAGTCCCTAGCATAATCATATGTTTATATCTGAAACAAGTGTGGTACCACCTTAGACTGGTACCACCCTATTTGTACACCTAAAAGCTGATTAGTTGATCTTTGTTGACATTACCCTCCCTGAAGATAAGATTACTTTTAGATATTTAAGGGGACCGAATTGAGGTATGGGGATCCACTTTCCTGAGAGACTTGGGCCTGAGTGCATTGTCTAGATTCTGACCAAGAAGTAGAAGTCTGTGGAATCCTATTATATTTGGTATTTGGTAAAAGCTTTTTGGTTACTCCTGGCGGTGCTTGGGGGGACCATATGGGATGCCAGAGATCGAACCAGGTCGGCTGCTCGCAAGACAAACACCCTACCCGCTGGGCTATCCCTCCGGCCCGGTAAAAGCTTTTTGGAACTGTGCTGGACTTCTGAGTATTTTACTAAATACCAGCCCTTCTTCATCCTTATCTTCATCCTCACTGACAGAGAAATGGGGGGTACCCCTACCTCACACCTAAGTGCCTTTTCAATTCCTCCTTTGCTTTGAACATCTTTCCTCTGTACTTTCAGAAATTTGTGTCCCAGGTTTGG
This sequence comes from Cryptotis parvus, assembly GCA_021461705.1. NCBI lineage: Eukaryota > Metazoa > Chordata > Mammalia > Eulipotyphla > Soricidae > Cryptotis > Cryptotis parvus. The sequence goes on along the minus strand of JAJIBD010002594.1, from coordinate 250,515 downwards.
CCTCCTTCTTGCCTCCTGCTGGGCACTACAGCTTTGCTCATTGGGCCTAAGCCTATCATAGAGGAAAACCCAAACTTTACCCCTCCGGGGGGACTTTCTCTGGGCTATGCCTTGACTCTGCTAGTGGCTTTGTTGGTAAACGATGCCAGAGTATGCCTGGGAGTTAGTTCTGGATCCAGGACTACAGATTCTGAATGAATAAGGGCCCAAGTTCCATCTCCAGCACCTCATGGGTTCCCGATGCTGCTGAGTATAGACCTCTTGGGCCCTGAGTATGAACGGGTGACTGTGGTGGCCTATAGCATTGCTGTGTGTAAGCAAACTGTATTGAGCCACCATGCTCAGCTGGCCAAGTATCTCCACTTGTTCCCTGAACTTCTTAAGCACAGCTAGAAACACCCCCCCTCCACCTTGGTTCCCACCCATGTAGATATATACACAAGTTTATACCACTTTGGCTTGCCATGTATATTATTTTTTGATAAAGACAGTTGGAGATGTTACTGGTGCCCACTTGAGCAAATCAATGATCAACGGGAAGACAAGTGCTACAAGTGATACAAGTGATAAAGACAGTTGAGAACCAGAAACTCCTTAAACACCACAAAAAATAAAGTAAGTCTTCCCTTTTAGAAAGGGAATTTATTTTATAAAGAAATGTTCATAGGATTGGGTAGATAGTATAGCGGATAAAGTGCTTACCTTATGTGGCCCACCTGTGTTTGATCCCTGGCATCCCATATGGTCCTCTGAGCACCACACTGAGCAATTCCTGAGTGCTGTGACCTCAAAGCTAGAAAGAAATGTCGGATTCAATTTTGTGATCCATTTTGCCACTCTGTGTCTCTTAACTGGTGCATTTAGACCGTTGACATTGAGAGATATTATTGTCATGGGATTTTTGTGCCATCTCTCTGTATAGGTTGGTTGTTCTTTTGGGTTATGTTTCGTCTTATAGTAGATCATTCAGTCCTTCTTTTAAGGTTGGTTTTGATTTTACAAAGTTCCTAAGCTGTTGTTTATCCAAGAAGTTGTATATCTGTCCTTCAAATCTGAGTGAGAGTTTAGCTGGATAAAGAATTCTTGCTGAGGCGTTCATTTCATTAAGTTTTTTTACTATATCCCACCACTGCCTTCGGGCAAATGGATGGACATGGAGTCTATCATGCTGAGTGAAATTAGTCAGAAGGAAAAGGACAGATATAGAATGACTGCATTCATTAATAGGATATAGATACCAGTGTTTTAATAAATATGGGGAAATGGTAATGGCAGATTAAAACTCACCACTGAATATACACAAAGAGACTTAAGTGATAAACTCTAAATATCTGCAGGGCTAGCCATAATGAGTAAAATAAAAGGGAGAGAGATGCAGAGACAGTGAGAGAGATAGAGAGAGAAAGAGAGGAAACTGGGGTACCTGCTATTAAGGCGGGTGGGGGACGGGAGGGGAGGGGTACATTGGTGGTGGAAATGGGGCACTGGTGGAGGGATGGGTGCTGGAATACTGTATTACCAAGGACCAATTATGAACACCTTTGTAATTGTGTGTTTCACGGTGGTATAATAAAAAAAAATTAAAAAAAAAAAAAAAAACAAAGTCTGGACCAATCAACATTCCCACTAGTGGTGAATAAAGGTCCTTCCTCCAACCCAAAAAAAAAAAAAGCTAGAAAGAAAGAGAGAGAGAGAGAAAGAAAAAGAAAGTAAAGAAGAAAGAAATTTTCCTTTTAAAAATTTATTTTATTTTTTATATTGATGATCACTTCCTAGTAGAATGGTGAGATCCTGGTGGTGAATCCATAATACAGCTCATGAAGGATCTAGATGTACTGAGTTTGAATGCCCTGTTTGGATAGGGCTTCGATGACTGCTTCAGTCAGTCTCAACAGAGTCAAAGGCTTTCTTTTAAATCAATGAATGTGAGACAGAGCGGCATCTTGAACTCTCATGAAACCCCAGTAAGTTTGGTTACTGTGTGGATATGGTCGATTGTGCTGAATTCTTTTCGAACCTGGCTTGTTCACATGGTTGTCCCTTCGTCTAGTGTTCTGCCGATTCTATTCAGGATGACTAGAGTGAATAACTTGTAGACTATGAACAACAGGCAGATGGGGCCATAGTTGCCGATGTCGTGGTTATCGCCCTTCTTATACAACAGAACAGTCCTGGTTTTCCTTGGGATGGGACCTTGCATTTAGATAGGTGGTGTGTGAAGAGTCGAGCCAGTGTTTTGATGATGTATTTTATTTTTAGTGGAACAAAATTATTTTATTAGACAAAATTTACTTAGAAAGACATGAGGGGAGAGAGAGGAGGGTACTTGGTCAAGGGAGAATATTGGTTTGAAAGAGTGAAAGAGCAGGCTTCAGGAAATTTCCTTTTGCAAGAAGACTTTTGTACAGATATCCTTGGAGAGTTAACTTTACTGGCTGGAGAGAAAATACCTCACCTGGAGAGACTCTTATCTGCATAATGGACCACATGCACCGTCCCCTCCCCTGCACAAACACAGTCTCCTGCTTTCCCCTTGGCGGCTCAGTGCCTCCGTACAACTCCTTTTCTTTATTCTGCTTGGGCTCCCTAATAACCCCAGTCGTCATGCTGCCTCCATGAGGCTCACGTCTTTGTTGTAAGTCCTGCTTGAGTACATAATTTGTACTGCTTTTAATGTTTTTTCTCTTGTTAATCCATTGTTTTCATTCACTTTTTTATTTTATAAAAATCAGTTTGAACTAATTCTCAGGCACCAGCTCTCAAACCTAGAAGGGAAGGGAACAAGATTTTCTTTTGTACCCTGGCTACAGCCCTTCATGCTGCCTTATATCCCTGTTGTACCCGCTACAGTCATTCATGCTGCCTTATATATTGTTGTATCAGGCTACAGCCATTCATGCTGCCTTATATCCCTGTTGTACCCTGCTACAGCCATTCATGCTGCTTTATATATTGTTGTATCCGGCTACAGCCATTCATGCTTCCTTATATCCTTGTTGTACCCTGGCTACAGGCATTCATACCACCTCATATCCTTGCTGTACCTGGCTACAGTCATTCATGCTGCCTTGAAAATCTACACCTTACGTATTTGCTATAAATATTTGTCACAACTGTCCTCCAAATATGTTTTTAAGGAAACCTTAGTGGAGAAGGTTCTCATTTCTGAGATCAATTTGTGTCTATATGAAGACATGGTATCTAATTTTTACTTGCACATTTCTTCAATATTAGGCACTTCCAACCAGAGTCAGACTGAATCTTTCAGAGTTCGCAGATTCACTAAGATTCCATCTACACACCTGAGATCCAATAGCTGATTCTCAGCCCATCTGTGTCCCTCTTCCTCATTGTTGGAAAGGTAGGCACAAGACCCATGGTCTTCATCAGATTTCCTTTTCTTACTCTTCAGGTGACCCATTTTTCCTGTTGAAAGGAGCATTGAAAATGTATTACGAGGGATTTGAAATGTGGTAATTCTGCTAAGTTTAGAGAAATCCTGACTGAGCTGTAGCAAGAAAACAGCTTGTTAAACACCAGCTGAGGCAGAAGGCTTCGTCTCATTGGAACTCTACTTATTCAATGCTTGAACAGCTCTCGGAACAGCAGGAACCTGGGAGTGTCTCTGTATACAAAAGGCAGGCATGGTAGATGTTAAACTGGCATTCATTTATTGGAATCCATTTTGGGTACTTTTCTTATTTCTCTCCTGGGAAGACATTGTTGGTGGCATCTTTGCGCTAGAAACAGTCATATTTCAGACACTTATCTTTCTTGTTTAAAGGGAAGAGACATTGGGTTTGAAAATAAAGTTGGTAGTCGTATAGCGCTAACAACCCATAACAGATAACCTCAACCAAAAAAGGGGGAGAGATTTTTCCATTTTCTGTTGTTAGAGAAAACTGTTACATGTGTTTGATCCATGATTCAGGGGGGGGAGTGCAACCCGGACGCTGCCTCAGTTGCTGCAGGACCGTCTCCCTTCAGCAAATGAATACAGACCATGTCTACCTCCTCTGCATTTTGTCACTCTTATGTGCATGCTATTGATTGATAACCCTCAGGGAAGGGATTCTTCTGAATCAGATTCTAAGCAAGTGCCTAAAGAAAATATCAGCTTTAAAGGGAATAGAGAAAATAGCAGCAGCAGCAGCAGCAGCAGCAGCAAAAAATCGCTAATCTTTCATTTATAAAGCGCTCCTGAACATCTGGAGAGTGTGCGGCTCCTTTAACCCCCAGAGTGCGGGAACAAATGAGCACCAAAGGGCAGCCCATGCTAATGTGGTGCCATTAATTTGAATACAATGGAGAGTGCTATAATAAACATATTCAGAGCCATCTGGGTATAACTTTATACCTTGCCCACTCCTTTGGGCACTGGAGACAGAACTTAATGGGATGGAAATTCTTTGGAGATTGAGGAACTATGAGAATATACTCAAAGAGCAACACAAAATTTAAAAAATATATATTTAAAAAGTATAATAGATAAAAATTTTAAAAAGATAAGGTCAAACATTTCCTACAGAAAACACATTTCAAATGATCTAGGGAGGTGTTATTGAATATGATGTCTCTTTTCTCACCCAGCGTCTATAGTATCTTTAAACATGTGACCAAGCTCAGGGCAAGAATGGAAGAAGCAAGTGATCAGGAATGGTTAGTGTGAAGTTTCTATTTGGGACGTGGCAGGAGAGTAGTGTATGGAATGTCGTTGAAGTCGTGCAACTTTTCCTCTCAAGTCTGTGGGTACCACATCTTAGAAGTCTTTTATACCATTGTTTATAAAGGGAAATAGCTGCGGATACTTGCTTGTTTGTCCTCCTTGCAGTAGCCTCATGGGAAAAGGTACGCATGAGGGGGAAGTCAGTCTGTGGAGAAGCGTAAGAAAATCAATGGAGAAATTAATGTTATGCAGTAGTTGTAACACTGAGCCCACATTTAAAAATAGTGAAATCTTGCTTAATGCACCCTTTCCATCAATACAGAAAACTTTTTGCTACACTCCTCACACAGAGACTGCACACTGCCAGTTGCGTGTGAGATCTGGCCCCAGGCGGGCTGGTTGGCTCATTTGGGGGGTTGAAAGTTTTTTAAGTAGTTGCCAATGTTGACAAGAATATTCAATGTTTTTGATCTTTTTTAAAAAGTGGAAAAATCTGCCAAGGATGGTGCCCTCAAGTCAATACAGCAAAAGTCTATTGGAAAGGAGATTGGCTGGAATCCTTTGGACCGAACACCCTTTCACCGTTGATGCACTCATTTGATGTTTTTTTTTCTTTTGGGTCACACCTGGTGATGCTCAGGGGGTTACTCCTGGCTCTTTGCTAAGGAATTACTCCCTGGTGGTGCTCAGGGGGACCATATGGGATGCCGGGATTGAACCCAAGCTGGCATAGGCTGGCCACATGCAAGGCAAACGCCCTACCCGGCTGGGCTATCTCTCGGCCCCTCATTTGATTTTTTTTTATAGGTCCATGAGATGCATTGCTTGTCTAGAGGTAGACTTTTGAATATGTTTTCCCGGAAAATGAGTAGCATAATACATTGCTGTTCCCCAGGATCTATAGGAAGGGAATACATGTGTATACATTAGTGCTGTCTGAAAAGTAACAGGAACAACTGAATAGAAGGGATTTGTTGGTATGGAAACCACTTAAGTTGGGAAAGAAAGACACCAAGCATAAGCTTTGAAGAGAGGCATAGGGATCTGATTTTGGGTTCAGCAGAGGCATAGTGAGGTAGTAGTAGTTTATATATATTCTAATAATTTGTCATTACGCTGAGTCATGTTTATGAGGGAGAATGGTGAGATGCACTATTGAGAAATAAGCAATGAAAATGCATCATAGGTATAGAAAATGATGGAGGAAGTTTATAAAGTGGTTTATAAAGTGGCTTAAAGCATGGTACTAAAGAGGGAGGTCAGTGAGGTGGAAGGTGCCATTGTCTTACCTGGCCCGTTCAAGCAGTCTGGAGCATCTATCACTATAGAGGGGTTGTTTGCAGTTTTTAAATAACAAGGTAACTTCTCCCACAGAGACACTGTCAAAATTTCCAGGCTACAAGTCTCAGGATAGTCCATGTTAGCTTTTCCTACCCCCAGAGATTTCTTCTAAGTGAAAGGGGATCATTGTAAAAAGCTTTGACAAAGATGTATTATAAGGAATTAGCTCACATAATTATACGGGCTGAGCTGACAGACCAAAGAGAGTCAATGGTATAAGTTTCAGATTTTTGAGTACAGACAAAAAGATAGAAGACCAATATCCCAGTTCCAAATGGGCAGGGGAAGAAATAAACTTTTTCCTACTCTTTTATACTATGCAGGTGTTTGAAAGATTCAGGTTGAGGGGCGAATGTAGTAAGATTTTTGCCTTATATGTGAATGATCCCTGTTCTATCCAGGGTATATGCTCCCCTGAACACTGCTAACGGTCAGTCCTGAGCACGAAACCAGGAATAACCCTTGAGCACCAAAGGGTGTGACCCACCCTTCAACCCCATCTCTCACCAAGGAAAAATGAACGAGAGGGCAAACTGCTTTACACCCAAATGTTGACCTTAATCTTGAAGACCCTCACTGACACAGATATACGTGGAAAGGAAGGTCAGGCATCACAGGAGTCCAGTCAGTCTGTCCCATATACACTACCAGCACACACCTCAATGGCCCTTCAGTGTGGGTGAGTAGAGGGCACTTCTCTGAGTCTGTCTTTTCCTCTGAGTTTGTCTTTATCCCTGAGGCAAGCATTTTGTGAAGAGGGGCAGAAGGAAAAGTTTCCCGCAGGGCAGGTTCCCAGTTCAGGAACACTGGCGACTGCTCATTTCTTTATCCATCTTCCCTGTGTACCTTCCCTTTGATGTCACAAGAGCAGCTAAGCAGGTTTGTTAAATCTCCCTACACCATGATGCTGGGAAGGAAAATTATAGAAAATGACTATGAGAAAAATTTTAAGAGTGTGGTTTAAGCAGCTAGGGCCAGTGAAATAGGTGGCCCTAGGAAATTAGTACAAATAGCAGACAGAATATTGGTCTAATATTTGAGAAACAATGAAAATTTTACTCTCCAGTAAATTTAAGGGCACAGAAAGTAACCCCTGGCTCCATTGCATGTGAAAGTGTTAGCAGAAATGTTTTTCATTGAAAACCTTGCCGGAGCCAGCCGTGTGCACAATGCTGGCTACCCATGAAACATAAGAAGCATCTATGTTAGTTCAATTCTCATTTTTTTAAAAAGTGTTTAAATATGACCATAGACAGTTTCCTTCTCTTCCTTTTATAAAAAATCATTCCAAATGAGTGGCCACCTGGTGACTGATTGCCAGCAGCATTACTCTGTCTCTACAAAGTGCTTGAAATCCTGGTCTATTCACATTTTCACCTGTGTTCCTGCTTTTTTCACCCCCTCTCTGACTGGCATTTTCTAGGCAGGACGAGAGAAGATGAGCCACTGCAGTGTCTCTATTAAAGCTGTCCTCTCCAGGGTCCACACGCAGGCCTGCCCTTCAGACAGGAGGCCAACCTGTGCAGTGGGGTGAGTGGGCATGATTTTAGCAGTGCCAAGTGCTCTGCACTCCGCCGGGAACACAGTCTCTGCCTCGTAGCGTTCCTGGCCATCTGGGCTGGGAGACGGAGACCACTGTGGCACCAGAATAACCTTGGCCAGTTCTTCTGCAACTTCTGCTTCAGGAATTGCCAGGCTCGACACCGTGACATATGACTCTCATAGCATTGGCCCTGAGTGACCTAGAAAGCACCATCTCGTCCCACCCCAGCAGGACCCCTCTCTGCCAGCCTCTCTCATCCCCACTTCCCTTTTTCCTGAGTCCAGACATGGAGTTCAAGGCTCAGGGGTGCCTTATCTACACACGGAAATCTTTTTTTTCCTAGAGGAGCCAAAAGGCTCTGGGTGGCTGCAAATGAGGTTCTGGCAATTCACTGTATCCTCTGTGTGTGTTGGGTGAGGTGTGGGGAGGCAGGCTGAGGGTGGTGATCCGGGAAGGAAAAGTGGGGGGAGTTTGGGGTGTACTCAGCCTAGCTTGGAGGGTTAGCTTTCAGTCTTTGGTGGCATCTGGCACCATGCCTAACTAACGGTAACCCTCATCACTCAAGTATTACTGGAGTGATACTTTTTTTTTAGCATCTTAGTGAAGTCAATAATCTTTCATATCTTTCAAATGGAATAGGTCCTTAAGGCTAAAAAAGATTTGTTTTAAAAAATTATAGAAGCCATACACAGCTGTTGGATATGCTCCGTGGCCACAGGGCCACACCTGCAATGCTGGAGGTGGGGCTATGCAGGGATCAGATTGGGGCCTGGGCAATGCTAGGCTTGCACTGTATCTCCCCAGCTTCTACAATAGAATGCCTAAAAATGTGTGTGAGGTGTGTGTCTGTCTGTCTGTCTGTGTGTCTATGTGCGTGTGTGTTAGCACAGTTCATTTGCTTTATCTTTTTGTCCACCTCCTGTAGTACTTTAAGCTACTAACTTGTCCCTGATGGGTATGTTATCTTTCTGCTTTAATCTGATTTTTTTCAATATATTCTTCACATAGCAGTCAAAGTGATCTTTTATAAGTGCAAATGGGATGTTTTCCTTCATAATTGTTTGTTAAGCAACTGCTATGAACCAGGTATGGTTCCAGCTACTAGTGAGACTGTGATGGATGAGACAGAACTAATGCCCTTCCAGGCCTCCTTCTGGGATTTACATTTCAATCATTCCCATGAAGACTATTTAATCTTTCTTAGTGTCAAGTGACCAGTCTTTTGAACAATTCATTACAGATTCCCATCTGGTCTTGTCTGTGCCCAAATTCCCCATTTTGAACTTGGGAATTTGCCTGCCCTTCCAGCCCACCTACCGTTATTCCTACCTCACCCAACTGGGATATGCCCAGGTGGTCTCATGACAAGACCTTTACATGTGTTAGGAGCCCTTGCCTTCTCCCCCATTGCCTGGTTCACTGGCACACTTCTCCTCTTTCAGCCCAAGGTCCTGGTCCTCACCTTAGCCCAGGGCTGCTTTCTGCTACATCTAGCCCAATCTAGATGTAGAGCCCCTCAGATATGGTTCTTTAGCACCAGTCTCTTTTTTTTTTCTAATCTATTCTATAATTTGTTAGAGTCCCACCCCTACGGCAAAGCCTATTTCAATCCAAGTATGCCTGAATCAGAGACACAGATACACGGGGCAGAGCTGCTATTTGCTCTCCCTGTGCCTGACTCATCATGAGGTGTCCGGGAGGGAAGGTAGGCTCTAGCCCTGGCCTGCCATCCTAACAGAGTCTCGCAAGAAGCCAGAGGAACCCCTGCACCATGAAAGCAACCATTTTCAACATCCAGACTCCACAGTCGGTCAGAGCTCTACCCAAGAGAAAAGCTGATATCTCCCCACTGCGTGGTTCATCAGTAAATGCATGAACTGAGAGCCTACTACCAAGAGTATCCCACCCACATGGTAGAGTCTGGCTAGCTACCCGTGTCATATTTGATATGCCAAAACTAGCAGCAATTATAGACCTCATTCCCAGGACCTGAATGAATGGTTTGAGGCTCTTCATGTTCCTGGAGTGAACAGATGCCCTTGGGCTACTCTAGCATGTGACAGGACAATGAAGGTGTTATTGGTGCCCACTCAAGCAAATCGATGAACAATGGGAAGACAAGTGATACAAGTTGTATCACTTGTGATACAACTTGAGGATTCTATATTCTATACAAGTTGAGGTTTCTATAACCCTCAAAACCTTATAACTGAGGTCTCTGAGGGTATCTTCTTCTCTGAATTGCGAGTCTCTGATAGGGAGAAATCTGGTCCTTTTTTTTACAATCTTGTTATGACACACTTTCAGTAGTAATCAGTAAACATTTGCAGATTAAATGATTAAAAAATAGAAAGAGTAAATGATCTGAAAATGGTTTTGTATCTAAGAAACATTTAGATTCCTACTTACTAGCTAACAAGTTAGCTTGTCATAGTTTCAAGGAATCTGTCAGAAGCCTCAAGGTTCCAGATTCAGAGACAGCAGACAATGAACATGGATATATTAGTGCCATCTCTCTGAGGGATTGAGGGAATGCAAGCAAATGGATGCATTAGAAAAGAGAGATCCTGAACTTGGGGAACTTGAAGCTTTTATAACAGGTAGCAAGCCTGCTAGCTCTTCACACAAGAGCTATCTGGATGGTGTCTCTGTCTTAGTCTTCCAAGATTCTTTCTTTACCAATATCTTGATGGAGAGCTTGAGGGAAAAGACAATTAGTACATTGCTTGCAAGAGAAATAGAAATGTTAGAGACTTCGAGATTTTTTTCCCCCCTATGGCTAGCCATTCTACATTTATGTGTTCTCTTGACTTCTAGTGAACTTGCCTTGAGTGTTCCAGTTTTTGGTTGTTCTGATTCATGTCAAAGACTGGGGACAAATGCAATCACTTTGTTTCTTGCACTATTAAGCCTATGATCAACCAAACAACCAATTGCCACAGGTTGAAACCAGCCTCTGGAGGGATCTCAGCAGCTTGCTGAGATGGTTTCCTGGATCTGACCAGCCAAACCAGCACCGTTGGCAAGAACTCTCCCTAGTCAGGCAGCTTTCTTCCTAATTTTCCTAACTGACCTTTGCATGTCTTCTGAGGAATTAATTTTGGTATGGGAGGATTCTCAGTCCCTGCTTGGGTTCTATTGAGACCCTGAAGTCTAGAGAAATTCTCCTCCATTCACATTCCTAGTTAGTGAGTTAAGACTGACTTCAAGTTTTCAAGATCCAAAGTGGCATCATTGATCCCTTCAGCTAAGTCAGGGATATATTTTGGATCCTTTGTTTCTAACTGGGGACATTTCATTTTATAGAAAGCTGCCCACCGAGCAGTTACCGCTCCTGGAAGCATATCCAAATCACTTAAGATAGCCTCATTCTGGAATGACCTCCACAGTCTTCTCAGAGCTATGTGATTTGCTAGTGACATTTTCTCAAATATTAGACCTGAATTTTCTAATGAACACACGCCTATAGTACTAAGTAATATCTGACATTCCAGTATCTAATAAATGTACGCCGTTTCTCCTCAGATGAGACCTACATCAGTTGAAGGTAACAGATTGACCTTGTTTCCAACATGGTCTCCCAACTGTCTCCCCAGTTTTATTTCATGTTTTTCACTTTGTTTAAATATGAGTCTAATTTTTTTTTACTGAGCACAGTTATTCCTACCTGCTCTGGTTGCCCATGTCCCCAACAGGTGCCATTTTTTTCACAGTGGTATGATTATCAGATATAGAGATAATGGTGGTGAAAGAACCTGGAGGTGTTGTCAGTCATTTACACAGGCTGAGTCATACCTGGCCCTTCTGCTAGACTAGCAGAAGTTGGATCAATTTAGCATGCTATGGTGTCTGAGGAGAACACAGGGTGTTTTGTTTCACAATGAAGATCCCAGATAGTCTCTGAAAAACAATTATGTCTGTCCTTTATCTGAGATCTTCTGCCCTCCAATACTATGGCCATTGTCCTCTTTCCATTACCCCTGGAGTGAGGTGACCCTTTCCAGGAACTACAATGTTGCCTTTTTTTAATAATCATCCCGAGTCATACCCAGACCATTGAGAGATGTTAAGGATCAGAGTCAATGGCATTTTTATACATCTTAGAGATTCTTGCCTCCAACCTTGAGCTACCTGGTCTCTGAGAAGGGAGCAGGATACAGTCTTCCCATCATTTTTCTCTGTGTGCACGTCAGACAAGAGGAAAACACTGAAGTGAAATTAGAAGCATGTTTCATTCCATTTATCAACTTCTGACTAATTACCTAAAGTATGGACTAGCCACATTGGCATAGAGATTCTGTAGGAGGAAGAAAGGAACTTTATACCCAGGAAAAGTCAGGTAAAATCCAGAATTTTTTAAATAGTCTTACATCACCCTCCCACTTATTTTCATTCAAATTATTATCCAGGATATAATCAAGCAAAAATAATGTGTTTCTGTAAATAGTCACATCCAGTGATTACCTTTCTAAAGTATATGGAACATCTTGGAGTCCTAGGTAGAGAAAGGTGTTACACTGGTGGCAGGTGTGGTATTGGAATTTTGTGCATGAGAAACCATCATTAATAGCATTATAACTCACAGAATCTCAATTGAATACAAATAATTTAAAAGAGAAAGAAAGTGGACCAGAAGGTCTATTCAAGTCTTCATAGTATCACAGACTTACAGAAAGTAGGAAGGGTGGAAAATCTATTGAATTTTTTTTATCATTAACCTACAATTAAATGGTTTTTCAATGGCTCATCATTCACCAGAATACAATTGGTCCAGAAATGCAAAAACATGATATATTAGCTTCAAGGGCTACAATGCAGTCTTTCTCACTGGGAGTTAAATGGTTCAACTTTTGGCAGGAGTAACAAGTCTGGCAGGCAATGGCAGCTTATGCATCAGAAACATGGAGTCCTTGTCTTTCGGCCAGTGCTTGACAGTGGACATGCTGCCTGGAGTGGGAAGAAGATGACAGACAATAACATGGCAATTTGAGCATTACAGACCCAATCAAAGCTTGATCCCAGCCAGTCTCATCACAGCCCAGGCCCTTTCTGTGGGCCTCAATAGTAGTAATAGTAGTGACCCAGATGGTTTTCATTAGCAGCCATGATGTACTTCTGCATTTATATTTCATGACCCCAAGGAAAAGGGTTTTTTTTTTTTTTGCTTTTTGAATCACACCCAGCTATGCTCAGGAGTTTCTCCTGGTTCTTCACTCAGGAATTACTCCTGACGGTGCTCGGGACCATATGGGGATGCCGGGATCGAACCCCGGTTGGCCGTGGTGCAAGGCAAACACCCTACCCTGCTGTGCTATCACTTTGGTCCCAGGAGAAGTGTTTTTAATCTGCCTCTTTGCATTTCTCCAAATGACAGGCCAAATAACAAAGCTACACAGTAGCCCAAGAAACAAGAAAAAAAGGCAAAACCTAAAACTATGGTTCATTGAAAGGAGTCTTGGCTAGAGAGAGGACAGTGGCTTTCAGCTCTGTCCACCAAGTACTCACATTTAAGTTCTACCTGTGTGAACAGGTCTAGAAGTCCCAGATGGTGCCATAGGGTGATTTCCGCAACTCATAGGCCTCACCCCAGCCCACGCCGACCACATTTTCATAGATAGCCAAGATGCTGCTTTAGCGGAATTGGTTACCTTTACTTCCTCCTTCACTTCCTCCTCCTCCTCCTCCTCCATTCTCTCCTGCATGCCCCTCCCCATCCCCATGCCCAGTTTTAACAAGTGGGCATTTCAGACTCTCTGAGCCCTGAGTTCTAGATGACCAACACCAAAACAGCAATTTCAGCCATAATAAGTCCTAAATAAGTCAGGTGTTCAGATTGACAAGAACTCTGTAGCCAGAAAATAGCTCCTGTCCAAAACAATGAATCGTTTTAGGTTATATTAGGCCATGTTAGGGAAGTGACAAGTTCAAGGTCCAAGGCATACCTCTAAGTGGAAGCTTCTCCCATAAGCTGAATCATCAGTAAGAAATCAAGGTCCTTTTTTGCCTCTTTCATCCGCTCTGAGCATTGCTTTATTTCCATCAGCATAATTTGGATGTCTCCTTTGCTTATAGGAATTAATCATAGCAGTGATTGGGTTTCTGCATCCAGCCATGTTATCCAGTTAGGTTCCTTCATTTCTATAAAGTAATTATCTATATTTTAATGAATGAAACGACCTTTGATTCCACAAAAAGGTCATATTTTCCTTTAAAGCAGCTGTGGTTTTGGAGTGGAGGAGTGGAGGAGGTGTTGAGAGAGAGAGTGAGAGAGAGAATAAAAAAGAGAGAGCATCAACGTGCATGAGGTCAATAGGCATTACTTTCATTCTCTCTCACTATCTAGGGGTTGCTGGTTCCCAGTTCAACTAGCAAGATTGTCAGGTTTTCAGTTGATCTATGATCACGTTTTTTCAGATCATGTTTTCAGAGTTTTCATCAGTGAGAGTCATATGCTCTCACTGATGACCAATGCATTTCAGATTGAGGTGTTTATCCTCAATGGTCATAAACCTACTGCTTTTAGACTGGGGCTGCAAATATTCTGCTTTTCTATCATGGTAACACTTCTGTTCTTCTCTCCCAAAGAGAAGTGAGTAGGGATTAAGATGCATTTGTGTTCAAGTTTGTCTCTACTAGATCTCATAACATTAATTAATATTTTTACTGATACTCTCTTATTTGTCACTCTGGCAAGAGCGTTTCTACCAGATCTGAAGGAGTCTTCTCATATACCCAAATAGTTGCATGGTTCTTTTCTCTCTCTCTGAAGCAAAGCCAGTTATCTGTCAGCATCAGTCTCACTATCAACACATCCAAGAATTGAGAAGATACTTTACCATGTTTGAAAGTTTAGATGTTCACTTCTGAATGCTTCTCACCGCCCCAACCCTGTCTGTCTCAAAGTTTGAAATCCTAACTCCTAAAGATGGTCTTAGGAGAGGGAATGTGAACATAATGAAAAGTACACTTGTTTTAGCCCTGGTCTCTAGGGCCAAACACTACCACTATATTCCTAAGTTTTGTGCCTTAGGTATGTCCTTAAATATTTTTTAACCAAGGACATAATGTACTATGCTTTCAGACGTGCTGTAGAGCACAAGGCCCAGGGTAAATTGTGTTCACATAACAACCAATAATGGGCAATGAAAGGAGCTGCTTGGATTAATAAATGAGTAAGCAATAAGAATTTTGTTCAAATCTCAGTTCTATTCTTGACATCTCTGTATCTTTGGAAACAATTTCAGATTCATCATCAATGAATGACATAAGATAGCTTATTATATGCTAAACCTTAATCTAAATGTGTCATGCATGTTACTTTACTTAACCTTTACAGTAATGTTAGAAGATAGTCAACAACTTTTTCCTTATAAGTGAGGAAATAGGACACAGGTGTTAAGCTACTTACTCAATGTCTCACAGCTCATAGGTAGCAAAGCCAGGACTTGAACCCTAGCTGTCCATTCCAATTTCAATGGATTTAGATGTACACTTCTCTTTCTACACAGAATCCAATCATAATACTTGCCTCATCAGGTGTTGTGTAATGACTGAAAGAATAAATAATTAAGGAAATTAATTACCTTAATTAGCTTAAATAATTAAAGAAATTTTTCTATCATCCTCTCTGTCTATAGTTACTTAATTAAAAGAATAACCAGATTCTTAGCAGACCACAGAGATAGTGCAAGGGTTCAGATGCCTGCCTTGCATGTGACTGATCCCAGTTCTCTACCCAGCATCGCATATGGACCCCCCTGAGCACTGCCTGGAGTAATCTTTAAATATTATTTTTAATTGGGTTCTTGAAATCCTCTTTTCCCTAACATTATTATTACCACTTTATCAGGTAAAAGCAATTTAAAAATTGATAAAAAGTGATTTAAAAAAAGAGACAAATAATTGTTTCCCACAACCAAAATAGGAGAAAGGGGGCCACCCGGTAGAGTGGGGTAATGGAGATGAAACCTATCCCTCTCCAGGCAGACGTGGAGAAGCCACCCACAGTGGCGCTGGGCCCCCAGATGCCTGTGAGGAGTGTGGAACTGCAAGCTCTGCCTCCGAAGAGTTCTTCCTTCATCAACTCCAGATGAAGCAATCTGCAGAGAAGCAGCATGAAAGGGCTGCCTGCACAAAACTTGGAGAAATAATATGGGCCCCTAATTCAGAGCAGCCTAGAACATGCTGGACATCTTGGTACTGTTGTTTGGGTGTAGTTGTGGTAATCTGAGCTGCCTGCTATCATCAGCATAGAAGACATCCCCAATGTGGAGCTCCCTCCACTCCACCTCCAAGACAGAAAACAAAAGAGAAATCTGTGTTTTTGACAGAGACTTGGCCAAAAATATAACTTAAAAAGCCCACACATTTTAGTGAATGTATAACAAGTAAATTTGAAACATATTTAATAGAGATATATTTATGTGCCATTAATTCTCTGCCAGGCTAATTTATGCATCTCTGCATAATGTTGGCATTCAATGGATATTGATGTCACACCACTTAGAATCATTTCAAACAGACGCTTGGGCAAAATGAATAAAATGACATTTGATGGATTTTATGATCCAATTATTCATTCCCAAGGTATGTATTTTCATTATAATTACACGCTTTTAGATAAATATGAAAGATTTTTGGTGTAGATCTAGTAATTTTTAAATTCTCATTGTATTCACTTGGCAATGGCCCCTACTGAGACAAAGGTATTTTACCCATTTAAGTGCTATTAACTGGCTGAAGTGAAAACTAAAGAAAAGGACAAGGGCTGTTTTTCCTACATTGCTCTCAACTCACAGGTCCTGAAATACCTGAATTTCCAAGTAGAAACGATGCATTAAAGATTCTATTCTGCTTCCCAAAAAAGGTAGTGGCCGTAAAACTTGAGGAATTGTCATGAACTTGTGCTCAAGTGGCATATTGAATCTTGCACAGATATAGCACTTCTTTCATGACCTCCTTATGTTCCGTTCTGGACAATTGGTTCCTCAAGAGCCAATACGACTTCAAAGTCCACTCTGCCTTTTAGCCCCCAGAGTTCACAACAGATGTTCCCCCTTTCTGGTCTGGGTCCCTTCTTTGCTTTTGCCCATTGCATTAGTTTTACTAAAGGTATTTAAGACTAATTTAATTGTACCACCTGATGCTCCTGCTTCTTTGCAGATACTGTCTTGTCCTCCTGCAATACTTATTTGCCCATGCAGATTTTGCTGACTTTTACTTGTTTCCTCCACTCCTCCCATTTTATTTCTTGCTTTATG
Organism: Cryptotis parvus; assembly: GCA_021461705.1. Taxonomy (NCBI): domain Eukaryota; kingdom Metazoa; phylum Chordata; class Mammalia; order Eulipotyphla; family Soricidae; genus Cryptotis; species Cryptotis parvus. Next base: position 233,705 of record JAJIBD010002594.1, on the reverse strand, counting down.
TCCTTGTTACCCTAGTATTTCCATACATGTCTCTCAGAACTCTCACCAGCCCGTCTGCCATTGTAGACTCCCTTGTGGCATGGGCTATTTACCTCTTGGCTTTGTTCTTTCAGCATGTAGAGAAACTAAGCATTTGGAATCCTTAGCTAAGTGCTTACAGAATTCTTGGATGGAAAATGAAAAAGGAGCAAGTAGCGAATACAAAATAGGCAATGATAGTACATAAAAATGTTACACCAGAAGCCATAGTGACAGCGCTTTGGGCTGAACACATGTTTTGCATGCAGGAGACCTGGGTTCTATTTTCTTTTTTCTTTTTTTTTTTTTGCTTTTTGGGTCACAAGCGTGCAATGATCAGGGGTTTCTCCTGGCTCTGCACTCAGGAATTACTCCTGGCAGTGCTCGGGGACCATATGGGATGCCGGGGATCGAACCCAGGTCAGCATGGGCCTGCCGCGTGCAAGGCAAATGCCCTACCCACTGGGATATTGCTCCAGCCCATCTGGGTACTATTTTCTGGTGCCACATTGTTCCCCGAGCACCAAATTGGGAATGAAAACGAGTACCATTGGGTGAACCAAAAAACCAAAAGAAAATGTTTATATCAAATTTGGTAGTTCTCATATATCAACTCCAGAAGATCAGGTTTCACTAAAATTGCCCCAGAAAATCATAACGATCCATGTTATCCCGATCACTTGAGGATGGTGAAGATGCTATAAGTGTCCTGCCTCCTCTATCACCACCTTCTCTTGACTTCTGACTTCTAGCACCTTCATTACTTCACCTGAGGACTTCCACTGTATCCATGGTAAAATATCCAAAGCCTCTCATTCTCTTTTCTTTTCCATTTAGGCAATTTGGTTTCCATCCATTGTGGAACCATGACAACCAGACAAGGTCCTGGGAAACTTAAAATAAACATCTGATCTATAATTTGGCTTTATGCTAGTTATCTCAATCATGATACATAAATATGTCTGTAGTTAATATACTTTAGTTTTATATATGAATATCTTATCTAACATTATGAATATATCCTTTATCATTTTCAGTCTGAGGTCTGAGAACTTGAATGCCAATGTGTTCCTGATCCACAATCCCCAGGCATTCATAATATATCTAGCAACCGTTCCTGGCCCCTGGTGAATTCTCCAGTTCTGTGGTGAATTGCCTGAGAGCCTTCTGGTTTTCATGTGCCAGTCATCTACATTGTAATATTGGAACAACTTTGTAAAGCTCTTTAAGAGTATCTATCTTGGGACTGGAGCAATACCTTGTGCACAGACAACTTGGGTTTGATCCCTGGCATCCCATATGGTCCCCCAAGCACATCTAGGAATAATTGCTGAGAGCAGAGCTAGCAGTAACCCATGAATTATGTCAAGTGTGGCCCCAAAACAAAACAAAAAAGAGTATATATCCGATGAACAGAGGAAAGAAACCCAAGTATGACATCATTGGTCTGACTGAGATGAAGCGAAATCAATCGCATCACACCGCTTTTGAAACCGGAGATGAACTGTTCCTCGAAACATGAGAAGAAAGAGGTGTCGGTGGTGTTAGTGTCTTTTTTAACATGAACATAGCCGTGAAAATTGATTCATCTGAATGCCTAAAAAACCTGATAGAACGATTACACTTGAAGAGATGTGGCCCACTGCCAGCAATCTCTATCTTTGTTGTCTACGCACCAACATACACATGCAAGGAAGAAGAAATTGAGAAATTCTCTGTGGAACTGGAGGAGTTCTATGAAAAAGATCACACCTTCTACAAGATCATAGTGGTGATTTTAATGCCAAGATAGGACCAAGAAGATCGACCAAAGAACTCCACATCAGGACCCAGGGCCTAGAATGGAACGAACAGGGTGAGAGACCATCTGAATTCATCATGTCCATCAAGACCATTCATGGGAACTCACAGTTCCAGAAGGCTGAGTCGAAACGCTGGATATGGGAATCTCCTGGTGGACAGTTCTACAATGAAATTGACCACATCATCTTCAATCGACGGTTTTGCCTGACTGATGCTGCTGTCATCCCAAAAATTCCAAATAGAATTAGACCACCTTCGGTGCAAAATTCTACTTCCTGCAGCTGGGAGAAAAGGCTGCAAAGTTTAATAAGAGAACTACCATAATGACCACCAACTGGGAACTCTTTGGCACCATTATGGCAACATGAGAAGACACCATAGTTGACAACATCGATGAAGAATAAAACCGACTGGTTCAGCACCTCCTTGATTATGCAAAGAATGCCGAGAGAGAAAGACATGCCTGTCTTCAAAAACTCTCCACTCATTTGCCAATGTGGCAAGGTGCAAGCCTCAGACGACCGAATGCTAACATCCAAGATTTCAAAGCAGTGTAGAGAAGTGACAAAGGAAGACCTCAAAGAGAGAAGAGGATAAATACTGGAAGATGAGCGCAGAAGCTGGGAATGCATTCACAATGCCCACCTGTCCTTGCCAACTATAAGACCTAGATGACTATCCTCCAAAGTTCTGATGGATCTATCAAATCTTCCAGAAATGCAATGGAGAAGATTATCCATGACTTCTACTAGATCTCTTTGATAGCCACGTCCACCTGCCTACATACCAAATTCTGGCTTGGCTCTTCACACGCTACCTGTCTGAATGCAAGGTGCCCTCCCAATGGAAAACCAGCAGTACAGTTCTACTGTTTAAGAAGGGAGACATTCATGACATTGGCAACTATCGCCCCATCTGCCTGTTGTCAGTCATCTACAAGCTGTTCACTCGAGTCATTCTGAACAGGATTGGCAGAACATTAGATGAAGGAAAACCATGTGAGCAAGCTGGCTTCCAAAAAGGATTCAGCACAATAGACCATATCCACATGGTAACCAAGGTCATGAAGGTTTGTAGGGAGTTCAAGGTGCTGCTCTGTCTTACGTTCATTGATTTAAAGAAAGCCATTGATTCTTTGGAGACTGAAGCGCTCCATCGAAACCCTAGCCAAATAGAGCATTCAAACCCAATATATCAAGATCCTTCATAAGCTCTATTAGGGATTGACCACCAGGATCTCACCATTCTACAAGGAAGTGATTATTGATGTCAAAAGAGGGGTTCAGCAGGGTGATACCATTTCACCAAAACTCTTCAGCGCCACCCTCGAGAACATCATGTGACAATAAGAATGAGAAGGAATGGGAATGAGACTAGACAGTCGGCAACAACACCCCCTCGCTTCGCTGATGACATCATTCTAATAACACCAAACATTAGCCAAGTGGCACAAATGCTGGCTGACTTTGACCGAGAATGTGGAAAGATAGGCCTACAGCTGAATCTCAACAAAACTATGTTCATGAAAAATGAACTACCAGAAGCCCCATTCACTCTCAATGGAACAAACATCTCTGAATGCAGCAGTTATGTGTACCTAGGTCAAGAAGTCTACATGATGAATGACCTAAACCTGAGCTGTGCAGGAGAAAGAGAGTGGCATGGATTGCTTTCAAAAGCATCGAAGAAATAGTGAAAAAAGACAAAGAACCTCCGGCACTGGACATATCTCTTCGACTCCACTGTTCTCCCTGCATTAACATACACCTCAGAGACCCGGGCCCTTTGAAAGCAGGATGAGAACGTTATTCAGGTCTCCCAAAGAGGAATCGAAAGAACTATGCTTGGAATATCACTCCTCACTCAAGTGAGAGAAGGAATCCGGAGTTCTGACCTCCGTCTCTGTTCCAGATTCAGGGACACTGTCTCATTTGCCAAGGCATCGAAAATCAGATGGGCTGGACATGTAATGTGATTTGGAGATTACTGCTGGACAAGAGCCGTTACCAACTGGAGACCACTGAACGTCAAAAGATCACGTGGCCGCCCACCTACAAGATGGTCAGACTTCTTCGTCAAGATCATGAACGAACAGTTTGAGGTGGCACGTGTAGGGTCAAATGGAAATGTTACTGGCACTCACTCGAGGAAATCAATGAACAACGGGATGTCTAGTGATCTAGTGATATAATATATAATATGTAATATGTAATATACGATATAATAAATATATGATATATAATTTGTAATACAATATATGATCTATGATCTATGATATATAATGTATAATGTATAATATATAAATAATGAATGGAAACGTTACTGACGTCCGCTTGAACAAATCAATGAACAATGGGAAGACAAGAGATGTTTATATATACATATAATATATAATGTATGTAAAATATATATATATATATATATATATATATATAATCAACTCACCATGTCACCTTTTGAACCTGTATGCTCTTGTTTCCCATAGTGCCTTCAAAATTCTTCCCTGGATTTATATTAAAAGTTCATTCTAATACTTGCTGAATGATATGCCACTGTAGGATTTAGTTATAGCCAAAATTAATTTTATGTTCTTCTTATTTTCTGGGTTAATTTTAGCACTTATGATTCCTGGCATGTCTGTGGGATCAAAATTTTCTATATTTCAATGATATATAACAAAAAATGGGATTTTTGTCAAATTGTGTTTAGATTGAAGTTTTAAACTTTACCAATTGATTTTACTATTTTGTATTTCCACCAGTAATACAACCCCCACTCCATGAGGACCTCCATTTTCCACATCCGACTTCCTCCTCGTCCACCCAGCAGACCAGCCTATCACAGCCTGGCTCGGGCGGCGTGCAAGTGGCCTCGTGGTTCTTCAATAAATGCTGGATTTTGAGATGACTACAAGAGTATGCTACCCACACGGCAGAGCCTGGCAAGCTACCCGTGTCATATTTGATATGCCAGATACCAGTAACAATTATAGACCTCATTCCCATGACCTGATGGAATGGTTTGAGGCTCCTTATGTTCCTGGAGCAAGCAGGTTCCCTTGGGCTCTACTTGCATGAGACAGGTCATATGGAGATGTTACTGGTGCCCACTCGAGCAAATCGAAGATGAACGAGAAGACAGTGATACCAGTAATACAGGAGCGGTTTTATTTCTCTAAATTCTCCACAGCATTCTCTTTTATTAAAAAAACATGCACAACTAACCATTCTTATAGACTTGTATTAGTTTTTTACGGTTTTAATTCACATTTTCCAAATGACAAATATGTCAAGCAAATTTTCATGTTTTTTTGTATCCATATAATTTTTTTTACTGAAATATTTTAATTCTTCAGTTTGTGTATGCTGCTGTTTTATTCTGTTGTTGAGTTATGAAAGCTCTTTATATACGTATTCTGGGCACATGACGTTTGTAAAAAATGTTACTTGCAAATAAGATATGTCAGCCTGAAACTTAACTTTTATTTACTTTTACAAAGATTTTCAGAGCAAACATTTTCATATTTGATGAAGCTGAATTTTCCTTTTCCCTTTTTATAGATTGTGCTTTTGTTGTTTCATCTATTAACTTTTTTGCATAAATAAGAATTACCTACATTCTGTTCTAGTTCTCCCTTTGGAAGATTCCATTTTACAAGGAACATTTGTGTCTATGATCTAATTTTCTTGAATTGTGAAGTACAGACTGAAATTTTTAACATACAATCTCCAATGCTCCACATTATTTGTTAAAGAGACAGTGTTTTAGCCAATTAAGTGTTTTCTTTCACTTGTAGAAAACTAATTGGCTCTAACTATGTAGGCCCATTTCTAGACATTTAAATCTCCTCTATTGAGCTTTGTATCTATTCCCTTTATCTTCCATTATAACTTCAAAGTAAGTTTTAAAATAAGATAGTGTGAGTTCTCCGTTAGGCTTTTTGTCAAAATTGTTTTGACTACTCTAATTACCTTTCATATAGGTGCATAGAACAGTTTTCTAAGCCTGAAAATGTGAACAGTCTCATGTGATTACTTCCAGATGGCCAAATACGGTCAGCAACCCCCAAGGTTTTATTCAGACCCCTCCCAGTGATTACCTACCACTACTCAGTACCATCCTCTGCCACTGAAAGTCATAATTATGACTACAAGCTCCAAAGTTTTCATTTGAATAAATGAGTTTATTTATTTAAATAATTAATAACCATGGTGTTCAGTTTGGAATTATTAGAAATACTATTGCTAGAACTTATTTTTTATAGCTTGGTAAATATTTCTCTTGAGTTTTCAATAATTGGCAGGTCATTGAATGTGTTTATGCTTCCCCTTAGTAGATACTGCACATTTTCAAAGTAGAGTTACTCATTTGCACTCTTAGTCATAGTAAATGGAAATTTTATTTACTCCATATCCTTAAAAATTCACTGTACTTTTGGTATCTTCATCATTACTTTTTTTCTCTTTCATCCTACTGGCTGCATTTTGGTATCTCATTGTTACTTTAATTTTCGCTTTTTAACAGGGAATAAAGTTGAAGTATTTATATAATATATATTATATATATAATATATACATGTAAATAAAATTATACACACATATACTACCAGTTTAGATATTCTCTTTTGTGAAGTATCTATTCCAGTCTTTTCCCATTTAAAAAGTTGGGAGTATATTGCTTTCTGATTTAATCATATGAGTTCTTTTCAGGATACATGTATTAAAATGAATATTCCTACTTGACAGTCTATTAATGGTATCTTTCATAAGTAACTGTCTTTATAAAATGCAATGAAGCAATTATTTCATGTACTGTTATTGCTTTATTGTGTCCAGTTTAAGAAAGCTTTGCTTACCCTGGGGTTGGGAAATTATTCTCTTGTGTTATCTTCTAGAAACTTTATTGCTTTTCCTTTTGCATTTTAGGCCTATCATCCATCTGGAATTGATTTTTGTGTTTGGTTTGAGGCATGGATCAAGGTTCATGTTATTCCCATTTGGCTATTCAATTACCTTAGCACCATTCATTGAATAGACAATTCCTTCCCTATAGAATTGCAGAGGCCCTTTGCCATTAATCACGTGACTGCATAATGTGGGTCTTTCTGGGCTTTCCATCCTGACACTTTGATCTTTTTGTCAATCTTTGAATTTTTGCCAGTCCTACACTTTTAATTACAGCAACTTTATCATTAAAATTTGATATCAAATAAATTAAATCCTTTAATTTTATTTTTTAATATTCTTTATCATTTTTTTTTTTTGCTTTTTGGGTCACAACCCGGCCATGCTCAGGGATAATTCCTAGCTCTACACTCAGGATTTACTCCCAGGGGTGCTCAAGGGACCACATGGGATGCCAGGGAATTAAACCAGGTCGGTCGCATGCAAGGCAAATGCCCTGCCCGCTGTGCTAATGCTCTGGCCCCCTTCTTTATCATTTTTTAAAAAATTTATGTGGATTCTGCGATATAAAAATTTGTTCATAATAGGTTTCCAGGCAACAATGTTCCCACTTTCCGTCTTATCACCCCATGACGTCCTTCCACCATGACACCAGATTCTGGCTCATCCACCAACTTGACAGAACAATTTTCATTTAAAAAAATGTTGTGCCACTCCCAGCTGTGCTTAGGGTTAACTTCTGGTTCTGCTCTTAGGTAGCGCTCATGGTGGGGCTCAGGAGACCTTATGAGGTGCCTGCCAAGATTGGAACCTGGATGGTATGCAAAAGCAAGCACCATCCTACTTGCTGTACTATCTCCCTAGTCCTCAACGGATACATTTTAGGATTAATTATTGTAGCTTGGGTCTCAAACTTTTAGTAGCATTAGGTCTACTGATTTTTATCTATATTATCAGTCTTTCACATTTTATACAAATTTAGTTTCTAGAATTTTTATTTCAAGTCTTGAAACTATATCTTTGCAATATTGTCTTCCAATTCTTGAACATGTATATTCCTCCATTTATTTATTATTATTAATTTTCTATTAGTAATATTTTTATAATATTGTTTTACACTATATTAAATATATCCTATTTGATTTTTATAATTTAAATATTGTTTTAATAAAAATTATGTTGCTAGTATATAGAAATTCAATTCATTTAACAATTTAATAATTTTTTAGAATCATGACTTTTGAATTTTTAAGTTGCTATTAAATTGAAACAAGTTTTCCTAGTTTACTTTTATAATGTGAAGTTTATTGACTTGTTAAATATTAGCCTATTTTTGAATTTCAAGAATAAACAGAACTATCTCATGATACATTATGGGTTTTTATTGTTATTTTTATATTTTTAAATTTTTTACTTAAACAATTTTTAAATTGAATCACTGTGAGATGCACAGTTGAAAAGTTGTTCATGATTGAACTACAGTCATACTCTACTATATGTTCCAATACCCGACCCTTCATCAGTGTATATTTCCCACAACTGATGTCCCCAGATTCCTTCTACTTCTTCTACCCCTACAGACTTCCTCTATGGCAGACACTTTTCTTCCCTTCTTTCCCTAGTTCTCTCTCTCTCTCCATTTTCTTTTCTTTCCTTTTATGTACACTGGTTTACAAAACTGTTACTAAAGGGTATCATGCATATCACATTACCTTTCTGCAGTTTATGGTACATCTATGCTACAGAATATTACACAGCTATTGAAATGAAAGAAAATGAAGTCATGCTTATGGATGGATAATCAGACATAGACTCAACACACTCATTTGAGAATGATATCATGACGATAGAGATGAGGGGCCAGGAGGGTGATCCATGAAAGGAAGCTTGCTACAAAGGGGGAAGGGGAGCACGGTATGGTAACAATGATAGTTGGAAGTAATTACATTGGTCTTTTTCAAAGATGGTAGATTGTATTTTTGAGTTTAGTTGTTTTATGCCTATTTCTTTTTTTAAAATTATTTATTTGAACAGGGACATACATCAATTCTTTTTTTTAAACAGGTTTTATTAGGGAGGTTTTAGGAAAAGGAAGGAGAAAGTAAGAGAGAGAGAGAGTGACATGCTCAAGGGAGAATGCAGGCTACTCCAAAGACGGAGAGCCATACATCAATTCTTAAATACTTCTAGAGTGACATCTAGCATCACTCTTAAATAATGTGGTTAGTGCTTATATTTCCTTTCCAATATTTTTATAGGCATGTATTTGCAATTTTATTTTATTATTTTATTTTTATTGAATCACTGGTTCAACTTTATAATTGAATCAACGGTTACAAAATTGTTCATGATTGAGTTTCAGTCATACAATTTCACACCCTTCCCTTCAACAATGTACATTTCTCACCACTAATGTTCCCAGGTTCCCTCTGGCCACTCCTAACTCCCAGCATTCCTCTATGACAGGTACCTCACTCTCTCTCTCTCTCTCTCTCTCTCTCTCTCTCTCTCTTCCCCTTTTTGTGAGAGTTGTTCATGAGTATACAATACAGATACTAAGAGGTTATCATGTTTATCCCTTTACTACTTTTTAGCACTCAGTTCCTGTCCAGAGTGATCATTTCCAGATATCACCATCATGATAGATTTTTCTTTATCCTAACTGTCCTCTAGTTCCATCACTTGTAGCAAGCTTCCAATCATGGAGCAGTCTCTCCGGGCCCTTGTTTATACTATCCTGGGGAGTTAGTATTCTACTATGTTTCTTTTCTTTTATAGTACTACCACTGACAAAACTTACCATTATGTGATGAAAAATAGGCGTGGTTGTAGCTAAGCATTAAATAACAACACAGTAGATTTTGTTAGGGGTGGGGATGGGAATTAGGACTAATCAGATTCCTAATTGTCAAGTCAGTTTTGATAAGTTATATTTTTCATGGAATTTTTCCACTTAATATAAAAATTTTCAAATTAAAACCTATGAATTGGCTTGCAATTATGCCATTGTTCAGAATATCTGGGGCAACGCAAAGAGATAGTACAGTGGGCAGAGCACTTTCTTAATGAATCTGACCTGGGTTCACCCCCAGGGCATCATATAGTCCCTCAGCACTACCAGGAGTAACCTCTGAGTGCAGAGTCAGGTGGACTGCCAAGGGGCAGACCCCCAAAACAAAAACAAACACAATGTTTGATAACCACGCCCGCCTCCCTCCCCCGCACCTCTCTCTTTAGATTCCGCTGAGCCATATCTGCCCAACTCCAACTCTCACTCGAGTCTGGAAGAGAGCATTTATAGTGGTCTCTTTCTTTCAAAAATAAACTATGGAATCATGCCTGGCTGCCAGCATTGGGAGCAGTCCTGGCCCATAAGTCAACGGACTCTTTTTGAAACTGGTCCAGTGATGGCTGAACCTTTCATTTTGACCTTTATTATTTACTATAACTCCACATTACCTTCAAAATAGGACACTATCTTTGCTCCAGCATAACTTTAGTTGTCAAATTACCACTATTGAGTGGACCTTCTTCTGAGCTCCTATTTGCCTTACTTGACTGTGGTCATCATCATGTCACCCACACTGGAGGCAGGAGTCTGCTCATCACCCGTTGATCGCCTTCTTGGCCATGTGCAGGTGCAAGACCCTTATGTTGTCTACACAGTGGGTCATGGTTCCTATGGGTAGATCCAGGAAATTCAAAATTTTGCATCAAAGAGATCTACGCCATTTGGCTTCCGATATCTTGAAGGTTGAAAAGGGCTTTATATTTTTAATGTTGGTAACATTCTGACTTTTTAAATTAGTTTTACAGGGGCCAGAGTGATAGCACAGCGGGTAGGGCATTTGCCTTGCACGCAGTCGACCCAGGTTCCATCACCCGGCATCCCATATGGTCCCCAGAGCTCCACCAGGAGTAATTCCTGAGTGCAGAGCCAGGAGTAACCCTGAGCATTGCTGGGTGTGACTCAAAAAAGCAAACAAAAAAAAATTAAACTAGTTCTACAAAGCACTTATAAACTTTATTAATATCTTGGAGATTAATTTTATTGTTTTGATGATTTTTTCTCTACACTGTTTATTTTACATGCCAACATTTTCTGCTTCCATCTTCATATTTTTTCCTCACTACTCTCTGCTCTCTACTTTGGCTTTACATTTTTATTTCATTTATTAAAGTTTTTGCCATTTGGCTGTTTCTAAGGATTTGTTTGAAAAAGTCTCTATGTAGACCATACTTTTGAACACTATTTCTTGCAAACATAGGCAATGCTGGAATTATTTTCTTTTATACTTTAAAGAATAACTTGTCTTCACATCAGAGTTTTCATTTAATAACAACAAAATTGCCTAAGAGATATATGAAACTTTCCTTGTTAGTATTTTGTAAATCTCTTAAGCAATTTCGTCTTCATTATTTTTGATTTTCTGGAAAAATATCAATCTTAATGTTTTCTGCTGACCTGTGTTTTAGTTCACTACTCTTGTGTTATGTGTATTCTATTTTTAAACCCATTCATTGAATTTAAAATTTAAGTGTTACAATATTGAGATTTTATAAAACTGACTTTTAATAGATTTATAATACTAAGTAAGTTATCATTTTTTTAATATTAAGTATGTTATCATTATTAAAAAGTCATGTCCAATAATTCTGGGGCAATATCTTTTACTGGGGCAATAACCTTTTACTAAAGTTTGGTTTTAGGTTTGTTTGTTTTTCTATTGGTTTTTTGGTCATTTGATCCTACATTCTTATATAATTGGTCATTTAATCTAATACTAAGTATTATGCATGAAAAAATACAGATGCTGTCAATAACACTCTTTTCAGCAAGGATTTAATTTCTTCTGACAGACAGACTGCAAGCAAATAATTTTTATCCATTGGACTTGGGTTTGAGTGTGAAAGTGAGGGCCAGTGAGACGGGTGCCATTTCAGATTTGTCTTATTTCTAGAAGATCTTTAAAGACCTCTAGGGAAATCATCATTTGTTTATTGAGGATTCTTTTTCTTATGAAATTTGAGGCTTTTTCTTTTTGAGACCATTAAAAATGTCTGCTTGGATCTTTAGCTTCTTAGAAGTTTCTTTCTTTTTTACTTCTCTGGCAAATTGCCTGATATGTGTTCAAGTCTGCATTGGAAAATACCATAAGAAAAAGTTGCACAGGTAATATTCACTTTATATTACTGCAGTTAGCTTTGCTGTCAGACCATGACTTCGTAAGTCCTCACTGTTTGGATAGACTTCTATGCCAGTTTTTAATTCATTGTTAGTAGATTTTTAAATTCATTGTTAGTAGGATTTTTTATAAACTCTTTACTCCATAGCTCTGTTCTGTTAAAGGCAATGCACAATTGTCCTTAGGGACACACAATTCAGCTATCATTGTGCACATCTCTATGTGTTTTTATCTTTTCCAACCTTTGGATCTTTTTTTTTTTATTTTGCAAAGTTTTTTAATTTCTTTTTTTTTTTCAAAATTAAACATTTTATTATACAACCGTGAGACATACAATTACAACGTTGTTCAAATTTGGAGGTTTCAGTCACACAGTGTTCCAGCACCCCACCCTCCACCAGTGCCCATTCCCACCACCAATGTCCCCAATTCCCTCCCCGCCTCCCATAGCCTGCCTAAATGGCAGGTTCTTTATCTCTTTTCTCTCTCCCTCTCTTTTCCTTCTCTTACACATTGTGGGTTGCACTCACGTACACTTAGAAGCCATCATGTCCATTTTTTGCCTGTATTAATGCTCACTTCTATGTTGGTATCAGCTCTTTAGACATTTATTCACACATGTTCCCTTCTCTGTCTTACCTAACCTCTGATTCCCTCACGTTTGTGGTAATTTCCACTTTTGGTAAGACCACCAGATATATTTATGTCATGAAAATAAATGCAGTCATTCTATGTCTCTTTCTTTCCTTCTGACTAATTTCACTCAACATGATCCTTTCCATGTCCATCCATTTATAGGCAAAATTCATAACTTCATTTTTCCTAACAGCTGCATAGTATTCCATTGTGTAGATGTACCACAGTTTCTTTATCCAGTCATCCATTCTTGGGCATACTGGTTGTTTCCAGGTTCTGGCTATTGTGAATAGTGCTGCTATGAAAATAAAAGTGCGGATTGTGTTTCCGCTGTGTGTTTTGGCTTCCCAGGGTATATTCCCAGGAGTGGTATGACTGGGTCAAAAGGGAGCTCAATTTCTAGCCTTTGGAGGAATGTCAATATTGTTTTCCAGAAAGGTTGTACAAGTCGACATTCCCACCAACAATGTATGAGAGTCCCCTTTTCCCGCAATCATGCCAGCACTTGTTGCTTTTACCATTTTGGATATGGGCCCGTCTCTGTGGTGTGAGGTGATATCTCATTGTTGTTTTGATTTGCATCTCTCTGATGATTAGTGATGATGAGCATTTTTTCATATGCCTTTTGGCTATTCTAATTTCTTCCTTTTCAAAGTTTCTGTTCATCTCTTCTCCCCATTTTTTTAATGGGATTGGCTGTTTTCTTCTTATATAGCTGTACTAGTGCCTGATATATATCCTGGATATTAACCCCTTATCAGATAGGTATTGGGTGACTATTCTTTCCCATTCTGTGGACTGTCTTTCTATCTTGGTCACTCTTTCTTTTCGAGGTGCAGAAGCTCTTTAGTTTCATGTAGTCCCATATGTTTATCTTTTCTTTTTAGTTGCTTTGTTAATGGTGTTTCTCCTTTGAAGATGTTTTTAGCTTCAATGTCGTGGAGGGTTTTTCTTATATTTTTTAATGTACTTTATGAATTCAGGTCTGATATTGAGATCTTTAATCCATTTTGATCTCATTTTTGTGCAAGGTGTTAGACACAGGTCCAAATTCATTTTTTTACATGTTGCTGTCCAGTTTTCCCAGCACCACTTGTGGAAGAGGCTTCTTTACTCTAGTTTGGACTCTTTGCATCTTTATCAAAGATTAACTGATCATGTCTTTGAGGGTGGGTGTCAGGATACTCAACTCTGTTCCATAGGTCCACAGGTCTGTTTTTATTCCAATACCATGCTGTTTTATTTTTTTTCCAAACTTAATTTTTTTTACAATTACAAAGATATACAATTAAAAAGTTCATATTTGGGTTTTGGTCATACAGTGTTCCAGCACCCATCCAGCCACCAGTGCCCATCTCCCACCACCAATGTCCCCGGTTCCCTCCCCCTCCCCCAGCCCCTGCTCCATGGCAGGTTCTTTATTTCTTTCCTTTCTCTCTCTTTCTCTTTTCCTTCCCTCCAGACTATGGATTACAGAACATACATTAAAGGGTTGTCATGTGTATCCTTTTGTCTCTATTTAATGCTCAGTTCTAGGTTGGCATTAGTGCCCTCGACAACTGTTAGCACACTGTTCCATTTTCTGTCTTACCTAGCCTCTGACTCCCACACGTTTGTGATAATTTCCACCTTTGACAAGACCTCCTGATATATGTTTCACTTGACCTTGGATATTGGTATCTTAATATGTACATATATATTTATGTTATGCAGATAAATGCAGTCATTCTGTGTCTGTCTCTCTCCTTCTGGCTAATTTCGCTCAACATAATCTTCTCCATGTCCATCCATTTATTGGCAAATTTTATAACTTCATTTTTCCTAATAGCTGCATAGTATTCCATTGTGTAGATGTACCAAAGCTTCTTTATCCAGTCATCGATTTTCGGGCACTCTGGTTCTTCCAGATTCTGGCTATTGTGAATAATGCTGCTATGAACATAAAAGTAGGGATGGTGTTTCCGCTGCGTATTTTTGGTTTCCCAGAGTAGATTCCCAGGAGTGGTATGGCTGGGTCAAATGGGAGTTCAATTTCTAGTCTTTGGAGGAATGTCCATATTGTTTTCTAGAAAGGCTGTACCAGCTGGCATTCCCACCAACAATGGATGAGTGTCCCCTTTTCCCCACATCCACGCCAGCACTTGTTGTTCTTGCTCTTTTGAATATGTGCCAGTCTCTGTGGTGTAAAGTACCACGCTGTTTTAATTACTACTGCTTTGACAGAGGAATATTTAGAAAACACAAAGGGACTTAAACAGCAAAGTGTATATGGAGTGAACTCTAAGAAAACCAGTGAATGGTTGTGAATAGGAGCAAACAATAAAATAAGAAATATTCTAGAATCACAGTAGTTGTAGCAAGATGAATTCCAGAAAGAATCTCTCAGGAAAGTCACAAAAATGCCTATAAAATCCCAAAATTGATTTATACATATTCTTGGCTCAAAGACCAGGAAGCCAACAATTATAAATTAAATGTTAGTATCCTCTCACACATATAAAAATGTTCACATGCTGTAATCTTAATTTATAACATGGCATTTTTGGTAAGGAGATATTTGGGAGGTAACTGACATACGAATGAGCCCTCCCATTAGCATCTTTTGAAAAGAGACATGAGAAACTGCCGTCACTTTCCGTTCTCAACCATGGGAAGACGCCATTTGAGAACACCATTTGAATAACACAAAGAATACTTACATTAAACACTGGATTTTGGGGTAGCTTGATTTCAGACGTCTAGGACCAGAAGTGTGAGGAATAAATTTCTGGTCTCTAAGCCAACTAGTCTAGGATAATGTCATGGCAATACAAGATGATTAAGGTATTACCTTTTAGGCAGCACTGTTTTGAATAAGGGAAGTGATTTTTTAATATCCCTCTTTCCTTGCCATTCCCCTAACTTGCTCTGCATTTTAATAACTAATTGATAATGTAGGCATGTGTGAAAGGAAATAAAAAGAGACATCCCTCATATTAAGGGGTTACCTAGCCACATCTTTGTGTTCTTCTGGAGAGCAATGCTGAATGATTGCCAACACTTTCCTTTGACTCACTGGTCTTCCCCATTGAGTTCTAGTGGATAAACAACCATATCACTGAATCTTGGGCCCCACGCCAGAGCTACATGGCACCTGTACAGGGGTCCTCAGAATTCAGGTTACAAAGCAGAGTGACGCTTAAGGCTTAAAAACGAATCCCAGTGGAAGAAGAAGCCTAAAGAATAGTTGAGTCAATAGGCTCAACGTATTTTCTGGAATCTAAACATCTCATTTTTCAATTCTATCCCATTTCCAAGCATCAGATAAACATAGCCTTGAAAAAAAAAGGTGTCTGTGTTTCAGTGATAATAAAATTCATGGAGTTGTTAAGTGGGAAATTACAGATTTCTCCTGTGGCCTTGCCTTCTCTTTTGCAGGAAGTTTTTTCCCCAAAGACAAAGTTAACTAGAGCTTCATATCCCCAGAGACTCTCATTGGAACTTGGCCTTTGGAAACTAACATAAACATACTCCCACCCACCTGGCTTATGTACAAATCAAGAATGACTTGGCTCTTCTTTCCAACAGAGCAACTTTTGGTGTGAGTCACTTAACTTCTGCCTCTTTATTTTGGACTTTCTGCCTCAGGGGACCTTGAGGATCCATCCCATACTGGACTGAGGATGCTTTAAACACTAAGCAAACAATAAACAATAGAAACCCCAAAGAAAGCGAAGGTTGATTCCCCTGCCTGTTGTGCTTGGGAACCTGGACCTGGAACTAAGTTCATCAAAAACCAAGACCCCGGTCAAAGTAACACATTGCTGCATAACACAGAAAGGGATAAATTATGCCAGGAGACGAAGTTGTGATTTTTCAGCAAAACAGCTACTCATTTCAGGTCTGGAAAACACAACAGCCATGCTGAGTAGTCCTGAAAATTCTCCCGTGGGACCAGTCATGATGCCTAGACTCCACCTTTGTTTTTAAAAAGCTAGGGTAGGAGATTTCCATCCTCCCACTCATGTTCTATCAAGGGAAGGGGTGGGGTGCCGGAGGGGGCATGCTGCACTGTTATGATTTTGGAAGACAAGTTCAGAGAAAAGATATGAAAGGGCTCTGGTGCAGGAAAGAGTACTTCCTCTAAAAAATCCTTTGCTTGAAGTTTGCATCTTCAGTGTAATTTCAAGGGTTTTGCCCTAATGGATTTGGAGTAGGTTCTCTGCCTATTTCCAGATCTTGGAGAAAGCACATGGGATTAGAACTATGTCCCTACCAAGCCAAGTATAGTAAATGTGTTTTCATGCTGGTGAAATAGTTTTAATATTACGAGATGAAAAAGCCTCTCCTTTTTCATCTTAATTTTCTGATGATGTGAGCCATTATTAGCATCTTGGGGCCCCTGGAAATGTCCAGAGTCCATACTGGTACTTCCTTGAAAATGGACTCACTAACATTTATCTACCTAAAGTGAAAGGTATCTCTAATGATCCCAGCTGACATTTATTCAGTGCCTTTCACTCAGTGATCCCAAAGAGCTCCACAGGCTGATTTACGGGCTGTCCACAGAGTGGAAGTGCATGGTAATGACCACAGTGATGAAGATGGTGATGGATCACCCAGGCTCTGGTATTTGATATGTCATGTTGTTTCTGGGGCGTTTCCAATTTCCTGAACTTCCCGGTGATTAGAAGCATAAGGGTAAGAGTGCTCCATCCATTTCATTCCACATTTCTCCATGGAAATGACTCTGATTGGAGCCTTGGGAGGCCTTAATTCTCTGCCTTCCTCACACAAATTTTAGTAATCATCAGAGAGCAGACATAGTAAAACACTACAGTGGGGCCATCTTGGACCCATCCTCTTCCTGGACCTGGAGACTTAACTTCTCGTCCCTCCATAGTATCTTCAACCACTTGGACTCTCTTCGGTTTTCCACTCCTTGGGGAAAGGATGGAATTTGATACCAGACTAAGCTCTGTGCATTTAGGATGTTTACGATAGTGTGTTTTATTAGATACAATCCATTATTTAAAGCCATGGAAGCCCTCATTCATTTTCTTTCCGAACAACATTCTATGGGGAATTAACACGTAAAGCAGATAAAAGTGAGCTGTTCTGCTCATTCCCAGTCATTCCTTCACCACTCCCACCCCAGCACAGTGGCCCTTGAGACCTAGATTAAAAAGCCACAGGCTTCCTGGAGTGCAGGGCTGTGATCAGCACATAGAAGATCTGAAATTCTTTTATGCTTCCCCACTGACTTTTGAATAAACTGTTAAATATCTATGTGCTCCCTTTGTTTCATCTCTATTTTAGAGATGAAATGCTCTTCATTAAATATTGCAATTAATGCTTTTAAAAATGTAATGTGCAAGTGTTCTAAAACTCTTGTAGTAATGGGCAAAATAATGTTCAAGCATAGTTCTAAATGCCCGCTTTTCTAACCTCATTTAGTCCTTGGAATGAATATAGATTTTGCATTAGTATTATTTCTATTTTAGGTTCAAGAAAGGGAAGTGCAAGATTATATGAATTTCCTAAAGCCACTTGGCTTATAAATGGAGGATGAGTGAGTAACATCAGCAACCTGACTCCAATGTCCATTCATCTTAATCCCTGACGTTTATTTGGTGAGAGAAGGCTCCCCATCAATGCTCAGGGACAAGCTACTCAAATGCAGTGGTGCATGGGGAGCACTCGGGAACACTGGTATCGGGTGCAGGGGAAGGGAGGCATGTGATGTTGGGATTAAACTTGCAGTCAGAACTCAGAAGGCACGAGCCCGCTCCCCAGCCTGAACTTGGATTTTTTTACTTGGTTGTGATAGAATTACTTAAGAAAATTTCAGAAATTCATAAGTTCTGTTTATATTTTAGATCAATTAAAGTACAGACTCTAAGGGATACGTGATTATTGTTTTTGTTTAAAAATATATACACAAGCAAAGAGTAAAAAAACAGAAATTTCCTTTTAAAAAGTTAAATGTCTTCCCAAAGATTTGTTAGGTCCCAAGCCCTCCATATCTTCCTATCCCTTTCCACAGAGTTCCCAAAGCCCACATAAGGATACTAATAAGGTGTTCTTATTTGCAAGTAGAATGTAATTACTTATGTTAAATAAAGGAATAAGGCATGTTCTTAATCTCAGTGCAAAGGTGTCCTGCTACAAAGACCCCAGAGAGACAAAGACAATGCTGGTAAACAAACGAGAATGACTCATGCAAGCCAAGGAATGCCATTCCATGCTGAAATTGACTGCGAACCTTCTTATGCATAGCTCTGTGCCAAACACCTGAAAAGAGAATTGGCTAGATGTCACATGACCCAGCTAGCACAAGGGGACCAGGAAAAGCAATCACAGGTTACCTACGCAGGTGTGATCTAAAATCTGAAAAAATAAATTTTAAATAGAGTATTCATTTTAGAAATGCTTGGGAAGTACACAGAAATTGTTACCCTTCTGATGGCTTCTGTCCTTTTGTTACACACCAATGTCCCCAGAATGAAGGCTGATTCACTGAGTGGTCAAGAGTCCTTAATTCTAATGCACATGGATGCTTGGAACAGCTTTATTCACCAGTCCTCCTGTCCCTTTCTTTTCTGGGACACCCCCACTTCCCTGCTCTGCTCTACCTGAATACTCAATTTAAAACTTAGATTATTTTTAAACAGAGTTTAACAAAAGTAATTGAAAATAGAGTGTGTTCTGCAATGTTATGCTTGTAACATTCTCTGAGTAAAAACTGTGACCTTTAAGCTTTAGCTCTATAGCCTGTGACTTAGAACAGAATAGATTCTGTGTGAGCACAAGACTTCTAAGAGCCTTTATGGACAAGATAAAGGGCTTTAGAGAGAAGGAAGTGTCAAGAATATCTAAATGATCCAAGAAAACGAAGAGGCATTTTCAAACACTTCCCTTGCTTCTAGGGAGGGGGCTGGGGTGAATGAGGTCCAGTAATGATCTGTGGTCTAACAGATTGCCTATCTGAGTCACTCTTCCACTGGCCAAAGGGAATTTACCAGATTTCTCTGATGCTGATTGAGTTGACTCATATAAACTATAGTGAGTTTCTTTTTAGGCTCAATGCTCCATGGACTTAATCAAACTCTGTGTTTGTCTACTGTAATCAGTTCAATAGCTGCTTTCTGCTCATAGATGGCTCCTTGCTTCATTAAAACAGAAGGTCTCAGCTTTGGGTAGTGCACACATCACCTCAATCAATACACGCAAGTGCAGCTATCTCCTAAATGAGGATGACAAACCAGTGCCCTGATAACCAACTGTTACTGAATACTTAATGATCAGGTGTTTTGTGTCATAGTGCCCTCATCTTCTTTAATTCCATGGTGTTGCCATTGACCTTACCTTTAAAATTACTTCTCACTCTGAAACAAACCTTATTAATTTCTAGTAATATTATACTTTATTTAGGGTTTTGTGGTATATCAGCAAAGTGCTTAAATAAGTGCAGGACCCAGAAGGTGACAGAACTTAGACCCAGACACTTCCATTGGTACCTTCTGTCCCAAAGGTAGTAGCAATCCCTTAGCTAGTAGTTATTAGTGTTATTTGCACAGTGGTCCATTCTAGGTACCTGTGGTTGCTTTTCCTGTTCCCTTTGTGCTAGCTGGGTCTTGTGACCTTCTGTTTAATAAGTTGAAGGCACAAATAATTTCCCTGGAACATTAATGTCAATGTGAAGTCCATTAGAGCTTAATTTTTCTCTGCTACTATGACCAATGATTCTTTAGTTTTGGCAGCTCTGTCAGCTGGAGTGTTGGTGGTGATAACAAAGATATATCCAAGGTCCAGCCAACCTGCTCTATATAAGTAACAGGAGCAAGAACTCAACTTTTACTCTTTCAGTCATTGATACTTTACTCTTTCAGTCATTACTACTCCAGTATAACATAACTTATCTGACTTGCATAGTGCTTGCAAGATAATAAAAACCCTGTAAGACATGTAAGAAGGACATAATTATCATCTTTCCAATGCCACTGCCTAGCTAGAGACTCCCACACTTAAAATTCTACTCTTGCTTCCTCTCCAAGTTCACACCTTCATATCTATCTATCTATCTATCTATCTATCTATCTATCTATCTATCTATCTATCTATCTATCTATCTATCTATCTATCTATCTATCTATCTATCTATCTATCTATCTGTCTATCTATCTATCTATCTATCTATCTATCTATCTATCTATCTATCTATCTATCCATCTATCTATCTATCTATCTATCTATCTATCTATCTATCTATTTTTGCTTTTCGGGTCGCAGCACAAGATCCGGCTCTGTCTCACGTTCATTGATTGAAAGAAAGCCTTTGATTCTGTGGAGACTGAAGCAGTCATCAAAGCCCTAGCCAAACAGGGTATTCAAACCCAATACATCAAGATCCTTCATGAGCTGTATTATGGATTCACCACCAGGATCTCACCATTCTACAAGGAAGTGATCATTGATGTCAAAAGAGGGGTTCAACAGGGTGATACCATTTCACCAAAACTCTTTAGCGCCACCCTCGAGAATATCATGCAACAATTAGAATGGGAAGGAATAGGAGTAAAGATAGACGGTCGGAAACTACACCACCTCCGCTTTGCTGATGACATCGTTCTAATAACACCAAACATTAGCCAAGCGGCACAAATGCTGGCTGACTTTGACCGAGAATGTGGAAAGATAGGTCTACAGCTGAATCTAAAGAAAACTATATTTATGAAAAATGAACTAGTTCCAGAGGCCCCATTCACTCTCAATGGAACAGACATCTCTGAATGCAGCAGTTATGTGTACCTAGGTCGAGAAGTCAACATAATGAACGACCTAAAACCTGAGCTGCACAGGAGGAAGAGAGCGGCATGGAATGCCTTCAAAGGCATTGAAGAAATAGCTAAAAAGGACAAAGAACCTCCGGCTCCAGGCACATCTCTTTGACTCCACTGTTCTCCCTACATTAACATACACCTCAGAAACCCTTTGCCCTACGAAAGCAGGATGAGAATGGTATTTGGGTCTCCCAGAGAGGAATCGAAAGAGCTATGCTTGGAATATCACGCCTCACTCAAGTGAGAGAAGGAATCCGGAGTTCTGGCCTCCGTTGCTATTCCAGAATCAGTGACACTGTCTCCTTTGCCAGGGCATTGAAAATCAGATGGGCTGGACATGTAATGTGATTTGGAGATGATCGCTGGACTAGAGCCATTACCGACTGGATTCCACAGGATGTCAAAAGATCACGTGGCCGCCCACCTACAAGATAGTCAGACTTCCTTGTCAAGACCCTGAAGGAACGGTTTGAGGTTCTTCATATTCCTGAATCAACCAGATGCCATTGGGCTACATTGGCACGTGATAGGGTCCAATGGAAATGTTACTGGCTCCCTCTTGAGCAATCGATGAATAACGGGATTCAAGTGATCAAGTGATCAAGTGGGTCACACCCAGCGATGGTCAGGGGTTTCTCCTGGCTCTGCACTCAGGAATTACTCCCGCGATGCTCAGGAGACCACATGGGATGCTGGGGATCGAACCTGGGCTGGCATAGGCCTGCCGAGTGCAAGGCAAATGCCCTAAACACTGAACTATTGTTCCGCCCCCACACCTTCATATCTTATTGCTCTACTCTACATATCTACTTAACAGTTTCAAAAAAGTATCTCAATATTATTTACAGGCTTTGTTTATTTTGTTGTTTGGGAGTTAAATCTGTTGGTATTGCTCAAAGGTTAAATATGCACTGTGCTCAGGGGACTAAGTGAAGCGCCAGGGGCCAAACCAGGGTTGACTGTCTGAAAGGCAAGAGCTTTAACCACTCCACTATACTCCAAACTTGTGTTTCCAGTTTTAGGTCAGCATTAGCACAAGCAATTCTCAGTTTTAAAGTCATTGCTATCATAAACTTCTCCCTGTATTACATGGTAAATATACTAGGGCACAATCTTCTTATCACCCTGATTCTAACATTCTTTAAACTACTAGCTGTTCCCATTCACTCGTTTTCATATTTATTGTGTATATTTAGTTAGCATTACCAACTTCCTACATCTGGAATACTCAATGACATCCTTAAATGCTCTCTTCCCTTCTGAAGATTCTGTAGATCCTTCTTCTATGCAATGCTCTCCCTTCTGTAGTTTCTGCACCAGATGTCAAGAAGGATCTTAAACCATGTAAACAAGATCACATTAACCTTCTTCAGTGACTTCCCGTTAAACTTGGAGAGAAATCCAACTTTCTAACATGGCCATGGTCTACAAAATCCAAGTGAACTGCCTCCTTTTTCTTTCCAACCTAACTTCTTACTTCATAAACAAGGAGCATTTCTAAGTACTAGAAATCATTAGGGCTTGGCAATTTTCTTTACCTAGAATGTTGAACCCTAAATGTTTATTCCTTTTTATCCCTTAGATAATTGATCTCCAAGGAATTCTTCTGAAGCTTTCTCTAGCTAGAGTAGGTATCTATTATTCCCTCCTCTTTCTGATATATTTCTTTAAGAGTACTTATCACAAATGCAAATGCTTAATTAATATATTTTTTCATGTGTGTGTTATTGTTCTCCCACTAGAATGAAAGCTTTAAGAAGACAGGACTCAGTGCTTCTTCGTCATTATAATTCAGACATGTGGATCAACGTACACAAGATATTATTATTTGATGAGTGAATGGATTATCCATATTTCACAAATGAAAACTAGGTTCACAATACATATAATTTACTCCATATATGTGGATGGTGTGGAAGGGGGTGGGTTTCTGATCAGACATTCAAATCCCCACTTTTGTTTATAAGTCCATGTTACATGAACTCAAGTTGCCATCTTTGAAGACTTCCCATTACATTTGAACATTGGAAATTTGAATTTTTCAAATTCAAAAACATTTGTTCAAATTACATTTTCTACCAGAATTCTGGAAACTCCTTTTCTTTGCCACTAAGACAGAGTGGCTTTGCAACACCGGTTGCCCAATCTGTGTACTCGTTTTCATACTATAAACCGTTATTAAACTGCACTGCACAGATAAGTCCTAGAAAAATTGCCAGGTTATTTTCTTAACATAAAATTAGCCAATTTGCCTGTGGATGGGATTTTTAACAATGCAAAGCATCCCATTCAAGTGATTAACCTCTTAGTTAATAAAAGCCACAATTTCATGTGTATAAATAATAAAATAAAAAGAACATTCATTCGAAGTTATGTAGCCCTCCCTCTTCTGCTTGTCTCTTTAATTGGTAAATAATTCATCAAACTTGGAAATGAATTGTGCTCCCACCCACATTTCTTCATCCAATTATCATGAAATAGGAAAGCAGGCTCCTTCTCCCTTTGGAAAGCAGGAGATAATAAAATCATTCAGGGCTTCCGTGAGCCTGTGCAAGGCTAGATAGAGGCCCTGCATGGCATGTTAACTGAGCAATTCTTCAGGTTCAGAAGAATTGGTCTGTTTGCCCTTTCAGTTTGCCCTCTTTACCCCAAAGATCAAGTGTTTATCTTTCTATTTGGGTGCCCCTATATTTGACCTCTTGCAAAATAGACTTTCCATAGAAGAATAGGATGTGTAAAGCAGTCAACTGCCTTAAGATTTTAATAGTACTTTTGCACCAGATGAGTTGTATGGATCCATTTTCACTAGGCTGATAAGCCACAATTCCTGGACATGGAAATGTCGCTTTATGTTGTAAATTATGTAAGATTATTGCCGAAAGTTTCTTGTGGGAGCTATAATTTTTTTCCCCTTTGGACTTCTTCATGTGTGGAAAAACCCCACATTAGGTATAAATTAATATACTCTTGGGCTGATGACCTTTGGTTTTTTGCCTTTTACCTTTAAATTGAGGTAGAATAATGCCCAACATAGTGCAATTTGCCTTTGCAAAACTCTTCTATGTATGTCACTATAATTCCCAAAGATAGTCTTGCTAATAAATCCCATTAAAAACCCTTTCTCCAGATCGTTTTGGTTCATCTCATGAGCTCTGTTTAGAATTTTATCATCATCCCTGTTCAGCAGGTGAGCTGCATTGTAGGTGCCTTGCAGAGGTGGTACGCAGAGCTTACAGTAGCAGCATTTCTATCTGAGGTTTCTTTATTTTCCCTCCAACACATTAAGCTTTTATGGAAACAGATAAAACAGTTACAGCCTCCTTCACCAAGGCATTTTGAATAGACTCTTCAGCTTGAAGTTTATGGCTGCTAAAAAATCATCTTAATTTGCAAATTGTAGAGGCCTGTTTTCTAGGTCTTGGTACAATAGGCAAGGAAAAATAGAAATGGAGTCATCAGCAGCACCTAGGATTTGATTCCTTGTAAGTGAAGAAGACGAAATTTATCTTCCAAGGGAATAGGTGGAATGTGGAGAGACCCTGCCTCGAGCTCTTGTTCCCCTGCACTGAGCCTCCAGTCAGTGGAAACCACTTACTCTCTTGTACTCCTGGATCTTGAGGCATGTGATCTCAGTTTTAGAATGAGAAGACCACTGAATACCTTCCTCCAAACTTTCCTTCTTTTATCAAATAAAAAAACATATGTCTTCCCTGTGAATTGAGCAGCACTATTGTGAAATTCTGATTATTTCTATCACTCACTCCTACTCTGCAGATGAAGACGTCTGTTGGAAGAAGTAAACAGTAAGAAAAGAACCATACCAGGATTGATTGCCTGGACTTGCTAAAGCAAATATGTCTTAATCTTAATTAACCAGCTTTTTGACATCTGGATGCACGGATTGCCGGCTCTGTCACAGGACTTTCTAATCAGTGTCCTCTGGGTAGCTATCCTAGAATTCTTCTCTGTCGAGTAGTCTTTCTATTAAACACTGTACCGGCATATCCCAATCCACAGCAGGGAAACTTTGATCAAGGTCAGCACAAATGCACTTGAAGGAGTTTCTGGGCAAGAAGGGCAGCTTTTCTTTCTAACTGCCTGGGAGCTGCTGTTCTTTATCTGGGAAAGGCCATACTCTTTAGAGTAAGGAGCAGATTCCGGTTTCCAGCCCATAGTATCCTATGCAGGAAAGGAGGCCTTTTGCACAGTTTCCATCCCTCTAGTCCAGCCCTGGGTCATAACAGAGAGGCCCAACCAATAGCAGTGCTTGCCCAGTGATGAAGGAAGTACGTGTTTCTGTGAAGGGCATTTTCTCTGAACTGAATTGTGCAGCAAATATTGGTGATGTTTATTTTGGAGCTTCCACTCTTTGAATCCCAGTTTCATTTTTGTTGTTTGTTTCACTGGGTTCCTTTTTCTCTTTGGGCTCCATCTTCAAAAAATCTAGCTGTTTGTTTTCTTTGCCTTTTAGGGCCTTGATTTTTATCACTTGGACATTGGAAGGGGAACAGGTTTTGAATGTGGTATCCTAGCAATACAAATTATCCACAGTGATGGGCCTTTGATTAACTGGTCTGGATGTGTTTGAGTTGAGTTCTAGGTATATAGGTGAAGAGCTGCATTTTAGAGACAGCAACTCTGAGGTTCCTATAAACCAAGGATTGGCCCAAGGGCATACAGCAAGTATGATGGGGGCTAGATGCACAATTTGGTTAGACTTTTAGGTTCACATTCAGCTAACCCTTTTTATTTTCATTCTCTAACATGGGCCGTGCCTTGCAATGCTTACCTGGTAGCACAGACCTAATTCTGATGCTCAGGAGTCACTGAAGTGATATCAATGTAGCTTCAAGGATCAAGTCCCAGCCCTCAATCATGCCAAGCATGTTGTCTAATAGCAGAGCTGTATCCCTATTTCAGTGAACTTCTTTTAATTTAATTTATACTAGGTTACACAATTTTTTTAAATTCAATTAAAATTCCCTTACTCATATGTAAAAGAGAGATTGACTTTTCTCTTGGGTGGAGCTCTGACTGAGCTGTGAATGCACAGAAGAGAGCTTACTACTGAGAGTATACCACCCACATGCAGAGCCTGGCAAGCTCCCTGTGTCATGTTTGATATGCCAAAAACCAGTAACAATTATAGACCTCATTCCCAGGACCTGAAGGAAGAATGGTCTGAGGCTCTTCGCTTTCCTGGAGCGAGCAGATGCCCTTGGGCTACACTAGCATGCCACAGGATGTAAGGACATGTTACTGGTGCCCACTCTAGCAAATTGATGAACAACGGGAGACAAGTGATACAAGTCATTCTCATATGTAACTCTTTGGAGTCAAGTTTTTAGCCTGAGATTTTCAGTTTATGGAAATGAACTTTGATCAGATCAACTTCAGATTCTAGAAAGGGCATCCCTCCAGTTCGCACACATGCAGGATCAGACTGTGACCAGAAAATGTGGTTGGTTGGTTGGTTGCTTGTTCCCAGAAATCCTGTTTTGCTATGTGGCATGCCACTGTTCTCAACCGGCTTGCCTTGGTGACTAAGCATTGTGATGAAACAAAGTTGAGATTTGTGTGCTCAGCTCTACTCATCTGCCTGAATCATCTGTACTGTCTTGTTTTCATCCAGCCATGCTCCTCAGAGCCCTCACCTTGTGCTCCAGCCCCATTATGAGTGTGTGATTTTGTATAGTTATATCTCCAAGGTCTCACTGTTACAATTTTCTAAAACCCAGCCTGGTCTTTTCCCCAAATTACTATTCATTTCATGTCCTATACTCATTATAGTCTTGGCTATATCTTCTTCTTTGTATTTCTTCATATTGACATACACTAACTCTTATTTTCATGTTTGATTATTGAGGAGGACTTTCCTCGTGACCTCACAAATAAAATCCAAACCTCTGGACAGGTGGTTATAAATCATTTCTCTCTTCAAAGGAGTTTTTGTTAGGCTGCAAGGCCTGCTTTAATAAAAGACCACAGTTGGAGTGGCTCAAGAAACAGAAATTGATTTTCTCACAATTCTAGAGGTAAAAGCCTAAGATCAGGTGTTGGCAAGTTCAGGTGCTTAATTTTTTTTTTGTCCCTCCTCAGTTCTTCTCTTTCTTTTGTCTTTGTCATTGACATTGTTGTTATTACTGTGATCACTGGGAGGTACAGACAGGCCTAACTGTGGGGCTTGTGGAAGGTCCCAAGCAGGCTGCTGTGCTTTGATAGCTGATCTAATGTTCACTAAGGTTTTCATTCCCTTAGTGGTGGTGCTTGCATACCTGCCCACTGGGGGTGCACTCTGAACTCAGGCCTGCAAGTTAATGTGCGGCATTACCTGGGAACTGCTGTGGTGCTCACATCCATACTCGCCAGTATTCACATTTCTGATTGCATATTTTTTAGCTACAGTCCTTGCCAGGAATTGAAATCCTTTTTGTGGTATATACAAACATCTGCCTACTGTGTGACCAGAAATCACTTATGGTAAGGGGAGCCACAGATAGCAGAGCTGTCAGGCCTAAATAACAAAGCTGCCAGGATAACATTAAGTTTCTGTGAAAGAAAGGCCCACAAACTATTCCATCAGCCCTAGATTGAGAGGTCTTCTTGCCGGAGTGGGAGACTCTATTTGACTTATAGTCATCTTTTCTCTTTCCTTGTGTGATGTTCCCATCTACATGTAGTTTTAACGTCCCCCTTCTTATTAAGATATCAGTCAGATTGCATTAAAGCATGCCCTGCTGACCTAATTCGATATTAACTACCTCTTCAAAGACACCCTCTTCAATTACAGTACCATTCTCAGGTTTGAAGCTTTAAGATTTCAACACATAAATTTTGGGAGACACACAATGTAGCTATAAAAAGATCCAGTGACAATTGTGTCTGTGATTCTTAAAAGATCGCCATACCTTCTCCTGCTACCTTTGTAATTGCTCCAATGCTTCCATTTCATACCACGAATGTGTATAAGAAAATCACTGGGTAATAAAGTGAGGGGGGGATAGGATGGTGGTCAACTGGAGGAGACTACTGGTGGTGAAGTAGTTTTGTCTTCCTTTCTATGGATAAGGAAGAAGATGAGGTGCTTAGCTTCTCTACCTCCAAACCAAGGGTCACTAGAATCTTTTGCAATGACTGGATATGCTTATAGGAAAGGTAACGTCCGTCATAACCCCTGGCTGGATGCTGTAGTTTCTCTTGTGCTTTTCCGTGGAAGGGAAGCAAGTAAAATGTGAAACTCTCAAGGGAGCAAGTCTTATGTTTTCCCTGAGGTTGGGGGGGTCACCCATGACCCCAGTGATTAGTGCCCACTTTCAGTCTTTGTTCTCCAAAGGTAAGAGTTTTAATTTGACAAATTGTAGGAAGAGGCTTGAAAGAAGATGAGTACACCCTCTATGTGCAATTTCCTGAAAACATGAAGAACCCTCATTGGTCTCAAATGCAAAGTGATGAATGAATCACGTGGGTTTAAAAGATGACATTAACCATAGAGTGTTTAAGAAATGAAAAAGAGTCAGCTCCATCCTCCTTCCCAGAAAGGAGTTTTAACTACACTGAAAGGTGGCAGGAGCCAAAGAGAAATATAACTGACATCTCTCTAACCAGGCTCTCAGTATACAAAGGGTGGTCCCAAGAAAACTGTGAATAAGATCTAAGAGCCAGGTAATATTTCTCAGAGAGAATATTAGGTAAGACCAGCCCAGAAGTCATTCAATTGCATGGGGCAATATTACCATCTCTTCTCTTTGTGCTACCTGGTTCAGCACATGAGGGACTAGCTATCTAGAATTAAGGGGATGAGGTTGGTGGAGATTCTCCAGAAAAGACACTATACCTACCACTACTCCAACTCTTGAGTTTGGGATGAATAGTTGAGAAAATTATGTAACTCTCCCTTGGGCTAAAGACCAGTTGTCCCTAACTTAACAAAAGGGAAAGAAAATATCACATTGTTGAAGAAAAAATGTTGAAATATTTTTTCTGGACATAGACATTTGACAAAGTGAAGGCAGTCATTAGAGAACAATAAAGCTATTGTATCTCAAAACAATTCAGAATAGTTAATAACAAATTATATTTTATTGCCCTTAAAAGTCACAACATGTATTGTTTGGCAAGGATATCTCCCTTAATTATTGGTTGTTTAGGTACAATGGGACTAAAACACAAAATTGGGAGGCCACATACCTTCTTGTCTTCCAAGTAGATTTCCTAATTTCAAGCAATCATAACTATAGTGGTATGAGACTAGACTGCAAAAGTAGAAATTAGATAAAAATAAATTAGGCTAAAAATGGATTGTGGGGCCGGAGCAATAGTCCAGTGGGTAGCATGCTTGCCTTGCACACTGCTGACCTAGGTTTGATCCCCGGTATCCTATATGGTCCCCTGAGCACTGCAGGGAGTAATTCCTGAGTGCAGAGTCAGGAGTAACCCCTGAGCATTGCTGGTGTAACCCCCCAAAAAATCAACCAGATGCCATTGGGCTACATTGGCACGTGATAGGGTCCAAGGGAAATGTTACTGGTGCCTGTTCAAGCAAAACAATGAATAACGGGAATCAAGTGATCAAGTGAAAAAAATGAATTGTCTTTAAAAATAAACACAGACTAAAAGTAAAAGACAGCTAACTGATTACTGATTGGGAAAAATACTTGCTTTCAACATATCAGATACTGGTTTCAAAAACCTTATCAACAAATGGGGAGAGAAAATGAATGACACATTTCAAAGACAGGCCAGCAGACACATGAAAAAATGCTCAGGTATCAGTTATTATCAGAGAAATCCAAATCCAGATGACAATGAGATACATCTCACCCACGTGACAATGGCACATATAAAAAAAGTAGGAACAATCTGTGTTGGCTGAGATGTGTTGAAAAAGGAACTCATATCCACTGCTGGTGAAAATGTTCTCTGGTACAACCCCTGTGGAAAACATTATGGAGAATTCTCAGTAAACTTAGAATTGAATTGACACATGACCCAACAATTCCACTTTGGGGTATTACCTGCAGAACTTAAAAACATTCATTCAGAAGGCTGTATGCACACCATTATCCATTGCAGCATTTAATACATAAGCTAAGCTATGGGATCAATCTAGGTGTCCAATGACAATAAATGGAATTATGAAGATGTAAATATACACAATGGAAACTATGCAGCTTCAAGGAATGATGACATAATGCAATTTGCTGCAACATGGCTGAACTGGAATATATCATGTTGAGTGATGTAAGACAGAGGAAGAAAGACAAACACAGGAAAATCTCACTTATCTGTGGAAAATAGAATACTGGATAAGAAAATTTACTGTTGTAAAAGGGATCTTTAACTTATCCCAATGTCTTAAGAGAAGACAGAGAAGGTAAGAAATCGAGGAGGAAGAAGAGAACAAGAAGGGGTTAACAGGCATTACAGCTTCAGTTATACCAGTGATGTGAGTGAGGGGTGTAGCCATATCCCCAAACCACAGATTCAACAGAACTGAAACCATAAGCTCTTAGCGGCCACCACTGAAGCTTTGTAGTGTGCCTGTCAAGTAGACAGGTGGTGGTGAAGTGGGGATTGGAATGGTGGGGGGGAAGTTGGACACTGGTGGAAGGATTGGGGTTGAATTACTGTATGCCTAAAATGTAACTGTCAGTAACCTTGTAAATCACGGCTCTTTAATAGAGACAAAATCTTTAGAGTATCTCTGTTGTAAACTATGATAAAGCAACTGTAATGCATGAAAAAACTGAATTATATTATTATAATGTTTCCTTTTCTTATACCCTAGCTTCTTGAACTGTGGGTTATGAACCTATATAGATCTGATATAAGGACTGAGAAAAGATTAGCAATACTAAAAGTCTTATGAGTGAATGATGATCAATTTAAAGTCAACCACATAAGTGAGTACAAGTGTTCCTGGTAGCACTCACCTGTGTTACATTTATTGAGTGAAAGTGGTCACAAGTGGAAAAAGTTAAATAACGTGGTAGAGTGGAAGATGTTAGGGTTTAGAAAGGTTATGTTGTTAGCTCCTTAACAATTATCTATGTTAAAGTAGTTACTACACTGGAACATGAGGTATTTGATTTCCTCCAGTCATTACTAAGTCAGTAAATATTTATCAAGTTTTCCATGAGGTAGTGGGTTTTAGAATGAGACTGTGTAGGTTAAAATCCATCACTTATTGACTGTGATCTTCAGTCACCTCAAATTCTAATTAAACTTAGAAATTAAAGAGCCCATAAATATATGGGAATATAACAATGGAAACAAAATGAATTGTTTATTTTGGAGTCCAAGGGATAGCTCAGTGGATTAACAAGCCAACCCAAGTGTGAGACCATGAGATCAATCCCCCATTGCTGCCATATTTGTTGTTTGATGCTGGCAGTCTACTGTCAGAGAACACTGGCAACTTAAGTGATTTATGGCTACACTGCAGCCAGGTATATGTAAATACCAAACTAAAGCCCTCCCCTGTCCCCATTCATCATGAGTACCACACGTGAAAGATGCAAAAGCCATTTGGCTAGGAAGTATGACTGTGAGCACATGTGTGGTTATGCAATCGGAATGTGTGTGTGTGCGGCCACAGCTAATAGCATGGCCCCGGCAAGAACCTCAATGAAAGGGAGGGCAACCTTCGGTGAGCACTGTATCTGAGTGTGTGAGCACTGCAATCAGAGGTTCTGTTTCTGTTGAGGACGACAAAATCCATGAGCATTGGTGCCATGCTCATGTAGGAGATTCCAGGCATCAGAATGATGACACCAAGAAGGGAAAGCAGAACCAAGAAAAAGGAAAGAAGAAAAAGGAACAAAGAAAACACAAAGGAAAAACCCTTTAATATTAGTTTATCTGATGTCTGTTGAGATGATAATGTTCTTCTGGAAAAATCATTATTTTGCAGATAATTTTTTAATGACTGTAGTATGAAATCTTAATGACTCACAGACATGGGGCAGAGCTGCTGCCAGCTCTCCCTGTGCCCAGCCCCTCACGAGGTGCCCAGGAGGGATGGTGGGTTCTAGCCCTGGCCCACCACCCCAGCAGAGCCTCACAACAAGCCAGACAAACCCCACTCCAGGAGGGCCGCCATTTTCCACATCCAGACCTCCCTCTTGTCAGAACTCCATCCAGCAGACGAGTCTATCACAGCCAGGATCACAGATGCCCACATGCAGCAGTTTTTTTTTTTCAATCCAAAGTAGGTATGCTGATCCAGAGACTCACAGACATGGGCAGAGCTGCTACCAGCTCTCCCTGTGCCCAGCCACTCATGAGGTGCCCGGGAGGGATGGCGGGTTCTAGCCCTGGCCTGCCACCCCAGCAGAGCCTCGCAACAAGCCAGACGAACCCCCCACTCCATGAGGGCAGCCATTTTCCACATCTGGACCTCCCTCTCGTCAGAACTCCACCCAGCAGACGAGCCTATCACAGCCAAGTGGCTGCGCGGCTCATCAATAAATGCTGTATTTAGAGGTGATTACAAGAGCATGCCACCCATACGGCAAGCCTGGCAAGCTGCTCGTGTCGTATTTGATATGCCAAATACCAGTAACAATAATGATTTGAGGTTCTTTATGTTCCTGGGTGAGTAGATGCCTTTGGCGCTCTACTAGCATGAGACCCGACATATGGAGATGTTACTGGAGCCCGCTCAAGCAAATTGATGATGAACGGAAAGATAGTGATAGTGAGTAAGAAATCTTATGATATTATTAGTCACTCTGCTGATGTTTTTACATGGATGATGTCATTGATTTGTTTTTTCTTTTTTTTTTTTTTTGCTTTTTTGGGTCAGACCTGGCGATGCTCAGATGTTACTCCTGGCTCTGCGCTCAGGTTTACAACTTGCAGAGTTCAGGGGACCATATGGGATGCTGGAAATGGAACCTAGGTTAGCTGCATGCAAGGCGAACACCCTACCCGCTGTGCTATTGCTCTAGCTCCCCATTGAATTGTTTTAACACCTAAAAATAAAGCCCACTGGCCTCCAAATGGTGTCCTTTTGGGGCTAGGGATTGGGTCCAGTGGTAGAGTACTAGTTTTGCTTATGCAAACCTCCAGGTTTGATCCCTAGCACCAATACCCCCGCCCCCCCCACTCCACCCCAACAGGATTCCCAGGCAGAAAGCTGAGGTGAAAACAGAGTTCACCTTTTTTTTCGCCTTTTGATATGATGTGAATGCCTGAGAATGTACTCAGTTTTGTTTATGGTTAGTTCTAGTAAACAGGTAAGTTTGATGTTATTTATCCTGTTGGAATCTCAAGAATAAGGTTTAAACATACAGATTTCAGCACTAACTAAAACGTACTGATTCCAACCCTTCTTGGGGACTGTTGAGAGCACCTATCTTTATTCTGATTTCCGGGTATAGAAACCTGCTGGGCTGAAGAGCTGTTGCTCCTTGGATGCTGCAGTGCCAGGGAATCCCTGGAAGCTCTGACCATGCTTGGGCACCTCTAGGGGCCTACAGTGGTGCTGGGAGCCTCCAGAAATGCCACACCTGACCAAACCTGGGAGGCCACGTGGTACCTGGATCAGCCAGCAGAATGCAAGACCTATGCCTTAATTCCAGTGCTATCAGACCTTCATGCTGATGTATGACTAGGATTTTAACTTCAGACGTGGGAGCCCTTTCCAGGAATATAAGAACTTGATTGTCTTCCCTTAGGGCATTCTAAAGATTCTTATTTAAGAGTCCCAACTGAGGGGCCAGAGTGATAGCAGAGCGGGCAGGGTGTTTGCCTTGCATGGGGCCGACCAGGGCTTGATCTTCAGAATCTCATATGGTCTCTCCAAGCACTGCCAGGAGTAATTCCTGAGTGCAGAGCCAGGAGTTATCCTTGAGCATTGTCGGGTATGAACCAAAAAAAATACTAATACTAATAGTGATAATCTTAACTGAGGGCTTGAAAGATAACAGGGAGGTCACATTTTCTGTTCACAGACCCTCATGGCCCTCAGCCCTGGCGGTATAAGCTTGGTGACTCCCTTCACTGCGAGGCCTGAGCATTGAGGCCTTATTGGCTAAATATCTGGGAGGGGCTCCTGAGCACTGCTTGGCACTTCCCTTGACCCCCATCCCTAACGGCCTGAAAGAATCTCAAAGAATCTTGGTTTCCATGGGCACAGGGCTGTCCCTGGCCACTGTGTCAGGGTCTCGGGGACTGCCATCACATTGGAGACTGTGCCTTGGTAAAGGCACAGTCTCCAATTCGCCCTTCAGGGATTTTAAGTGGGCTTTCCTATTATGAAAGAGTTTTCAAAATTTCTAGACTCAGTTTCAATCCTTAGATATCTCTACTCCTAATTTGTTCTGAGGTAGAGCAAACAATTCCTTATGTTCTTAATGGACATCCCTTCAAAATTTAGTAGACACGTATGTCCCCTATCAGTCATAGTTCAGCCATGTAATACATATTAAATTATTTTAATGTCCCCCTAGCTGTCCGCTTGCTTTACTCCACACTCCTGCTGGTTCTCTTTCCTGTTCTCACTCTCACACAAGCAAGAAGATGGTGAGCAGGACATCTTCCTTGAACCCGGTCTTCCTGTGTAATAATAGAACTCATTCCTACGCCATCTTTTTGAATTGTGTGATCTAGAATGTTTATTGCAAAATGTGCTGATTTACATCGCTCTTTGGTTTTATCTTAATTATTCTGTAAATAAGTTTTAAGCACTTAAGCACTTACCAAATAAAACTATTTAAGTTTTTATTTTTAATGTAGAAATGTAAAAATACTGGCACATTCCTCCAGTGGAATGAATCCATTAAAAATCCGGTGTGTGTAATTAAATACTGTTAGTATCCCTAGATTTCTCTGTCATTTCTGGCACCTGGTGTACCTTCCTTGGAGGTTTTCAATGGTGGACTGTAATACTTTAGAATAATGAGAATTCAGATTCCACAAATCACCTAAAGCCAAACATCAGTTTTTCTGGCCAGTAAAGCACGCCCAGTTAGCTGCTGACTTTCAGAGGGGCTGACAAAGGGCTTTAGATAATGCACTGAGTATGGTACTGTTTAAGGCTGTCCCATTGTGCTGTAATTATTGTGGTAGGCTCCTTCCTGTCTAGAATATGTCCCTGAACAGTCGGTAGTGTGTCTTGGGGTTGACAGGTGGCTAGATTCCCCTCTGTGTTAGTGAGGGCGTTAGACGTTGCCAGGAGAATTTAAAGCAACACAGGCAGTGTCTTTGCACTTGAATTGTTCTGATTTTTCCTTTAGCTCAGCGCAATATGCATTTCTTAGGCACATGCAAAAGAAAAGGCTCCTTTCCCTCTTTTTTCCTGAACTCCTCTCTTCACCAAGGCACAGTCTCAATTTGTTGGCAGCCCCCGGGACCCTGACGCAGTGTCCCTGGACAGCCCTGTGCCCATGTTTTATGCAGAGATGTGAGCAGCTGGCCCCAGCCCCCGAGAGTCTGGGCTTTTGTGCTCCAAAGCCTCTTCTCTGACTTCTTTTCCCTCCCCTCCTGGCTTCAAGGCTGTGTGATCTTTTCTCCACCACTCCCTTGTGTCAGGCTTTGCTGGCTGTGCTCTGTGCTTTTTACATGCCAGACATTCATGCTAAGGAATGCTTTACTTTCCTGAACAGGGGCTGAGCAGCACAGTGAGTGGTCTCAGGAAGGTCTGGTACTTAGTAGGTCCTCTTGGCAGAACCTTTTTTCAAACCTTCTTCAGACAGCACACTCACATTACCATGCAGAAAATCCAAGGAGGCCATCGACCAATGCACGGAATGAAGCTAGAGTCAGCGAAGAGTCCATTATGAAGGTTAAATCATATGATATGATCATAATATGAAATGATGTGCAGAAATCATGTGATATGATGTGCAGAAATCCCAAACAGTGAGAGTTTAGTAAATAAATTTGGACCCTGTAGTCATGGACACCCTCATTAATGCTCAGTTTGACTAGGTATTGTCTTTCTGACCTTGGGCAAGGGCACTTATCTTCTCTGTACTTTCCTGGGTTCATCAGCAAAATAGAAATAATAATAGTTCTACACATGGCTTTGGATCAAGATTCAAAGAGTTCATAAAATTTAGAAAAGCATCTAGCACATAGTAGTTGCATAAAAATATTCAGTAAAAAGGTAGTTAAATAATAATATTGTTGTTATCATGCTCTCATTACTAGGCACATTATCAATTCATAGCTCCTTTAGAGAAAGGAGCTGAATTAATTGAATGGATCTAAAATGGACTCTGAAGTTATAGAGGACAAAAGATTTCCAGTGAAAGTAATAGGACTTGTAGTCACATAATTTGGTTAGGGGAGATGGATGTGTGCAGGGCAGGGGTCTTGTTTGTTTCTGGTCATATCCTTTGACAAAGATTCTCAAGTCTTATTCAAGAACAATGGGGTGGAATTCATGTTAGAGGGTGTGGCTAACCTGAGGCATGAAGGTCTCAGTTCTGCTCTGATAATAACAAAATTAAAATGGGAAGATAGACTTGCTGGCAGGTTAAATAATCTGAAGGCAAAGCAAGCAAGCATGCAAGCAAACAAACAAAACAGACGCCGCTATCTCTGCCTTAAGTCATTCTAATAAGAGAGTTGCCGTTTTGTTCTGAGCAAGTTCACAAATAATAAAAGGGCCAGTCGATGCACCAAAAATCTTGTCTTTAAAAACTGCTCATTCAAAAGAAAATCAGCCTTGCTGAGGTTTTGGACAGTAAAAGAGAAAGCCTTACTAAATAAAGAGGTACTGGAAGGCATTCGACATGGAGAAATATTCCTAGAAGTTTAACTGGACACAGGAACACTTCTCTCCACACACACCTCGCACTGGGGAGCCAGAGCTTTTTATCTACACATCCTTTTGCCTTTCACCTATTTGGGGAACTGTTTTTTTATTGCCAATGGTGCTTATTACAAAAAATTGCTCTCTTTAGTTTGGCGGGTAAACATTTATTAAGGCACAAGCCGTACACCAATCCAGGATGGAGCAGAATCAAACTTAGTGCCCATCTTTGTGAAGAAGTATGCTGCCAATGGAATGAAATCTGCCTCAAGTAAAAGTCTGTGTGTCTTGGTGCAAGGACAAGCTGAGGTTTGAGTTGCCTCTGGTTTCATCTGACCCTCAGAGAGAAGATAGAGATGCACTACTGTCTCCTATTTATCATTCTCGATGGGAACTGTGTGGGCAGCTTCCATTATGCCAGGCCAAATTTAGACGAATGAAAAGGTCGACTAAGTAATTATTGATTTTATATGTGTGCATAAATTAGATCATGGAGTTCTTTAGTCACTGCTAAAAATAAACCTTCTATGGATTGGGTTTGGGAGACAGAGGGGCTTTGTGACAAGGATAAAGCAATATCTCTGGTGGTAAAAATATACGTTGGCAAACTCTCTCCTTATGGTTGTCATGATAGCTCAAGACATATAAAAAGTGCCTTGCCAATGGAACATTTTGATATCCATAGAGGGTTGGGCAAGGCAACCCAGAGCTATTATTTCTCTTTAATCATAAAAATGGTATTGGCCATAATCTATTTAGTAACAAGCTTTTTTCCAGCAGTAGTGACTTATGAATGCTATTCAGAGCAAAGCTAGTCAATATATTAGTTTTCTTTTAACTATGCAGCTGCAGCAGCGTGTCACGCATGAGTTTTATGGAGCTTTGCAAATTTGCCATCAGTTCTGGGAAGCAAAGAATTTATTTGTAAACTATGGAGCAATTTTCTCTGGTTAGAAGAGAAAAACCATATCCTTCTATCTCAGAAATGCTAGTATTAGAATGGGAAATTCCACGAATCTAATAATTAAATCAGCCAAGGTTGTTAATTAAAATTGATGAGTATTATGCATATAGGTAACCTTCTAGAACGTTGTGCTGGTAGAAAATTACCGATTGCCTAAAGTTTGAAACTGTGGACATGTTGACAAGAGGTACCAATGGGAGAAAAGCACAATGTATTTTGTTAACAGACTTGAGCAGTTGGAGTGAACACTGCTTTATAAAGTTCATGTGTCCGGCTACATTAAATGCTAATTTCTGTTTAGATTTCCATGGTTTGAAGTCAACTAAGCCAGATGAATCTTAAATTCCAGATTTCAGCAATTCTCTCTTCTTGGTTAGTAGTTCCTGTAACATTGAGAAACACTTTTCAAGAGTAACTTGGTGTTCCAGAGAAGCTATCTCCAGAAAGGCGATGGGGTCGCTTTCCCTCATCCAAGGGGTCATCATAGCTCTCAAATTGAAGCAGTGGTGATTGATGTATAAAGCAAGAGGGTAGATCAGAAGTGTCAGGGGGATTTTTCTAACTAGTAATACAACCTTGAGAATTGTGCGATGCCCCATATAGAAATTTGATTCTGATCGAGGTCCAGGGTATGGGGCCAATCCTCATGGCAGACTGCAAGGATTGTGTGGCTTGACCTTGAGGTTCAGAGCTGAGTTCATCGGCCATCATCCATTTAGCTGGGCTTTGTGCTGCTGTTTGTGTTCTCTGTTGTGGAGAGAACCAGACTCCACTTACTACGTTAATTACAACTAGGTCCTTGTGGCTTTTGTGGCACTCTTTTTACTTAAAGCCTGTTATCTTAGAATAAGCCTTCCATGGGCAGACCTTCCAAGGGCTCTGCAGCTTTCCCTGTTAATTCATTAATCCTAGAGTCCTCATGACATCCTTTTAGATGTGCTCCATTGAGCTCTCCATCATCACCCTTCTGCTCTGTGACGACTAAGAGCCTCAACACATGGACATATAATGTGTGCTTTTAAACTGTGCACACAATGCCTAGTGGATTGGGGCCTCCAAAGTCAGTCAATATATATTTGGAGAATGAAAGAATTCGCTCTACCTGCCAGCTAGGAATTCCTTTGAGTACTTCCTTTGAGTCTCTTCTGGTTGTCTTGCTCTACCCCAGGGAAGATGATAAGTTGATGTCATTGGCAGGTTGCCCCTTCATTGTCTAACTCTTCTGTCAGCTGTATTCTTTTTGTGTTTTCTCCATTGCTTATTGTTTCTCTCCTAGAAACCTTAGAGTAATCTTAATTAATGAACATAATTAATTCATACCAAAGTGCAAATGACTAACAATTCAGGGCAGCTAGCCAGTGAACTTCAAGGTATAGCTCTGGGCTATACTTAATGGAGCCAAGAAGAAGTTCAAACTTAGGTTATTGCAGGAATGTTTTTAGAAGCTGGGAATATTTAGTCTGGAGAAGAATCATCATAGAAAGGTCACAGACCTTTCTCTCTCTCTTCTCTCTCTCTCTCTCTCTCTCACACACACACACACACACACACACACACACACACACTTACTTGATGTATACAAGGCAGAATACAACTATGTTTTTCCTGATGCTTTCCATCTCAAGTGGTGGTATAAACCTAGGCTGAATTTTACTAAAACCAGTTTTCCTTCTGGGTTCATCAAAACATAACTAACGACCCCCCCAAGTATCTTGTCTAAGTGATGTCTCTCAGTGTTTGATTTTAGAGCAGGGGACTGTGGCTGCTTTCCTTGTCCAGGTAGGGTAATTCCATGCTTCTTGACAAAAGTGGACTTAAAAACAGATTTGTGGGCCAGAGTGATAGTCCAGTGGGGGGGGGTTTTGCCTTGCATGCGGCTGACCCAGGTTTGATCCCAACATCCCATATGGTCTCCGCAGCACTGCCAGGAGTAATTCCTGAGTGATGATCCAGGATCATCACTGCACTACAGGGTCGAACATTGCACCACACATATGAGAGGGAGGCGTCCTACATGTTCAGCCTTCATTTTTTCACCTTTTAAGAAAGACAGTATTCCATTTTTGATATTTCTAGCCCACCCTGAGCATCACAGGGTGTGACTCAAAAAAGGAAAAAAAAAAAACAAAAAAAAAAAAAAAACCAGATTTGTGGTGCCACATTCCCCAGCCTGTGAAGTGGAGAGGAAGTCTGTTAGGGTAGGAACAGCAGTTCTTGGAAGAGATATCCCTCTTCTAAGAGAAGAGGACAGTGTGTATCATTCCTCTAGAGGTTTTTATTTTGGGATATAAAATCTGTAACTTGAGCAACAATCTTTCCCTGTCCTAACAGAACTGAGAAACTGGGATCTACATGACTAAATTCCCCAATAGAATTAATTAATCCTGAGCATGCTCTAATTCTGAACATCCTTTTGAAGGATATATTTTCTTTTCTTTTCTTTCTAAAGTGCTGCCGCCAGGAGTAATTCCTGAGCGAAGTAACCCAGGAGTAACCCCTAAGCATTGCTAGGTGTGACCCAAAAAGCAAAAAAAAAAAAAGTACTGGTGCCTGAGCACCGCCAGGTGTAATTCCTGAGTGCAGAGCCAGGAGTAGCCCCTGAGTGTTGCAAGGTGTGACCCCCAAAAATGTGCTGGGACTGGAGCAGTAATATAGTGGTAGGGAGTTTGTCTTATAAGTGCCTGATCCCTGAACACTGAGTCAGAAGTAGGCCATGAATACTGCTAAGCTGGTCCTGAAATAAAAGCAAAAAAGTATGTATGTGTGTGTGTGTGTGTGTGTGTGTGTGTGTGTAGTGCTGAGGGTCGAACATTGCACTACACATATGAAAGGGAGGCGTCCTACATGTTCAGCCTTCATTGTTTCACCTTTAAAAAAAAAACAATATTCCATTTTTGATATTTCTAGCCCAAACCATCTTTTCTGGGATAGGGTTTTTTTTTATCTCTTTTTAAATGACAAAAGAAAGAAATGCTGTGGGAAGAATCAAGTACAGCTTTTGAATTAGATTGCTTCTCACCATACTCGATTTAACTTATATTTTTTAAAGAAGTTATGTTATTTTCTTTGTTCTTCGTCGGAAGTACTGACTTTAGTCTCAAAATCATGGGGAGAGAAAGACACTGTCATTTAAATCACCTAACCAAATGCAAAAACATCTCGAAGTCTTGGCTTCTAAGAATGTGGAATGTCAATGAAGTGATGGGTTTGAATGAACTTTGCACATTGTAATGTGCTAAACACATGGAAGTCATTTTTATTGGGTGTGTTGCAAAAAGTGACAAAATCCAAATTTTGGTCCTAGCAAAGTATGTAAACAGCAAAGGATTTTGAGTTGTTTCTCTTCTAGGTGGTGACTTGGGTAAAGCTGATGAACAAGAGAACTTTCAGGAATG
The DNA here is from genome assembly GCA_021461705.1 of Cryptotis parvus. Taxonomy (NCBI): domain Eukaryota; kingdom Metazoa; phylum Chordata; class Mammalia; order Eulipotyphla; family Soricidae; genus Cryptotis; species Cryptotis parvus. Next base: position 192,214 of record JAJIBD010002594.1, on the reverse strand, counting down.
AACAAAGGACTGTCGGGCAGGTGAGGGGCACGCTCTCTCCTCAGGAATGGGTTGCAGTTGTTGGCTAGTGCTCCAAATGTCTTTGGGTGGGAGTGGGAGCACCCAGCTTTGCTTAAAGCTCACTCCTGCTTCTGCACTCAGGGATCACTTCTGGCGGTATTCAGGGGGCCACGTGAAATGCTGGTGCTGGAACCTGGGTTGTCGTATGCAAGACAAATGCTTAAACCACTGCATCAATGCTTCAGCCCCTGCTTCTATGTCTTTATACCAAGCTAAATCCCCTGCATCATGTCACATCTGACATGGCATACTACAGTGTGACTAATGTAATCATATGTGAAGTGCACAACAGCAACATGTCAAGTTGGAGGATTTGAAGCGAACTAGGCTTCTCTCTAAATTGTGCTCATGTTATTTCCTCAGCCTAATGGCTTGAATTTCAGTGTGAGGTTTTCTGTGTTGACCTACTGGCCAAGGGCAAATGTCAGGAGAGCTTGTCTTTCTTAAAGATGGTAATTTGAGACAAGGGTCATGCACTAGCCCCACCTTCCTTTCAAATCAACCTGCTTCACCTCTGCCCCACAAAGTATTCAGTCCAGAGGTATGTGCGGAAGCAATGCAAAGGGGCTGGGGGAAACAAAGGTAGTCCATCAAAGTCACCAGGATTCAGGAAAGGTGTTCTTGGCATCGGGTCAGGCCTGAAGGAGGAGTTTCAAGGACCCAAAGTGCTTGAGGAGAAAGAATACATCCAAAATGACAGCTCGTGTGGATGCACTGTTTCCATTTGACAACTTTCTTTATAAGCTTCCTGTACAGTGCTGGGTAGGTGATCTTTGTGACCCTGTCTCATTACCAAGTATGAGTTACTGGAAAGCATTCTCTGTGGCTGGCTTTAGCGGAGACATCCAGTCTCTGCCTCTTCTGCCCCAGGTGGGCAATAGTTTCTCTCTTTCTCCCTCTCTCTCTCTATCTCTCCCTCTCTCTCCCTCTCTCTCTCTCTTTTCTTTCATTTTCTCTCTCCCACCTTAACTTTTTATTTCTTAATCATTTACATTCTAAAGCAATTTGACTCAATTTTTATAGCTAAAGAGTAGCTTTGAGCAATGCTGGCAATCCCAGCAAACACTGTCTTTAGTAGTGGGCTATGAAACCTGGTATGTGAAGAGACAAGAGAAGCAGCTTTGTCGACTCAGGTGCAGAACAATGCCTGGCCACCACTGATGATCCTCTGCAAATCACTGACCTGGAGTATAGACCCTGAGGCAGTAGAAGATTCGAAGTGAAGATCCTTTAATGTTCTCATGGTACAGCTAGGAAAAAAAGAGCCCAAAGATGGTTTGGAATGTCCTAAGATCTCTAGGTTAGCTGGGAATCGACCATGGTTGTTGTACACTGTTGACACTGTGTATCAACACAGACTTAGTTGTCTTTCTTCTTTCTTCACTGGACGTTTCTGAGTAGACTCAGGACTCTCAGTAGGACAAAGCCTAGTCCTTCCGGGGGCTTGGCATGTCTTCGCTCCCTCCCTCACACTTAACAGTCCTCTTCATTAGAGTAGACTTGGCCTAAAGGAAGTGTAATAAATTTAAGGTGAATTGATTATATCATGACTAAAGTTTGTCATTCTGCTTTTGTTCACCTCCGGTTTTGCCCCACTCTCTCACTCATGCTTTCTATCTCATGACTCACTCTATTCTTTCCTCCTGACTCTGCCTGCTTTTCCCAAGTCATTTCCACTGCGGGGTTGTACCCCACTCTGCTTCCTGGTATCCCTTTTACAGGTGAGCTCTTTGCTGACCTTTGCTTGACCTCTCCCACCCACCTCCATTAAATCCTACCTCTCTTGGATGACATTTTATTGGACCCTGACTTTGCCCAGTGATCATTGGCTAATATGAGAAGCTAATCTCCTTTAATGTTTTAATGTGTTACCACTTGCTAACCACTACTAGTGCCTTAATGAGATTTGTTGTTTTATTTGACTCTTCTCTGGTCCTCCTTTTAATTATGAACTCCGTGAGGGGGACACAAAATTTTCTGTATCATTTTTAACTTCCACAATTGCTGATACTCTCTACTAATGCTATTGAGTAAATTAAATAACTGAGGGAGAAATGATAAAAAAAATTATGATGAAATTTAACTTTAGCTCATGCCAGTAGAATATGTTGATAAGAGAAATTGATTTTATTTTATTTTAGAGTGATCAAGGAAGATTACCCTGAAATAAAATTTTTTTTAAATAGCCATAAAGGGTAGATGAATGCAAACCAGTCCTTAATATAGCTTCTGAAAACTAAAACAGCAGTAATACCGAAATCAATTATATTACAAACCCACTGCTTGTTCCTATAGCTGGCCCTGAAATAAAAAGTTTCTATTTTTGTGGACCTCCCACTATTTTCTGAAAAAAGTTTGCCTTTAAAATTCCAAAGTAAAAATGCATACAAAAACATGTGTTATGAAAGCCCCCAGAAGCTGTGGAAACAAATTAGCTATGGGTTGGCAAATGCAATTTCTTACAAACTGAACTATAAGGAAATAAAAGGTCTATAGTGACACTGTCCCAGGATCTTCCTTGATGTAAAAACGTTTCCTTGGCCATGGTTAGGACAGCAATCAGTAGGTAGAGGTGGCTAATGATTGGTGGCTAAATTCTTAACATGTGACTGGCATGAGGAAGGACCTGCATTTAATTTAATTTAATCTTACTTCATAGTGAAAAAAATATACCTTTGTATTTATATTAGAATGACTACATATTATTGAAGCAGGGCTTCTAAACTTTTCACTCGACTCCTTCCTGTCTCACCATGGGTGAGCACTGTCAGACACATGTCAAATTCATTATATGGTTGATTTTTAATTCATTTTTGTTTTGTGCATTCAATAGTTTTATTACAGCCCAATTTTCCAAGATCCTTCACATTCAGTTATGTTGCAAACTACAAATTTAAGAGGGAAGGATTGAGAGAATCTGGTTGCCTGAAGAGTTTTCCATGTATTTCATCTGTAGACAACACGAGATCACTAGGAAACTTATAAACTTGTTAGTAAAGCAGATCCAGCTCTCCACCAAGACCTCCTGAATCTTCCTTTTTTTCCCCAATTCATGGGTTAATCTCATCTACATGGAATTTGGACATTCTTCTCCAGTTCGACAGTTCTCAACCTTGTTAGAATCACCTGGAGTATTTAAAAACCATTATGATACCATCAGTCCACTTTTAATCAATGAAATGAAAAATTCTGGGGAGGAAGGGAAGTCAAGAAGTATTATTGTCAAAGACTAGTCCTAGGAAGGGATCAGATTAAAATTTACTAAAGGGATTTAGAAAAGTAGAAGAAAGCATGCAAGAAAGAAGCATTTGAAAACATAGAAACTTTATATGAAAGAGCCTCAAGCTTGCATGTTGCTCTAGAAGGTTTAACATAACCATTGTGTGGAAAATAGGTCTCTATCGTCAGAACCAGTTAGGTTATCTTTGCATGTGAAGTGGTTAGTCACTTTATCTGAGACTGTTTGAGGTTGGTAAAGTTGTGGGACTGGTTTTTCTACAATGACTGTGTTCAAGAAGCCGAAAGTGCTATGAGGCATGGGCACCCAAGCCTCTTTTAGTCAGGGTAAAGGTGATAAGCTTCTCTACTTTGGTTCCTGATAATGTAGGGATGGGGATGGACAAAAGCGAGACCAAAATGGATTAAAGACCTCACTATAGACCTGAATTCATAAGATTCCTGCAGGAAAATGTAGACAGAACACTCGACATTGAAGCTAAAGGCATCTTCAAAGATGAAACACCACTGATCAAGCAAACGGAAGCAAAGATAAACAAATGAGGCTACATTAAACTAAGAAACTTCTGCACCTCAAACGAAACAGTGTCCAAAATGCAAAAGATAGTGCATGGAATGGAAAAAATTATTTACTCAATGCCCATCTGATAAGGAGTTTAATATCAAAGATATGCAAGGCACTGGCAGAACTTTACAAGAAACAAACATCCAACCCCCTCAAAAAATGGAGAGACAAAATAAACAGAAGCTTCCTCAAATAAGAAATACAAAAGGCCAAAAGGAACATGAAAAAAAATGCTCATCAACACTAATCATCAGGGAGATGCAAATCAAAACAAATCAAACCAAAAAAAATGAGAAAACATCTCATGCCACAGAAACTGCGACACATCCAAAAGAATAAGAAAACCAGTGTTGGTAAGATGCAGGTAGAAAGAGATTCTCATTCATTGATGGGAATGCCATGTAGTCCATCCTTTTTTGGAAAACAATGTGGGCATTCCTCAAAAATCTAGAAATTGAGCTTTATATCACTTGATCACTTGAATCCCGTTATTCATCGATTTGCTTGAGCGGGCTCCAGTAATGTTTCCATTTGACCCTATCACATGCCAGTGTAGCCCAATGACATCTGTTTGTTTCGGGATATTAAGACCCTTGAACTGTTTGTTTAGGGTCTTGATAAGGAAGTCTGACCATCTTGCAGGTGGGCAGCCATGCAATCTTTTAACATCCTGTGGGATCCAAATGGTAACGGCTGTAGTCCAACAGTCGTCTCCAGATCACATTATATGACCAGCCCATCTGATTTTTTGATGTCCTGGCAGATGAGACAGCGACCTTGATTTTAGAATAGCAATGGAGGTCAGAACTCTGGATTCCTTCTCTCACTTGAGTGAGGTTTGATATTCCAAGCATGGCTCTTTTGATTCCTCTTTTGGGAGACCCGAATGGTATTCTCATCCTGCTTTTCGTAGGGCCCAGGTCTCTGAGGCATATGTTAATGCAGGGAGAATAGTGGAGTCAAAGAGATGTGCCCGGAGCTGGAAGTTCTTTTTTTTTTTGGCTATTGTTTCGATGTTTTTGAAGGCAGTCCATGCCACTCTTTTCCTCCTGCGCAATTCAGGTTTTAGGTCGTTCATCAAGTTGAGTTCTTGTCCTAGGTACACATAGCTATTGCATTCAGAGATATTTGTTCCATTGAGAGTGAATGGGCCCTCTGGAACTAGTTCATTTCTCATGAACATAGTTTTGTTGAGATTTAGCTGTAGACCTATCTTTCAACATTCTCGGTCAAAGTCATCCTGCATTTGTGCCGCTTGGCTGATGTTTGGTGTTATTAGAACGATGTCATCAGCGAAGAGCAGGTGGTGCCGTTGCCAGCCATCTATCTTCACTCCCATTCCTTCCCATTCTAATTGTCGCATGATGTTCTCGAGGGTGGCACTGAAGAGTTTTGGTGAAATGGTATCACCCTGTAGAACCCCTCTTTTGGCGTTGATGATCACTTCCCTGTAGAACGGTGAGATCCTGGTGGTGAAACCGTAATAAAGTTCACGAAGGATCTTTATGTATATATAAAGCTTTTATATAACCCCAAAATACTATTCTAGGAATATACCGTGGGGGCCCAAAAATACAGGGCAGAAATGCCATTTGCACTTCTGTGACCACTGCAGCTCTATCCATAATAGGCAGAATCTGAAAACAACCCAACTGACTGGGCACAGATGACTGAATAAATAAACTGTGGTACATCTTCACAATGGAATACTATGCAGCCACCAAGAAAAAATGAAGTCATGAAATTTGCTTAAAAAATTGATGGACATGGAGAGCATCATGCTGAGTGAAATGAGTCAGAGGGAGAGATACAGACATAGAATGATTGCACTAATTTGTGAAATATAAAAAAATATGAGACTAATCCCCAAATACAGTAGAAACAAGGCCATGAGGATTGATCCACAATTTGAATCCTGCCTCAAGTGCTCAGGGAGAATGCAGTTGCTCAGGGAGAATGCAGAAGGTACCACTATGACAATGATGCTGGAAATGATCACTTTGGACAAAATTGAGTGCTGAAAGTAAAGGATGATAACTTTCAGTACTTAATTCAAGCTATAATGCCCAAAAGGAAAGGAAGAGGGAAAGAGAAAAAGGTAGAAAGAGAGACAGAGAAAAGCAGGAGGAGGAGGAAGAGGAGGAGGAGGAAGAAAGGAGCAGAGGTGGACAGGTGTGAAGGGGGACAGGAAGGAGTGTCAAAGCAACTATAAACAGACTCCAGGAACATTGAGATAAGTTTTGAGGACACAGGAGAACTGAGTTTCCACACCAGCCTTGTGCAAAGATATGGAGTCCAAGGTGAATTAGGAATTCCTTACCCAATTAAAGGTTAATTTAGTACCAACACTGAGTGGAGAGGAATAGAAGAGCCCTCTTTTGGGGTCACCTAGGATACCAAGGAGAAAGATTATCAACAGCTGAGTCTTTTTTTTCCTGAGATGACTCGAATTTGGTGACTTTCCTACTGACTTCCAACTCTGTCAACAAAAGTTCAGTGGCCTCAGCTGAGGAAACGTTCATGAAAATAGTGAGAAAAACAGAAGGAACTGTGGTGCTTAAAAGCTATACTCTTCATGATATTTTTCCTTTTCTGTTAAAATTATGTCCCTTTTTTGACTTGTTCTGTAATTGTTTACGTTTTGTGCTGTAGCCATTTGGTGGTGGTTGAGGGACTAGGGGTTAATACGGCTAAACCCAGTGGTGCTCTTTTGTGACTTTGTACTCAGGGATCATCCCTGGTTATGCTGGAGACAATCCATGGTGTAAGGAATAAAACCAGGGCCACACATGCAAGTAGCCAAAATTTTAAAAGTGTAATGTGTGAATGAGGATTGAAAACGTTAGTTTCATAAGGGACTAGAAATAAACTTTCAGACAATGAAAAGAACTAGAGGCCAGGTAGGGCATGAAATAAACCATTTGTTAAGGTAATGGAAGTAAGGAGCATCTTCATCTAATAATAGCCAAATTCAACAACATATTTGTATTTTTTGTAGGGTTTATATACTATTTTAGATGGGATATAGCCATGACAAAATCGGAATTTTTAAAAACTTAATTGTTTTTGTAGACTAGTTAGGGAACTTACAGCTGTTAAATAACATATATAAAATGCTTATACTCAAATTGACATCTATAAAACTATACGAGAGAATTATAGAAAAGAGAATGGGAGGAAGAATCTTAAATTTTTTGTCAATAGATTTGAAAACAGGATTATACATTTAAGAAGCAGAGAAAGTCTCTCACAGGTTTGGACCTATCAAAAAGGAAAATAAGTTAAGCAATAAGAAGTGGCCAATTAAAGATGAGACTAAAATTCCTATTTATGCACTAGTCAAGGAAAAATT